>JANFPS010000004.1:20482500-20901532 GCA_024703675.1 Drosophila nebulosa | reverse complement strand
CCCTCCCCCTCAACCCTTTTCCCAATTTTTAAAACCCAAAGTTTTCGCTTTACTCCTTTTTGGGTTTGGGGGTACTTTTCATTTTTTTTCCCCAAATAAAACGTTTTGGCGAGCCGTGGGACTTTCACTGGCCAAATAGAAAACTCTTCTGAATGCCACGCATTTTTTGAGTTTGCCTTTTGGTTTCCTCTTCGCTTTGATTTTGGGAAAATTCCCGTGCTGTTTTCTCTTGCTGGGAGAAAATTAGGGGGAAATTTTTTTCCCAACTTGAAACCGATTTTCCCTTTCCTTTTTTTACAAACTAATAGGCAAAATGGTTTCCCTATCTTGATCCGATGACATATACTGGAGCAAGTTTTACAAAAAAGTCTGTACGATATTGATTAAAATGATGCTTTAAAATTGGCCTAACGAATTAAGGTCGCAAGGTCACGAAAATAGCTAAAAATTCTACTTTAAGCTCTGGTTCAACTGCAATCTGCAGATGCACTTTTAGCAATTAACTATTAAACCAAATGGTGGAGGAGCAATTCAGACATTGCCCGGGATCTTTGCTTAAACGTTTGCGCAATCTGTTGAAATTGGAGTGCAATGCACGGATAAGCGCAAGGACACAAGGAGTCGCATGTGCATTTAATTTGTTTGCCGGGATAATTGCGCAAACTTCTGAACCACAGCATATAAGCATTTATATATGTATATGTAGAGTAGATATATATATAGTGGGGACACACAGGAGTGGTTAGTGACAGGAAGAGAAGTGACATTTGCTCGTGGGTGACCATGGGGCCACACTCCATGGACACTTGTGCACACTTGTCAGACGGCAGCTGTAGTCCAATATCAATTTGGCATGTTTCACGTTCCGCTGCTTATTGGCTACAGCACGCGTTACGCACTCACTGGCGGCTCCCATCCGACTCCACATGTCCAGTGAGTTTAACCTCGGATAATTACTTCAAATGCCACAATAAGACACATGCCTGGATTCCCTCGTTAGCATAATTAATAACACAAGCATGACCCGACAAAAGTCTAGAACACTTCCATCATCTCCCCATCTCCATCTTCATTTCCATCTCCGTTTTCTGTTTGTCTCCAGCTCCATCATTCGATATGTTGGCGTTAGTTGTTCCATGCGTGTTTGTGGTTGGCCTCACTGCATTATTTATGAACTGTGTCTGTGGACTGGCAACAACGTTGACAACTTGTCGAGTCCGGGCGGCTGAATCTGGGGTGAAGGATGCCTAACAGTCGACACTTCACTTCGCATTAGGCGCGAGCAAACCCAGATTGAGTTAATCATCGGTTGACCACAAACTCGCCAGCAAAAAACCCAAGACTGGCCACTGGTCGCCGTTGCTGTCAATGTAATCAATCAACTTTGGTTTGCCTCCAGCTACATGGAATTCACTCAATGCGCGCCCAACATCAATTGCCACGCCCCACAATTTGGTGGACAGCCAGACAGCCAGCCAGCCAGTTCAGCCAGGACAGGTCCAAGACGGAACGGAACGGAATGTAAAAGTGCTACAAGGCAATAAACACAGAATTGCGTATACGACATGTTGCACCGGCGTAAAAGTTGGCATGAGTCAGAGAAGGGAAAATTCTACAATAAAAAATGTTTATTTAGCATTACGCCATGGCTAAGGCTTCCACAGAAAAGAGGTCATATCATTTAGCTTTTATTAGTGTTTTTGTTTATGTTTTATTACATTTCTTTTTTGGATTTCTGTTTTTACTTTTATGCCTGCTGTGGGGAAGACCCCAGAGGGCGCCGTGTCGTCTCCTGTGAAGGTCAAAACGGTCAGGTTGCATGCCCTTCCCCCCACTTGTATCACAACCGAAAAGTCAGTGGAAAAGGGGGGGACATGAGGAAGACATCAATGTGAAAAGCGCACAGGTTTTTCCCATATCAAGGTGGGAAATTACGAAATTTACTTGGCGTGAAGAGGAGCACCAAGCTCTGAGCACTCTAGGGCGCTCTCGAGACAAAAGTGCAACGCATTGTCTTCTCCTGCCACCAACTGGGGCAAAGCAATTAAGATTCCCATCCAGATGCCGCACTCGACTGTGTGTGTAAGGGTGTGTGTGTGTGTGTGTGTGTATGTGTTTGCGGGGTTTCTAGGTATGCTTGTGTTGTGTCTGTAAGGACACCGCACGCAATTTGCATCCCAAAATTTGTACTGAAACTTTCAGATGCAACAAATGAAACTTTGATTTGTTACCTAGTGCTCGCTCCTCTTTCATGCACATTGAGGTTATGGTGTTTTTTCTATGTATGTATGTGTGTGTGTGTGTGCGTGCGTGTGTGACCATGTGTGTGTGTGATGTAAGTACAAGTCCTGGTTAGAGTGTAGTTCAGTCACGTAAACATTGTCGAGTGGCCTTTTGTTGTGTATTTCTGTCGACAGCGGCGACTGCCGCTCCTGCTTCTGCTCCTGCTCCTACTGCTGCTGCTGCTGCTGCTGCGGTCAGCCATTATATTCTAAACACGAATTGCACAATAAACAAAACGAATTAAATGAAATATGTACCAACAATTTGCAATTTATTTTTTCCACCATTTAAAACAACACTTTAAAAATTACCTTTACATGGAAATGCGTAAAATACTTTTCACGAAAATGCATTCAACTTTTTGCCGAAGTACTTATACATATTATAGAATATATTTAAAAACAAAATATTAGTAAAGTTATACCACAGCAATAGAAAAAAGTAAGAGCTTGGCGAAAAACATAGAGAAACCATCAACCATCCTTCTTGTTTTTTCCTCGAGAATAATATTGGATTGAGGTCAAAAGCTGTTATCGAAAAAGTATTTAAATTCAATCAACCACAAGAGCCACGTTCTATTATTGCACTGGTTCAAGTGAACTGGTACTTGGAAAATCTAATCCGTCGCCAATGATGAAGTTCATCAAACAACCAAGGTTTAACCAAGCACGCGTCCATTTGGGTAGCATAATTAAATTGTCATGTTCGGGCTTTTGTGGTAAGGACAATGATCTCTCCTGACGACTGAGTGTCGTCCCCAACTAATGCGTCATCGGGGAAACTTTTCAAGATGGCCAAGTTGCCAAACGAGTTTCTTGTGCAGTTGAGGCTTATCAAAGCGGCGAATTTCCAAGTATATGAAATTCAATTAACATCGAACTGATGTTAAACTTTATCAAAAGTATCGATGGGCAGGGTCTAGGTGATGGTAAAAGATTGGCCGTTGACCAATTTATTTTTTTCTTTTTGGCCAAGAGCACGAATCACGCTTCGTCCAAGCAGAGCAAAAAGTTTGCCAACAATTTGCAGGCATGGGCTAATTTGATAGATTGCCCATGGCAATTGTGAAAAGTGGAATATACATAGAATACAATTTATTTAAATAAATTGAATATGGTTTTCTTGAAAACTTTGGGGTTTCTATCCTCAATTAAGTCGCCTACATATGTAGATAAAATGAAGAAATCTAATACAAAAGATGAAGAGACCTGTCAAACGCCATTCATTTGGTCAATAACTTATTTGAGAGCTCACTTACTCTAATATCAATTACAATGGACGAATGGACGATAACATATTTATGTCAAACCACATGCATACATTTATAAATTTTCTTTTAAAGTACTAATTCAAAAATGAAATGAAAATTTTCTTCCATTTATGCATAGTCAGGTAAAATATTACTCTTCTACTTGGCTAGTTGAAGGCAATTATGGTGAGCTTGCGAAAGGAACGACTTGCTTATAATAAAACCTATGAGATATGAGTTTTCCATTTAGCATAACAATGGCCAGCTTCAAGCTCTTTGCTGTGGCCTGAGAACGGTTGGCTCGGACTGAGGAGGGGCTAGCTGCGGTCCTTGTTCTCAATTTGCATATTTTGTATGTCACATTCTCATTTATTGGCTCAAAATCCTGCAACGTTCATTTAACACATGCCGAGAGAACACAGTGTGGACGTTTTTTTTTTCGTATTTTTTCGAATAAATTAAATTTCGAATGCAATTCGTGCGTTCCTCTACATCCGCCGGCATATCTACAATGTTGCGTTATTTTTAATGAAATCGATTTCTCCGCAATCACCAAAACCCCCAAGCCAGACAACACCAGCAACATCAACTTTGTGTGTGTGTGTGTGTGTGTGTGTGTGTGTGTGTGGGTGCTAGCAAACACTATTACATATATGTAAGGTTTACCCTTTTGTGTTTTTCTTGTTTTATTAAAAATACCAACAAAACGGAAACCCAAGAAAAAAGCATCAACTACATATGCATGAATATGCAGACGAATGCAAATGGACATGATGATGACATGAACAACCTTTTGACTGGCCACTGGAATTCAATACAAAAAGTGGACTTGGTATAGCCTTTAAAGCGATTTCGATACATGAATTTACTAATGTAAGTTGCCTTCACAGTAAAGTTTGCAGGAATATAAAAATTTTTGCCTCGCAAATCAGTTTTATTTTTTTCTTTGTTGGTTTTATTCGCTTGGCGATAAGCAAAAAAAAAAAAAAAAATGTCAATGTCAATAAAAAGGAATATAAAATTGTCATAAAGAATGTGACGAGAAGCTCAGCGAGTTTCCTCTAAAGGTGCGTGCCATTGACATCAGCAACGGCAGCAGCAACAGCAACAGCAACAGCAAAAGCAAATCAAATCAATAAGCAACGCCTGGACCATGGCCAAGAATCCACGGAAACGTCCATGGAACTTCAATGCGATTGACGATGGCTTTTATGGGGCCATTTTACAGCAAACACGCGTGCCACAATATTACGACCAGCATGCCGTATACGTAATATTTTCAATTACATTCTGCCTCTTAATTATTTCTTTTTCTCGCCTCGTGTAAACCGTGCGTACCTCTTTGTAGCCGTTTCGCAATAATTTTTTTAACGAAAATTAACATCTTCATTCACCGGAACGTGAGTGGATTACCCTGATTCTGATTCAGCCAGCAGGCAGCGAATTCTTGCAGCATTGCATTTTACTGCAAAATCCCACTTGACTGGCCCTTGAAATATCTTCTGGACAGTGGCCATTTGTCGCCCACCCAAGCCTTCCACTAACCACCCACAAATGCCATCGAAAGAGCTCTCTCTCTCTCTCTCTCTCTCTCTCTGAAGTGTTCTATACTTATCACAGCTGTCAAGGTAACCATTTAGTTTATGTTTTGCCACGTCGCACACGCGCTTAATACTAAATTTTCAATATTAAAAAGAAAAAAAAAAACGAAAAGAAAAAGAACTGGAGAAAAATGGAAATGGGTGGATTTGTATGCGCATTTTATGTGCTTGGAAGATTTTCGCAATGGCCATGGATACCCTTGCCTTTTGCACGCCTTTGCAAAATAGTCATTTACATGCTGAAGTTTTCACTCCGATGAACAGCAAACACAAACACACGGGGCCAAGGGCCGTTGAAGTCAGCATCAGCAGAAGCGTTGCAAGCGCTGTGCAAAAATATTCGTTTGCATATGCAAAAATGCTTTTTAAGGGTGCCCCCCACCCCACCCCACCCTTTTTTGTGACAGCCAAAGGCTGCGGCTAAACCCGAGGCTGAGGCTGAGGCTGAGGCTGCTGGCTTGTGCACTTGGCTGTGCACTATACCAGTTACATCTGTATATCTGGCTTGCCAATTAGCACTACGTGTGCTCACTGGAAGGGGGAGAAGACAAACTAACCCACACACCCATTCAACAATAAGAATTACTTTTGAGTGGGTGAAGTCACTAAAGGGAGTTTCTTGAAGTTGGTTGGTTGGTTTAAACTTTGTGATTTGATATGCGTTCTTCACTCTACACTTGACTGCGTTTGCCCGTTTGCTGCAGAGAGTTAATTTAAAAACGATTTAAAATTGCTGCTGATGTGCTGCTACTTCTCAGTGGGTGTAGTGTCATTAGGAGCCACCATCAGCCAAAGGAGACTGAAATCAGCAAAATGATATTTACCCAGAAACCTCGAGTATATTTATGTGCAGGGAACTCAGTTGCCACCCATTGAAATGGAGTGAGCTTTGTGGGTGGGGTTTGAATGTGATTTATATAAAGTGAATTGATGTTTCTATTGTTGTTGTTGTTGTTGTTATGCTTCGGCACTTTGGTAGCTTCTGCTGCATCTGCTGATGGAGCTGCCGATGATGGCTGGTGATGGTGTTGCCATCAGAAACCGAGAGACTGTGGGGCCGAGAGAGAGACTGAGAGACTGAGAGACTTTGGCTGCCAACTATGATGGAGCTCACACCATTTCGCCTGGAGCCCATCAACTGCACACACCCGTGCAGTTTCGCATATCCGCATACATGCCGCATCTGGAACCCGTGCATAAAGGCGCATCCACAAGATGTCGTTAGTTTGCAAATAATGTTTTTGGCATTCGCAGCGTTGCCTTTGACGCTGCAGCTGTCAGTGTCAGCAATTCTCTCTCTCTCTCTCACCCAAGGAGAAAAGGACGATGCCAGCGGTGCGGCGATGTGGCCAAGGCAAGTCAATGAGTGATGAGTGGTTGGGCCTGTCCAGGGTTAGTGCTAGTCCCCGCCAATTACCGCCACGTCAATATAAGAGAAGGAGGCTTGAGAGTCAAGTGCAGTTCAAGAAAAGTCAATCTCCTTATCGATTGACGGCCAGTTGGGTTGGTCACATGGCTAAGTCTTTAAATTGGTAATTCGTGCATCTTAAAGCATATTTTTTAATTAAAAATCTGACAAAAGTTTCTCATTATTTCGCCTGGTTTCATTTAAATGTGCAAATATTAAATATGTCGAGGAAATCATGTAAATTTCAGGTGGATTGCTTGTTCTGACTGGCACTTTCCATCAACTGACTGCTGACAACTGCACAGGCAAGTTGGTTGGTTGCAATAATATTAAAAATCGAGGCTGGAGGGGTCCGTAAAGGACTGAGCTTCGTAACAAGTTTTGTGAAGTGATGTCAGCCATTTGTTGGCAAGGAGAATGTAATGGAGATGAAGGCAAATCTGGACTCAAAGGCAAGCGGATTCACAATGCGGGTTCGCATATTTCTTGGGGGCATTCATGCCATAAAATGTGCATCCAGCGTAGCCTGTCACCATGCGTGGAAAGGGAATCGAGGAGCTGTGAGTTGAGTTGAGTGTTTCGTTGTCTATGTGCAGACTCCGTAAAGAGCACAAAACAGACGGTCTCATTTGTCGCCCACACTTGGCCAAGTTCGCCAGTTGTCTGATTACCGCTCGTGCGCTCGGGTAAGGCCTTCGAACCTTCGGGCGCCATCCACGTTCTGGTCCCGGTCCTCGCCGCCTAGTTGTCACCCCGTCGAGCATGTGGCTGCATTTCCTTAAACACATAAAACTGTTTTAGCGCTTCCTTTTCAGCCGTCCTTGCGAGCCGTTAATGGGCATAAAAAAAGCAAAACCCAAAGAGATATACACGGGGCCTCGGCGTGAGAAATGCACCAGTCACGACGAACCGCACATGCAGCGCCTGCAACAAAAACCAGATACAAAGCCTTGCGCCTGCCTCCGACTCTGGTTGGGTTTCCCTCCGCAGCCAGTGAGCGCGCAACTGTTACGCAACCGGGAAGCATTACCATGCCACCCAGCTCCTTCCAGCTCCTCATTTGCAGCTGTTTGTAGTCCTTGCAATTGGCCGGAGGGCTGGGTATGTAGCTCCAGCTGTAGTTGGGACTAGAGCTTGTCGTCCCGGCAAGTGCCAGCAAGAAGTGGCAATTCACTTCTCTTCAGTGGTGGTCGCTTTTTGTGCTTTTGTGCGGTGTTCGTCTTCGTCTCGCCCCCTTTGTCTTCATCGCCTTCTTCGCTCATCTCTCTGTCAGCGGCCCAGACGCCTCTCATGCCCCATCGCTGCGGTTGCCTATGGAACAGCCGCTCATGTCTTTGTCCTGCCATTCGCGCGCGCCTCATGCGATAAGTTTTTTGAAGGCGAGCAGCAAAAAGCAGCAGATGCACACCATGCACAGCATTTGAAAAGGACAGCAGCAACACATTGTGTGTCACCAGAATGGGAATCAAGATTTCTACGCATATTTATGTTGATAGACTGCCTTGAAAATTGTTTATTTTCACATTACAAATAAGAGAGTCCAAGATGAAGATAGGTTTTTGTCTAGTGATTATTTGTTATGCGAATTCCAAAAGCTATACGCAACTTTAAATCCTTTAGACTTAACTACGTTGCCACATATTATATCATTCGATATGACGATAATTGTGTGCATAGGTTATTTGATACTTTACCAATTAAGGCAGTTCCTTGTATATGCATTCGACATGTTCAGAGACTCGAGGAATGGAATTGATTTTCATTTAATAATTGGCTACATAAATTATATAACGTTCACTTCATTATTTCTATAGCAATAAACTTCATGCCACCAACAAAGGAGACAAATTGCTGCAAACAATTTTGCACAGCAAGCAATATGGGTTGGAGTCTTGCCTCTCAACCCTCCCCCTCTCCTCACAGCATCCAACACGGCCTTTGCCACCAACTTATACTCGAATCCAAGTTTTTGTTATTGCTGTTCGCTGTGTCGAACCGATGTTGGGAAATTAATTTCACATTTGACTCCTGGTGCCAATGCAGCGGCAACGAAGACTGCCGCCTGCTTCCCATTGTCGGCGGACTGCACTTATGTACAAAAGGCACTTATCGTGAGTGGGACTCGCATCCGCTTCCGTGTTCTTTCTCCTAATGCACACCAATTGGCAATGAGTGCCAGCTGGCTCTAACTATGGGCGGAAGAGTGTAGAAGAGCGTAGGCGCTCTGCACAAACTGTGCCCACCAGTTTGTGCCAATCGGGAAATGAGCTGCAAGCAGTTCCGATGCAAGGATGGCCCATCCCATTCTCAGCTGCCCATTTTCTGAGAGCGTGCACTTTTCAAATTTGATTGAGAACCCGCCAGCACTTCGATTAAGCAATTTGATTGGGTATTAACGAGCGTTTTAACTACAAAATTTGCAGGAATTTCTTTTAGATATAATTTAAATTTTTAATAATATAAAAGGAGTAACCCTAAACTGATTTGAGTTATTGAGAATCGCAAAGAAAGGCACTCACCTAAAAATAGCTAAGTGCTCTGCAATTTTTCGAACACTTAAAAATCTCCATTCTACCTCTTTCGACTATCTCTTTGGTCTAAATACCAAAGTGCGATTGCAAGTCAGTCAGCAGTGAGAACCCATTGAACAGATCTTAGGTTATTGGAGAATTCAGTCGTTGGGTATTTTTTAAACATTTTAGTTAGTCAATTGCTTATTTTACTGACCAATGTCTAGTCAAACTGAAAAGCTCAACATGTACCAAATGTAATGGTGATTTGAAGTACTCTATTTTTTCTCAACACTAAGCAACAAGACTAAGTAGCTGGCTAATGGTTTGCTTTCAAGGCCGCTGAACTCGATGCTTGAACTAGCACGGCATGGCCAAATGCCACACTTTGTGGGGCCAAATGAAATGAACAAAAAACAACAACAACAATAACAGCAAGAACACTTGAAGTCGGCATTAATTTCCCACGTTTGTTTTTGGCATTTATGTTTGTGTGTGTGTGTGTGTGTGTGTGTGTTAGAGCCAAGTAACGAGACAGCCCCAAGCTACGGAGCAAAGGCAAAGGCAAAAGGACAACAGTAACAGAAAAGCCTAAGCAACTCAAATGAGGGCGTGTGCGTCGAAATGAACAGACGAGACGAGGGCAAAACTAGAGGCTGGGTAGAGGGGATAGCGCGAGGGCGATAAAGTGCTGCAGCAGACATTTTTAGCGCCATGTCGGCCGCCATTACAAAGTCGATCTAATTATATACTTGCCTGTTATTGTTGCCCGAGACACGGTTTCAGCTAAAGCTCCAGAGCCAGCCTCCAGTTACAGTTCTTGTTACTGAGGCTGGCCACAAAAACAAAAAATGCTAAGTAAATCTATTTGTATGCGAATTTTCGTGGTTTATTTTTGTTTGCGTCGCTTGGCTTGGCTTTTGGGGGAAATGGGAATTTGCATTTGAAGCCGAATCTGTTGGTGACATAGAACCGCCCCCTCTGGTCGGCGTCGCGCCTCACTTACGCGCAAATGTATGCGGAGTAGATATGAAACTGGTGTGGGCGTAGGCGTGGTCTTGGGCGTAATGCCAAAGTGCAAAGCGAGCGAAAAAGTGTCAAAGACTCTGACGCAAACCTTCGGCAAGAAGATAATATCACTTCCTCACAGTCCCACGTCTAATTCTCATTCAGGAGCAACAGATTTGTGGCCGATTTCCATTTCAAGTTGCCCCCGCTTCATGCTAGTAGCTGGCGAAGTCAATTTTGAATTGGAGACCCCGTGGCTCCTTTTTGTTGGTCTGGCTCCAACCCACAATTGCTCCTGAAAGGCATAATGGCGTAAAGGCTGTTATGAAGCCATCTGCATCTCCAGTTCAACTCCACATGGCAAAGGCAGTTCGTATCGGCCAGATTAATGTCGTGCATTCATCACCCAGACAGACAGAGCCAGAGGAGGACAGCCACTGACATATGGCAGCGGGTGGTTGAATTGAAATGGGAATGCCTAGTACCAACTGGAGTGCAGTTAAATTGAATTCTGAACTTTGCCTCTGGCAGCCATAGGCCTTCTAGCCTCCAACCTCCCACCTCTTTGTTGTGCCAATCTAAAGGAGCACGCATAATGACAGAATTCAATTAGGCGAAGCATTCAAATGCATTCACGCTATCCAAAGTGAAGACTGGAATTGCACTTGCTCATATGGAAAAGTATAAGAAAATCTCCAAGTTGGCAAGTTTGCAAGTCTCTGGCACTTTGCCCAACTCTTGGCTTAATGGTTTATAGGATTAAAAGTTGCTTTTAAATAATATAGAGAGTATACTCATATATAGTTTTATGCATGGTCACACCGTGCGTATGCGTTATATGTGAGTGTGCAATGGCACAATTAAAACGAAAGCTAGCACTTTCGTTCATTTGCTTAAAACAACAACCAGAAGATATGCTCTTGGGCACGAAGTTAGCTTCCATTCCGTAATGACCGCGAGTGTTTGGACAAACTTTACCATTGTAATAGTCGTAAATATTTGCCAAACGTTTAAAGCTCGTTAAACGATGCCAATAACCGCTACCCGGACTCTGTGAGTGCCCAAAGGGATTTCTCCCATGTCACGCCCACTTCCACCCACACTCTCTCTCTCTCAACCATTTGTTCATTTGCGCATACGTAAGTCCATGTCTGTGTGCTGCTGCAGTTGTTAAATGCAAAAACTTGCAGTAAAAAATATTCAACATTTCGTTACAATGGCAATGGCCATGACACAAGAGCTCCTCGTAAAGGTTTCCTTCCATTTTGCAAGCAAAAAACCGTGACTATGGATCGACAATTTCATTTGCCAACAATGGCATTAAATGTTCAGTTGTTGCACAACTATTGAAAAGAAATTATATTTTGCCACCCAGTGTTGGGCCTCATCTGTTTGGACATTGGACTACATAAAATCAATAAATAATAATATACTGAACCAATTACAAGAGCCTAGCAAATAATAAACAGAAATGAATCATCGATAAACAGTAATGAGAGCAAATAACATAATTAACCAACTTAGCCAGTCATATTGATACTATAAACAATTTTTTTGTGTGTTCTCAACTCTAAGGTCCCTTGCTAAATTACTAAACTTCAGCAAACAGTGCAGGTTTAAAAACTATTTTGTTTTTAAACAACAAATTTGAAATTTGAAATGTTATTTTAAAGTACCTAAAAGCAAAGTACACCTTTATAATGTTATATTTCAAAAAAAAAAAACTAGTTTATAAATTTTATTATACACACAAAACTTTGAAACATGAAAAAACCATTCGTGCTGTTACTTCTTTTAACATTTGTATTTGCTTCGTAGTTTAGTTTATGTTTTTACAATTTCACTCCTTTCACTATTTATTTAATCTCATTATTGTGAAGTCATAAGCTGCCAACTATGGAAAGGAGAGCAAAAGTTTGGCACCAACTGAGAAGGCAATGCAATTTTCCATTGCCCTGCCACATGGGAAATGAAAACTCATTCTTGGTCTCCCGCCCAGTTGGGACTCTGTGGGTGGTGGTGGGTCGATGAAAAGTTCGCCGTTGAACAACTAATCCCTGAGAATTTTCAACTGGAGCAGGTAGCTAGATAGGTGGATGGCAGTGTGGGCGTTGTTGCTGCCAATGATGCAATTTCAGGTGCAAGCACTAATGCGTCGATAAGCATTATCAGTTTTCAAATTTCGCTAACTTCCTTGTTGTTAGTCTTTGCCTCGGAAAAGTGTTAATAAATTCTCTGTAAATTATTTGTAAACTTTGCCAACATCAAGAGCTAAAGTTCAAAGCTCAAATGAACAGCTCCTCTTGTGCAACTTGTAATTTCTTCGAGCCAATTCAATGAAAGTAGTTAAATGTGGCTCATAGCGACTCATTATCTTTGGGCTTTTCATAATTCATTAAACAATGAAAGCAGAATACTTAACGGTTATTAATAATGGAAATTTTTGCTATACTGACAAGGGAATTTAAAGAGTTATCCGGCCATTATGTGGCCCATGCTCTGTGAATGAAACGAAGCTTGCAATATTTTTGCACCTTTCCAGATAGCGGGCGTTTGTGTGTTGACAGGACGAGTGACCGCCTTAACCGCGAAAAGTTTTTGTTACATTATGTAAGCGTTTTTGTGTCTAAATTATTCGCTCTTAGCACAAGCTTAAAGTTTAGCTCTGCAATCCGCCAATGTCCACTCTGTCATGATATGCAAAACTGGCCTTTCGCTTCAACTAACACAAACACCGATGCATTTAGACCACACACACACACGGTCACGTGAATGGCCAACACAGACACAGATGATGTGCCGGGTTTTGTCAAGGGGTGGAATGGGGTTCCAGTGGCAAATAATTCACACGTACTTAAGTAGCCGTAGCCGTAGCCGTACCCGTAGCCGGGAATTAAAGTAACATACGACGGACGCCACTCTTGAAACGACTATGAAAAATAATCTGACGCTGTAAAAACGGAAGCCATGCTGCATATAAATTACATGTACATAGCCCCGGCAATGCAGAAGTTGCAAAAACAGGGACTGAAAGTTGAGCCGGGAGCCATGGCCATGAGCCATGAGCTAAAAAGAGGCCGTTCGTTCGTTGATGGTGGCTCTTTACAATGTGAGATGAATTTTGGGCGACGTCAAACTTCCGGCAGTGTCCAGCAAGTTTTCGCATATATTATCAGCCAGATTTTCTCTGCTCTACTCTCTGGCTTTAATTAAAAAATTATATGAATGTGAGCAGAAGGCACTCGCTCGTTGGATGTGGCTACTCATGGCTTAATCCTTTTCAAGGCCAACCATCGGCAATTGCGCATCGTCCGCACCGTGTGGTTTCTATTTACTTTTAGCAAACATACAGCATTCCCCTTTAGCGCTAATTTAACGCCACGTCAATGTCCTCCATGGTTTGGCGCTTTTAATTACCGGCCCCATGGAGTTGGGCAAAGCGAACACAACATGAATTATACCGTTTGAGCAAAAAAAAAAAAAATCTACAAAAAAACACAGAGAAGGGATGTATGAACTTGAGGGCGGAGCGACAAATTTTATGCATGCGGTTTGCTGTCTCATCCTTTGCCCTGATTATCATATTTAGGTTCCTTTGACAGTCCAGTGCCTGGCGAGCCGCAAGTACTCGTTTCCCCCCTTCCCATTGCATGGGACGTACCCACGGCCAAGTTCTTTATCTGGTCGTTGGGGTCTCATAAAATCCGACCACTCATTGTGCTGTTGACAGCCACAGCCAGCCGGCTAGCAGCACCCTCGGAAAAGAGTTGTTTGCTATCAGATTATCACTTCATCGTCCGTGACTCACTGTAAGCGCACTTTAAACTCCGCTCTTGTAGTTCCCTTTTTGTAACATGATTAACGCAAAAAATAAAAAGTTCCTACACACTTTAGTAAGTATTAGCCAGCTTTCTATTAATATAACAAATAATTCAGTTGAATGACCTTTTCTAGAAAGTTTATAACCTTTGTGATTGCGTTCCCATAGTGGTGATAATTTAAAGCTCTCTTCTAACGTATCTGCATAATATGGCATAAATAATCCGGTCAGCAACTTGGACACTTATCCGCTCATACTACCGATTGAAAAGTTATAAAAATAGAGTTTGGTTTTTTCTCTGGCTAAAAGCAGATGCCGATTAGAACTTTGCATATGGTCATTGTTTCATGACCTTGGGCCTCACCCACACCCACAACTTTTTTACTTCCTCTTTTTGCGTAACGACTCATTGGATGGGCGATAGGAGGCTGGGCGACTGGACGGGCCGACGTAGTGAAAGGTTGCTTAAGTTAATGTTATTGACTTTGAGTCTTAATGGAAAAATGAATGGCGGGACGTGCTTCTGCATTAAGGGCTTTGTTCCGACTTTCTTAACGGCATTTACATTCAAATTTTCGCGTGGTGTCGGGCACTCGAACTGTTTCTGTTTGCCTGCATATATTGGCCTGTTGGCTTTTTGCAATCAACGTTAAGTTCGCATTGGCTTAATCTGAACCAGATCAGTGGACTGTTATAGTGTTGATGATTAAGCCAATTTGAAGTTAAAGTCCATATCAAAATTGGGGCCTAGTTATTTAATCGATCAAGAATTTGTATATTTGGGAATGTTGATTTCCTAAAAGGGATAAATAAATGCTTTGTTATATTAAAAAAGGGTTCGAAATGGCAGTGTGAGAGAGCCAACTGGGCTGGCAGCAGCCTTCATATGAGTTTCTATGTTTGTCAATGTGTGTGTGTGTATCTGTGAGAGTGTCTGTGTGTATGTGGGTGGGAGAACAATAAATTTTCATGAATTTTTTTGCAAGAAACAATAGATGGTATTTATTTTGTGATTTATTTGGTTAAGTGGTTGGCAGAACTGTGGCCCTAACCCTCCCCTCCACCCCTCCCCAACTTACTCACACTCACACACTTTCCGCCCCCGTTCTTCAGTGCTTTGTTTTGGCTCTTCTTCATTTTCATCTTCCTGCTATGTTTCTGCAGTTTTTATTTTCGCCCTATAGCTAGCCGCAGCCCTCACCAGAAGTAAAGAAGAATTGAAGCAGAAGCAAAAGGAGGATGAAGAGGAGGAAGAGATGGAGCCGGTAACGGAGGAAGATATGGCACAGGCAACTGCGGCTGCCATTATTATTATTCCCGCAGCACGCCTGAAAGAATCCTTGTAAAGCACAAGCGAAGGGGCAAACATGTCAACATATACCAAACCGGCGGTCTAAGCCTTGAACTTTCTTATTTGGCTGAGTATGTATGCATGTGAGCCAGAGTATATATCTTTCTCGCAAGTGTGGGTGTGAGCGTGTCTTCAAATGCGGTTTTAATGTAGATGTGCAATACACATACACATACACATACACATACACACATGTTCATTCGAAGGATTTTGTGCGGAAGAATCGAGTTTTATTTCAAATTCATATCTTGTTTAGCTGCCTTTTCTGGTTTCACAACATACCCACACTCACACTTACACCCACACCCAAACCCACACCCGCACTCTTTTATACACACACACACACACACAACAAACTCACACTCACTCATTCACATTGAGATCCAGATGAGTTATGTAAATGTATTTATTTATTTGTGTCAATTCGTTGTACAATTTAACATATGTATAAGCGTATATTCCTGCATGAAGGTGCCATAAAACAGATGTAGCTACACGTGAATATATGTATGTATGCGTGCTTGTAATTCCAAAGTAGATTAAACTTAAATTTAACTTTCACTTAATTATCGCTTCGTAGATAAGTTTTCAACATTTTGCCTTTCTCAAGGCCGATCAATTTCAATTGGAACCCGTTCGTCTGCTCAGTCATTCTCTTTCATTTGCAAGGCTTTAAGCCAAAGTGAATTAAGTAGAGTGTTGCCAAACCAATTAGTTAACGCATCGGAAACACATTCGATTCAGTTTCATTTGGCGCAGAGAAAGAGAGCTTAAACATGATGCAAAAAAGAACAAATTGTCGAATTATTTCCCCCCTTCCCCCGTTGGCCTATTTAAATATTTTAATTATATTTGTGCTGCGAAATCCAATCGTTAAATATTGAATAATTTTGCTTTAGCAAAAATTAATAATTTATTCCATTTAAGTGGATTGATTGAAAATCCTGATTTACTATTAGTTAGTTAACTAACTAATTGACGCTTCTTTGTCATTTGTATTAAAAAAAGGGGGAAAAAAAAGAACAACTGAACAACTTGAACAACTTGAAGCTTCAAGTTACAATATAATTATTCCAATGAAAATTAGCAAACAATTGGAGAACTTCAAAGGGAAAAACCGCCGCTGCGGTCTCTGTAATCTGCGCCTAATCTCTGCACTTTGGCCCTGCCTGCCTAGGCGGGCCTTTGCTCGTGTCTCTTTTGAGTCTGCATCTCGTCTTCAATCCCATCGACCCATCTGCACATAATCCTATGGCGTATACTCCTTTGCTTTTAAGTAGCAAATGGCTGACTGACTGACTGACTGTCGACTGGTGATGAGGGCTCATTCCTTTCATTTGTTCATTCATCATTGTTGAGTCTTATTGTGAATAATAAATGTTGTTTTATCAAGGCCGACATTTTAATTTGTTGACGCTGGTTTATGGTTCGGCGGTTTGTTGATTTTGTAATTTGTCAATAATTACATCGAGTTTGGTTATGCGGTTTGTTTGCTTTTAAATTTCATTTAAATGTGAGCCATGTCCATGCGTTTAATTTCCCACATTCGCTTTTATTTACCTAAATATTTCACACGCACATCTAAACAAACACTAAACGCCACTACGAGTCGCATCAGTGAGAAAGAATTTAATTGAAATAGTATTTGAAAAATGAAAACAGTTCTAGAATATTTTGATGTGTGGGCAATAAGCCTCTTAAGAATGACACTCCATCGGGCATGTGCTCTATTTAACAATAATCTCATCGTTAGAATTGCATTGAATATAGAATGATTTTTAAATTTTCCCCGTCTTTTGGTGATATATATATTTTTTACCTTTTTTTATGGTAGTGCATTTAACAAAATGTTGTTATTTAGGCTCGTTTGATTTAAATATATAATATTTTACCGCTTGTGGTTTGAAAAGGGAAAATAAAGATTTAATCATTCATTTATTCTAAAATAGCAACTGTTTTCTAAGCTATTGCATTTACTTCAATTCATCCTTTCATCTTTCTTTGATGAATAAAACAGGTACAGAACTTTCATAAACTTTGCTAAACTCAAACGAAGTCTTATCATTTGCTTTTTCTTTCATTGAAGTACACTTCTTTATACAATTTCGTACTCGATTTTCTAGTTTATTGTTAAATTACAAATGTTGTTACCACAAATACCACATTTCTGATTTTTGTTTTTATTTTTGCAAAGTTCTTTACTGGGCAACATGTCGTATGCGTTACTTTGGAAGATTTAAACTTAAAAAAAAGCCTGTGCTGTTATGTTGATTGGATTATAAAATTGTTTGCAACTATGAGTGGGCCAATCATTGTGTAAAGTCTAGTGTAAGGGCTACAGTTGGTGTAACCGCTGCATTGAATGGCCAAGCCACAACTTTAGATTCCCTTCAGTGGCTCAGCTGACATAATTTATTTTAAATTATTTAAACAGAATGTGCAAGAGCCTTGCTCTAATTGGGAATTTAATTAAAATCTCAAATATTAAAATTGCATTAAAACAGCAGCAGCCAACAGCCGAAGATGGGGAGCGTTGAACGCTGCCAACACTTCGTATGTCAAATTAAATCTGAGATTTAATTACAGGTGGCAGGCAATGGGGTCTTGACGATATAGATGTAGATGGGGTGAATGATGTCCCTGCCCTTGCCCCTCCTCCAGTTGCGGAGATCATCTAGGCGAATAAGAGAGAGAGAGAGAGAGCCTGGTTGTCTGGGCAACAGCCGCACCTAAGCCGCTGGATATTAATAAACGCAAAGTGTTCACAATCTGGTGTAAATATTTAATTTATAATTTACGAGAGACTTTACAGGCTCTCGGTTTCGGTCTAACTGAAAAGCGAGTGCCACTGCTGCCGATCTGTGGGTAGGCAACGGGGCTGGCGATGTTAGCGGAAGAGGTCGGGGTCGGTTCTATAGGCACGTGCTTAATGTCATTGCGGATGTTGACGATTACATTTAAATTATTTACGAGCATCACCGTCCGTCCCGCATTGTCCTTTCGTTGCCGTCACATTTGTTATTCGCTTAACTTTTATGGCGATGGTGCGCGACACGGATTTCCTTTAACCCCCTCCGGCGTCAGTTTTACCCCTCCTCAATTCGCACTCAACACCTCTTGCTTGGCCTGCCTGCCGCCTTGCTAAGAGGGGAATAGGGGTGCAACTACAATTCCAAGGCGTCGTCATATGCCCCACTTTGACGACGTCGATTTACGAGTTTCATTTAAAATTCACATTTACTTTTATTAAAGCAGTCGAATGAATATGCGACATTATTGTTGCTTTTCTTCTCATCGGAGGGTGGTGGATCGCATTCTGGTTGTCACTTATGCTTATCTCTTTGCTGACATTCACAGCCTTTTAATGCCAAATTAGCTGACAATAGTGACTTTTTGTTCTTTCAAGGATTTCATAAATTTAATTAGCCAGCATAGAGTCAATCTACTGAGAATGTGCGGCAATAAAAAAAAAATTCGAACCATATTGTATAGTAACTCGTAAATTCTTTATTGAAACGACCGATTTTAGCAATGCAAATGAATATAGAAAGATTAATCGAACTCGTAAAAAGAGTCATACTTAAAAAGCTATTTGAAAACATATTGAAAACGTTGAATCACAAGACCATGTGATGGAGCTGCCACTTCAACAATTTAAATTCTATTTTACATTTCATCAACCTCTTTTGGTTCACTTTACTTTTCGATATTCGCTTTCTACTTAAATTGCAACATTTCCCTTTTTTTTTCTCATCATCATCTATTTTTCCATTTACTTTGTCACAGTCAAATTTAACAGTATTTCTTTTGAATTGTTTCAATGCTTCACCTTCCAAATCGCCACAGTGCAATGAGTTGTAAAAATGCCAAAAATAATGATGAATACATATCGAATACTCAGTTGGGTATACTGCCAACCATATATACCATGCACAAATACTAAATTATATAATATATTGTAATCTGGATTAAAATTTATAATCTTCTTACCAACGGTAAATTTCCAATTGCATGGTCCGCATATCTCTAGACCCTCAGATCAGCAAAAAGAGAACAAGAAGCGGCATTGCAGTCGGCGCACTCTCAGCTCCTTCTTTTTGCACTCACTAACACTTTAGCTTGCGGCCACTCAGCGGTGCTTTTTCTTAAAGCAGACGCTACACCGGCGCTCTCACACTCACTCACACTTACGCTCGCAGCCACTCAGCGGTACTTCTTCTTGAAGCAGACAATGAGTGGGCGGGAGCGAAAGTGTGAGTGAGTGCGAGAGCGTCGACGTTTGCTGCTCTGAGCACATGCAAGCAGCAGCGTCAGCTGAGGTTAAATCAGTTGCTGCTGAGGCGTCGCCTCGATCGGTCAGCTGATTTACAGACCATCCAATTGGAAATTTACAGTCGGTAAGAAAATCAATTACCTTCTTAGTTGCTGGTGTACATATACCATATAACGGATATATGTATGTACATATGTGTTAGTAAATAACACTGCCTTACAAAATTTACAATTTACAAAAACAAATATTAATGACATCAAATGAACATTGAAAATAAAATTGTTTTACAGAAAAAAAGAAAACAAAATTAATTGAGAGTTTTTTTCTTTAGCATCGTTTGCGGTTTAACACTTACCCAGTGATAATGATTTTCGACAACAAAATCCTGTTTACCTAAAAAGAAAGAGAGGCAAACCAAAACCTTCAAACAAAATTTATACCAATTTATATTTACAAAGGTACTGATTTTTCGACCTTGCTTCAAACTCGTTAATTTTAGACATGATGGACATTTTGTATATTGTATTTTGTATATCTTTAAAAGGTATGTTTTGTTGTTGGTAGGCAAAACAGCTCACGCTATATTTGCCATTATTTAAAGCAACTGTCTAAAAATTAGCTTTTTGTGAGTATTTAGATAAGAGTTCTTGGGAAAAAATTATTTCCAACAAATATTTTGATGAGCAACTTATTAAAAGTGCCTGTTTTAAAAATACCATTCATAATATTAACATATTAAAAAATATAATCCATTTCCGGACTGTATTTCATAAGATTCAATTTTTTAGTTGGTTTAAAATGCTTCAATTGATTGACGGACGGTTCCTTATCATTTAAACATATATAAAAGATAAAACTGAAGTACCCTTTTACTCGCTGAAAGCTAGGGTATGCGCTCACATTTAGTAATCAACTAAGCAAGCAATATAAACTCATTGAATTGGAAACACTCCGCCGCATAGTATGCAGCACTTGGCGCACAAAGCAAAATATTGTTGCACACTTAGCTGCGGAGCAATTAATGTCATCACAAAGCGGGCGTGTCTATAATTTATTCCTCCGGCAGAGCCAGAGCCAGAGCCAGTCCCAGTGCCAATGGCAGTCTGGCGCTTTAATGTTTACACAAAATTAAAAAGCTTTTATTAATTTTGCAACCACACTGGCTACGTCCCTGCCTTATCCTGCTGTATCCTGCTGAATTCTGGTTCTGGATGCCGGAGCTAGCATCGGCTATTCGTTTTGCTGCCAGTGTGCTGTTCGTGCTGCTGTCTGTTGGCAATTTTCGGCATTTTAATTCGCATTAACATATTCATTTGTTCGGCTCTGCCTGCCACTCCATTTTGTTTGCGCAACAATCCAATTTCTGGGCAAAAACAGAAATTAGTTTTTAATTTCATTTCGCAAAATCGCGCGTGGCCGCCAACAAAAACTGCAACCATACCGGAATTTGGCCAGTGCAAATTGCTGAGCGCCCAGAACGGAAATAAATCAAAAGTTGTGCCTTTTCTTTTTGCTGAGACAGTTTGAGCAGACGTAGTCGTCGGGAGCAGCAAGAAGTTTTGTGATAAAGTGCCGGATGGCAGGACCTAGGTGGACATCGGATGGAGGTACGGAGGTATGGGAGATTGGTGGAAAACTTTCAATTATTTTTGCCTCAACTAATATTTGCCTGTGCATTTAGAAGGTATTTTTAGGTATATGCATAAATTGATGTACATGCATAGTGTATATACTTTCAACACTGTCCGATTTCACTTTATTGTTTCACCCACACACACACACACACACACACACACAAACACAAACACATGGAATCATAAACAACAACAAAAGCACAAATGCCAAAATGGGAATTTACTGCAGTGGAAGGCATAAATAGTTTATAAACTAAGTGACACCGAAAACAACTGACCCAAGCACTAAAAACACTAAAAATAAAGCAGAAAAACCAACCAACAGCATCAGGGGCAGAGGCAAGAAGGCAGAGGCATGTGAACGGCACACAAAAGGCTATGCCTCTCATTCTCGTTCTCTCCCCCACACACACACACACACACACACACACACACAAGCATACACATAGCTACAGGCAGCACACATATACACACACACACACACACACTATAAACACTCGATTTTCTTTACAGCAACAATAAAAAATAATAAATTTTACTGCCATAATTGGTGCCGCCACAAGCAGCCTGGTTGCGTCTTGGTCCTGGATCCCAGACACCGCCCAACCCCCTCCGCAGAAGTTCATAGCCCCGCCCAGTAGCCAGCAAATTGAAGCTGAACGAATTATGGGAAATATTTCCATGCTTTATATTTCACTTGCTGTTCGTGTTTTTCTTTATCCTGCTTTCTTCCTTTTTGCTTTCCATTTTTCCCTTTGTTTTTTCTTCTCTTCAGTTGTGTTATTGTAACTGCTGCTGCCGCTGCTTCTACTACCGTGTAGAGAGCTATTCGAGCGGGACGCAGCTTCCTCACATCCGCCATCAACAGTACGACCAGCTTCGTTATGGCCATAGCCATCGTTGTCGCCACACCAAGGACGGGAACTAGCCGCATTGTTGGCGCTTCCGTAGACACATTCGCGCTAGACTTGCCAGTCTAGCATAGCTATGCATAAATCGAATTAATTTCCAGTTAGTTTTAGTCGGTTGTTGTTTTATATTATTATTGTTGTTGAGTTTTTGCAGAGATAAACACAATGACTGCCGACTGTCGCATTTCTAGTGAGTGACCCCTTTTTAAATGGCAATCCTTGGAGCCCACCCAATCAATTAATATTATTGGAAAATTATTTAATTAATTGACTGTGAAATGACTGAAGCTTGTGATTTATCTGATTAATTGATAGACCCTAAAACTTCAAATTTAAATTCCATTTCCATTATGGTGTATTGTATTTCTATGGCAACATTAAGCAGGCCCCATCATTGAAAGGATATTATTGTTCTCTTATGCTCTTTGTAGATGAAGCAAACTTTGTTGTTGTTAAACCAACAAATAGAAAAGCTGAGAGCTGGCAAGGTAAGCTGCAATACAAAAGAGGAAATATAAGGAACAAGCTAAACAAAGGGAAATCTAAAGTAGATAAAGGAATTTAAATTAGCTTTAAAGCAGCAGTTTTGACGAAAATTCATTGGTTATGCCAGCAATTCAATTCTCGGCCTAATTGTCACTCAAGATTGAGCTTCCAATCATAATTCGTAGGAATTTTCTATTTCATTGAATGAAACCTCAGATTTGAAATCCCTGAGTGCTGCTCCTTTTTCCAAAAACACGCCTAGAAAAGTTGGCCTGGGTCGGCTAGAAAATGTTTAGAACCAACATGAGACCTGTTGGTCCATTGCACATTGGCAAAACAAAAGAGCAGCGCAAACAACTCAGTTTGTTTTCGTTTAGGTTTTTGATTTTTACCCGAAAACTTCGAAAAGTTTGCTTTTTGAGCAGGCAAACTTTTGGCAGACATTAAAGGCGCCCACCGTGCC
Organism: Drosophila nebulosa; assembly: GCA_024703675.1. Lineage (NCBI taxonomy): Eukaryota > Metazoa > Arthropoda > Insecta > Diptera > Drosophilidae > Drosophila > Drosophila nebulosa. Next base: position 20,878,535 of record JANFPS010000004.1, on the reverse strand, counting down.
ACACCAAAACTCTCAGCATGATTTTCGAATTTTTATTGCTCACCGCAGTCGAATTTTATTTGGCAAATGCGTCTAGACGCGGCACTGGGTGCCACGCTCAGAGGCTGCTGGCTGGTGGTGGTGGCCATTACCCAGATCTCCGGGGGGAGACTATAATGCTTGAAATGTTTCTCCATTTGGGCAATGGGCGTGGCTATGCGGATGGGCGGCAATTTGTAGCAGCCAAAAACTTCCATTCGAACCCTCAGTGCTTTGTGTGTTCGCGTTTAATTTGTCAATGCTCTCTTGATTTATTCATATTTAATTTTAATTTGCAAACTTTCTGCCGAAATCGCTGTCACGCGTGTGATTGACAGTTGCGCATTTCCAGCATTGACTGTCATGTTGTTTGACTACGGACAGAGAGAGAGAGAGAGAGAGAGACCGAGAGGAGCCCAAGGATGGAGCATAGAGTCTCTATGCCATGTCAATCTGACAAGCAAAGTATTTGAATATTATTGTTTGGAGTCAGATGATGTGGAATTTGGTTACAAGTTTTGTGTCTGGGATAAGATTTGAGTTCTGTGTGTAAACGAGTTAGCTACATTGCCGATTGTCGGAATATTCATTGACAATTGAACAAAACGCATTTGAGTCACTTCTTTCATCAGCCATTATTCGAATTGTTTGCTGAGTCTAAAGTATTTTGTGCAAAGCAATGTTTATTTATCAATTCTTCTGATAAGCACAAGCATTGTTTGCTCTTTCTTCTACTCTCGCTTGTCTGTTACACTGACTGACGTGGCCAAAAACTGAAAGTATTTTGACTAGCCACCTGGAAATAGCTTGGCAAATTTATTGTGGCCATAGTCCAACAGTTATACAGAGTAAGTCTTCCGTGTTTAATGAATGCTGCTGCAAGCACTCCACCTCCAAGTGCATGCAAGTAAAAGGCCTCAGTCGATTTAGTTGTTTAATTGCAAGGTCGGCCAGCTCAGTTAACCAGACACCAGCCACCAGACTTCTGGTTACCAAGACCAAGATACATACATATATCCATACACTTTTAATACAGTGAAATAAGTATAGAAAATATCAAGTTATTGGTATTTATACTTTGTTAGCTAATTTATATTTGGCAATAAATCATTTTCGTAGAATACGACACCAAAAAAACTTCCCAAACTTTTTTCCTTTCTGATCGACAAATTTCATTTTGTAATCCAAAGTCAAGTTGTTCCCTTGGATTAATACCTTAATTCTCGATCGAAATACATTCTGCTTTTGGCTTTTGAACTTGTTTTTCCCTGTTCCATTGGGATGCTGGACGGCAGACTGGTTTTCGGTACGAGCAGCTCCAGCTGTGGCATCACTTTTCCTTTCAAATGGGAGTCAAGGTCGCCGCATTACGCACGACGCTTTATGTGATTACCATAAAGACGAAAATATTACGGCGAAAACAACAACTGGTTTCGGTCTTTTCCATCATTGACTGTAACAATGATAGCCAAATACCGCCAAATACTGCCTCGCCTCGTGATATTAGAAATAAGAAACAATCGAATCGAAAAAGAAATCATAAATATTTATGTTATACCGTTGTCTGACGACCGTTGACGTTCGAAAACCGGTGGCGTCGGTCGTTCGGTCGTTCGGTGCATGGTGCGAGTCGGTGGATAATAATACACATATAACCGGTTTGCATTTGGCAAGACTCTGTTCGAATGTTTCTACTCTCTCGTATCTCTTTCGGGGAGTTCAATTAAACAATCGATTATGGTATTTGATCCCAATATGGCACTCACAATCAGTTGGTTGTCGGGATAATGGAAATGCATTATGCATATTAAAAACTGCAGTTGAAAAGGTTTCTGTTTTTTGTTGTAAATTTTTTAATGCATTAAGTTAATATCGGATGTGAAACATTGACACGTCCATTGTAAGTGAAACAGGACATAAGTAGGTATGCGGTCGAGTTTTTATGCACACAACAATAACGATTATGAATAATGTGAGTTAAACAAATTATGCGACATTGTGTGAAGCTCTAATTACATTCTGTCATTTTTTTTTTGCTGTTTTTTTTTTTTTTGCCGATGGCCTTTTTATTATTTTTGCAAATTGATTAATTGAAAGTGCACTTTTAAATGCCTTTTAGGCATATTGATTTAACGACATCTATTTGACGCCATAAAGATCAGATTTTATGAAATATTTTAATTAAACAGCAGTTTATATATGTATGTATATATAAACGAACAAACAAAACAAGAAAAAAAAAAAAGAAATAATATCAAAAATATGCTAAATGCTAGAGTTCAGTCGATTAAATCAGGCTGATGGCAAAACAAGTTTTTAATTTCAATTTCTTTGCCTCGCTAATTGGCATTTGTGATCTCGCCTGCCATGGCTAACAACAAGAAATTCACTCTTAATAATAAAAATCATTTTCATACAACACGGCGTATGCTTAATAATTGCTGCTTAACAGTTCAATTTCAAGTTAAAAGACAAACAAAGTAAACAAACAAACAACTGAAGATATTCCATAGGCCCAATTATGGCAGAGTTGCCGCCGCCGCCCTTAACTCTTACATGAAGAGCACGATCCAGTGGTCTCTCTGACAGACGTTGCGTCGCTGTCGACGGTAGCTGCTTGCGGTGGGTTCGCTCTCGGCATTACCATGAGCGTTAGAGTGTCTCGGATTCTTTGGCATTCACGATCGTTGCCGTCGGCAGTGGCGCTGCTGCTGCTGCTGCCTTCTTTGGCCTATAAAAGTGGCGCATTTAGTGCTCGCTGCTTTTTCGAAGTGAGCTCAGTGTTGAATCGACAGTGAAGTTGGCCAGATCCGGATCCGAAGCAAGCACATAACCAGTTGCCCGTTGTCAGTTATCATTGCCAAGCGAAAGACAAGACGCAACACCAACAAAAACAAAACCCACCAACTCAACTCGAGCAATTAAAAGTCAACACGTACTGTGCAACGCCAATTGTGTGAGTCTGTGACTGGGTCGGCAGTATTCCAGACAGTTTTTGTGTGTTCTCTGTGGTAGTAACTGGTAGATCAGACACGTTAGAGGCAAAGTTTTAGGAAAGTGAACCTATGTTTTAGTTGCTGCAAAGTGGATGCCAATTTACGCCAACTCTGTGGATTGGCCATTCACAAAGCGAAACGACTGCGCGACGGTATGCCAACTCAAAGCCCGGGATTCGGTCGAATAGTGAAGTGGTCGTTGTGGTAGTGATGGCATTTTGCCGGTGCTAGTGCCAGCACAGCAAACTCTAATTGAATTAAATAATAATTTAGCACAATAACAACAACGAAAACAACATGAAAATTAAAAACGAAAAAAGACTCTGTGGGGCAACACACACACACAAACACAATAACAATACAAACAACAACAAAGAAAGACCAAAAATTGCGGTTTAAATTCGTTTAGCCCGTCTTACATAAAATACCTGTTCGGTACCTGGACTGTGCCTGCTGCTGTGCCTCGCTAATTGCCCGTGCGAACCGCAAACCCACGCATGCAAAAAGGCAAACACCAAACAAGTTGCAAGTGCCACTTCAAAAAAAATGGCGACCTAAAAAAATCAAAATGGCGCTCCACTGACTTCAATTGCCAAAAATTACAGAGACCCAACCCAAGCCCAGGCTCTGGTCCAGGTCCAGGACCAGACCCTGTGCCATTGCCAAACTTTGTAACCAAAAATAAAGTTGTTGGCCTATATCAACAACAAACAACTTCGGAAGCGAGAACCAAATGAAACTGCAACAACAATTCTCTAACGATGCCTCTGGCGAGGTCGATTCGAAAATGTCACGGATCGCGGCAGTTTTATTTGCCCAACTGGGTCGAAACAACCTATCAGTCCAGATCTGGCTAAAGCTAAAGCCAAAGCGATTGCCAATTTTCCAAATTCCATTTAAATTGTTTTTTTCCGAATTCTTTATTTGTTTCGCGGCAACAATTATTTATTTATAGTTTCACTTTTTGTCATGTTGAGGTAAGGGTAATAAGCTGATAACTGTCAACTAGGTTCCACTTTATAAGATAAAATGTATTTCTGAGAAATTCCCGATTGTCTGAATGAAGTGCTGATTACAAAAATTTCCGATGACAAATCATCTTACTTCAAAAGAACTACAAATTTATAGCTTTATGATTTTGTCCTGTATTTAAGAAGTGTTCCGTATTGGCATTTGTCTCGATCTGATAACAATTGAATACACTTAAATGGTATTTGAGTTAAGTTTTATTAGTTGATATTAGTTCTGCATTTCAAGGAAAGAGAGAAGAGCAACATCTTTATTGGTGTTTACGCTCACTCGTTTAGATAAGGTCTCTCTTTTGGGTTTTCGTGAGTTTTTTCCACAATCTCCCTTCTCCTACATAGAGTAGATTCACTGACTCATTAGCTACGATTTCGCTTTTGGTTTGTTTACAATTCTAGTGCGACAACCGAGCGACGTGATTATGTTTGGGACGCAGTTGTGAATAGGAAAATCACTTGCCGTTTAATTTATGAGTGTGAGTAGCGGTATTTAGTTTTAACCGGCCGGCAATGCTCAATGAATTGAAATGCCCATCACAGTCCCACCTATCACCGACCACCGTTTAACAGTCGTGAGGTGAAGACCTAATGTTTGTTTAAATTGAAGACAACAACATGGAAATGTACCCAGGTTATGTCACCATTCATTTTATCATCTCTTCTGCTTCTACTGCGGACGTGTTGCACCTAGAGTTGACCAGAACGCCGATTCGAGGCAGAGGCAAAAACACGTTCTGCGCGCTAAATGATAAAAAAAAAATTCCAATTTGTTGCGCCTAGTTAAAAGTAGGTACATAGAATTCCTAGTCGAAGAGAGATCTTTAGTAAGTGCGTGTGTGAGTTCGCGGTACAAAGACTGACATATATTTTTATTTCTCCTCGATGTGTGTGTGCGTTGTGTGTAAGTAGCTTGAACTAGAACAACACATAACAGCGAAAACAAAAACAAACCGAGAATGTTGAGAATACAAGAAATTGCCATTTGTGTAAACTAAACTAAACGGAGCAATCATTTTAGAAACTGAGATACGAGGACGGTAAAACGGTAGCACCCGCAACGGAAGTAGCAGAAGACGATGCGAAAGGGGCGGGAAAACCAAAAGACGTGGAAACACACGTCTTGATAAGAGCAAGTAAACAGAGAGCCACAGAGACCAACAATATGTATTTCAAAGTTATTACTTTAAGAACAAATAATGGAATATAATATCACAAGAAAACAATTTAACAATTAAATTATCAATTTTCTATTTCAGAAACGTCAACAGAACGGAGCTTAGCATTGAATTTTGTGATCTTCTCAAATAACCATGTGTGGTAAGTGTTAAAAGTTGAGTTCAAAAACTGTGGCAAGTTTCGGCAAATTATCGCTGGGTCAATGATCGTTCGTTAGACAGAATTAATATTTATGCATATATAAATGCGTTCTCGCATTTTTATTATGGCATTATGGAGTCTCGCCTTTGGAGCTATTGCGCAATATATTTGGACGTCGATGGCCTTTCTCCACAGTCGGCTCCAAAAATAAACTTCAAGTGATCGCCCACAGAGCCAAGCCTGTTGGCCTGTTGGCTGCATTCGATGGCAAGTTCCATGTTCAAACTGGTTTCTTGATTCGCATGCAGATTTCCTCATAACTGGTCGGGGCTTTGGCTCAATTGGTTTGACTCTTGCTAAATGTGTTTGCTGCTGCATGTTTATCTTTTCTCTTAAGTCTCTCACTCCACTCCACTTATTTCCCTTTGTGTGCGTGTTACACAATTGAAATACTAACTGTTAACTGTTCATTTGCCACTCACGGCCCTACCTTGTCCGCTTTTTTTCAATAGGAATTTTCGCATATCTAAATTATCTGACGCCCAAGTCTCGCCAAGAAGTATTGGATCTTCTGGTCACAGGGCTGAAGAGATTGGAATACCGAGGCTACGACTCCACCGGTGTGGCCATCGACTCACCCGATAACAAGAATATTGTAATGGTTAAGCGTACGGGCAAGGTCAAGGTACTGGAGGATGCCATCCAAGAAAGTAAGTAATATTGAAGCGTCTTTTCCACACGTCGAGTTTATCTTCTCTCTCCACAGTTTTTAGCGGCGGCGAGTACAGTGATCCCGTGATGACGCATGTGGGCATTGCCCATACACGTTGGGCAACTCACGGTGTGCCCTGCGAGAGAAACTCCCATCCACACCGCTCCGACGAGTCCAATGCTTTTGTTGTGGTCCACAATGGCATTATTACCAACTATAACGACGTGAAGACCTTCCTGGCAAAGCGAGGCTACGAATTCGAGTCGGACACGGACACTGAAGTGTTTGCCAAGCTGGTCCATCACCTGTGGAAGAAGCATCCCAACTACTCGTTCCGCGAGCTTGTCGAGCAAGCCATTCTACAAGTGGTAAGTGTAGCCAGTCAATAGCGGGTTATCAGTTTGCTTAAGTACATGTTTCCTATATCTGATTACTTGCAGGAAGGGGCATTCGCCATTGCCGTAAAGTCCAAGTATTTCCCCGGTGAATGCGTTGCATCACGCAGAAGTTCTCCCCTTCTGGTCGGTATTAAGACAAAGACCCGACTGGCAACCGATCATATTCCTATTCTGTATGGCAAAGGTATGTGTTTTGTGTTTTTATTTATTTCGATTTTCTTTTCTTTTTTTCCCCCTGTCTTCATCTACGATGTGTCCTTTGTCTTCTACCTCTCTCTCTCTCTCTCTCTCCCTCTTAATTTATGTAAATAACTGTTTTTGTGTCGCCTGTGTGTCCGTTGCTCCGCTCCTCCTATTGACGATGTCTTCGCGTAGATGATAAGACGCAGATCTCTGACCAAGGTAGTCAAATGGCTCAATGGTTTAGCATTTACCTTACTGGGCATTGGTGGTTGGTTATTTATTTGTATTTCGTAAACTAAACTAATTAAAGCTTGCTGTCTTCCTCCTTACCTCTAATGACCAACTAACTTTTATATAATTTGTCACTCCAATCCCAGCTTCTTTTTGCCTGATTACCTCTAAGAAAACTTCTTTCAATCAAATTTCACTCACACTTTTCTGTTTCGTTCTCTTGTACTTCGTTTAGACGCCGACTCCGGCAAGCCTCAAGGTAATTACAACTTTAAATATATTGATTAAACGCTATCTAGACACATATTTGCTTGCTTGGGCTTGGTTTTGGTCCATTTACTTAAGGCTCTTGGCCACACTGTGAGAAGATTACAGATATTTAAATTTCCGATATGGCTAAGTTTGCAAAGCAATTCTTTAAATTTTAATTGAATTTAATCGATTGTGAAAAGCGCATTAGTAATCAATTATTTATTGCTTCGATGCAACAAATTCCAAAATATATATATTAGATTTACATTTTCCACATGCAATTTTAATAAATATCTTCACAACTATGAGTCATTCGAAATTCAATTTTAAAGTGCATACAATCACATGCTTTTTCTTTAAGTATTTAAAGTAAAGTCAACAAATACAAGAAGTTAGGTTAGACTGAACTAACTAATGCTCAACTAAACAAGTTATTTAGTTGTGAGCTTAAATCATTGCCAAACACATTTTAAAATTGATGCAATGGAATTGTGTTTTCATTTAATATTCGATTGGTATTTTTACAAAATGTGACATACATAAACGCAGTTTCCGTTAGTTATTGATTAGAAAAATACTCTAAATTCGATATTCAAAATTGATAAACTTTTGATGACTGCCATGTTGCATAATTGAATTTCACGATAATAATGTGCGCCAAGCGCTTAAAATATTCGCAAAGTTATTTTAAATTGAAATAATATAGTGACACTTGGTGATGGTCCACATGGCGGATTGGTGTTAGATGAAAATTGGTCCTTTAATGTCGATGTTTATATCTCCATACTTATTTTTAATATATATTTTTTTTTTTTTGTTTCCTCAAAACTATTTGTTAATTTCCTCCATAAATTTCGGATATGTGTACACTTGCACCATACAAACACAAAACACACACACACACACACACACACACACACACACGCAAACGCATACCCGCTATTCATCAAACGCATTGCCTGTGCCACCCACTGCCTCTTGTTGTCCTGCCGTCGTTCTCATCGTGGTGCTGTGCCATGGACCTAAAATGCCATTGACATTCGCAAATCACTGACAATGCAATTGCACTCTCAACTCTGACGTGTTTCACTTGCCCATAAATCGTGCACCATGACGCCATCCAATGCTATCCAATGTCTAAATTAACAAAACAGAATTGCGTCCGCATGGACAAACTCGTGAATTGCCAGTTTTGCCCCGTTCGGAAAGTACATCCGAATTCATGCCGCTCGAGGAGAAGGAAGTGGAATATTTCTTTGCCTCAGATGCTTCGGCTGTCATCGAGCACACGAATCGTGTCATTTACCTCGAGGTAAGTCAGTTTCAATTAAAATTGGATCTCTTTTAAATGGATCTCTGCAAATGTTTTGCAGGACGATGATGTGGCCGCTGTGCGTGATGGAACACTGAGCATTCATCGCCTCAAAAAGAGTCTAGATGATCCCCATGCACGAGAGATCACCACCCTCAAAATGGAAATCCAACAGATCATGAAGGGCAACTATGACTATTTCATGCAAAAGGAGATTTTCGAGCAGCCCGACTCCGTGGTCAACACGATGCGAGGACGTGTACGCTTCGATGGCAATGCAATTGTTTTGGGTGGCATCAAGGACTATATTCCAGAGATCAAGCGCTGCCGCCGCCTCATGTTGATCGGCTGTGGCACTTCGTATCACAGTGCGGTTGCCACACGACAGCTGCTGGAAGAACTGACTGAACTGCCAGTCATGGTGGAGCTAGCCTCCGATTTCCTCGACCGCAATACTCCCATTTTCCGCGATGATGTGTGCTTCTTCATCTCACAGTCCGGCGAGACGGCCGACACATTGATGGCCCTGCGCTACTGCAAGCAGCGGGGAGCCCTTATTGTGGGCATCACCAACACTGTGGGCAGCAGTATTTGCCGCGAATCCCATTGTGGAGTTCACATCAATGCCGGCCCAGAAATTGGTGTGGCCTCAACCAAAGCCTACACTTCACAGTTCATTTCGCTGGTTATGTTTGCATTGGTCATGTCCGAGGATCGTTTATCCCTGCAAACACGTCGTCTGGAGATTCTGCAGGCTCTGTCCAAGTTGGCAGACCAAATTCGCGAAGTTCTTAAGCTAGATTCCAAGGTGCAGGAGCTGGCTAAGGATCTATACCAGCACAAGTCGCTGCTGATTATGGGTCGTGGCTACAATTTCGCCACATGTTTGGAGGGAGCCTTGGTAAGTCGTTGTCTTCGTAAGCAAGATGGAATGGCGTCCATTAATTACTTTATTTACAGAAAGTAAAAGAGCTCACCTATATGCACAGCGAGGGTATTATGGCCGGCGAACTGAAGCATGGACCTCTGGCCCTGGTGGATGACTCCATGCCAGTGCTGATGATCGTACTACGCGATCCCGTTTACGTCAAATGCATGAATGCTTTGCAACAGGTCACATCGCGCAAGGGATGCCCGATAATCATTTGCGAGGAGGGAGACGAGGAGACAAAGGCTTTCTCTTCACGCCATTTGGAGATTCCCCGCACTGTTGACTGTTTGCAGGGAATTCTCACAGTCATTCCCATGCAGCTGCTATCCTATCACATTGCTGTGCTCCGTGGCTGTGATGTTGACTGCCCACGTAACTTGGCCAAGTCTGTGACGGTCGAGTAATACGGGTTATGAGACTGCATCCCCTTCCCTCCTTTCGTAGCCCTACTCTGACATCTGAGTCTCTGAACATGTTTTTATAATGCGAACATTCCATGATAATCTCTATACATATTAGGCCTTAACACTTACACACACACACACACAACACACATTTATACATGAGTTTATGTACATACGCCCAATGTGGGCGTATACGCATATAACTAAATTTTTATTTGCATATGTGTATGTATGTACCAACAAGTACTCTTTTACGCGTACCCGTGCGCCCATCAAGATGCAAATCACTTATTAAATTGAAATTTTTGTTATAAAAGTTGAAGTTTGTTCTTAAATACGTGTATTATGGCCAAGAGTCAACTCGAAAGGCAGCGGAATGTGTCTTTTTAAACAGGTATTTTTGGCTTATACGATAATTTTTTTTTAAGCACTTGCCCGCAAGAAGCACAAGAAATCATTTCGAGTATATGTAAATACATTTAAACTCTTTAATGGTGATTAGTATTCAAAAGACAGGGCACAGACGTCTTAAGTTGTCTCAGTTACCACCAAATGGAAAGTCTGTTATTTCCCAGTGATCCTACAAAAAGTCATAAATGCTGAAAACTCGTAGCTAGTTTTTAGTCAACTTTAACGATAAAACTGAAATATAGTTAGTCAGAAAAGAGACGCCCTAAAGGACCGAAAATTAAAGTTGATCAGGCTTTGAACAGAAATCATGGCAAAGTAAATAGCAATTAAAAACATATGTTACATTTTCATTTCTAGTTGACATTCCTTATATACAAATATGCAGCGCTTTTTTCCTACGCCAAATAAGTAATCAGTAGAAACATTTCCTTTTTTTTTGCGAGTGAATTTAAAGCCTGAATGTCCTTATATTTTTTTGCCTATTATGTGTCGGACGTAATCCTTAATGAAATGTAACTTTAAATTGGATTACATAAAAACGAAATGCTCTAACGAAATGTGTGCCACAAAATAAAATCCATAAAAATGTGGGGTGGACCTTCTTCCTTTAAGCGGATGCCAAGAAACAAGATGGTGTGTTGTTGTGTCGGTGCGTCGCGATTTCCAGTCGCTCCAGGGATAAGTACGAGCCGGTGGCAAAGGAAAACGACCGCCATTTTATTGGAAACTGCGGTGGTATCAGCACTAAACGGTTATGACTTTAAGGCGGTCTGCACTTTAGGTCCTCGAAAGTCAGAACCAAAACGAAGGACTAAATCCAAAACAAACACTAACGAATAAATGGAAAATATATAAATGGGCTACGGCTAAGTCGACATGGCCAAACCAAACATACTTCCGCCCACAGCTGCCACAGCCACCGCTCTGTGGGCAGGTGCTCAAGCCGGTAAAAAGCACAGACAACTTTCGTCGAATTGAACATGCTTGGCAATGTTCTTATTATTTCCCATTCAGCTTCCGTAGGGCGCTTAATCTAGATTAAAGGCTGCGGGATGTAGACACAGGCACACTTGGATCTCAGCCAGACAGCCCCGGGTTGGAGCGGCATGCTTGAGCCAAGTGGAGCTCAAAATATTTGGGTTGATGTTTTCATTGGCAGCAGCGGCTAACAGACGCTGCCGCCGCCAGTTAAGTGTATTGTTTTCCTCTTACACAATATGTAGTTGTTATATACGAGTATTTTGTATGTATCATGACGGCACCAGCTTCAGACATTTTAGCGAAATTGTGTTTATTAAGCCACCCTTTAAAAATGCAATCAGAGTCGCCAATCCCATCATCCCACTGTGGTCGCTCTGGCTCTGGCCAACAACACTTTGCCAAAAGACAAAATTAATTGAATTCTCTTCCTCCATAAAGCAATTGAAGTTCTTTTGTCAACGGGTAGAGATTCCTTTGATAAGTAGACAGTATCATATCTTTCATGCATATCTAAATATGGTTCTGATTTTGACTTTATTCCACCATGCCCAACATTTTAAAGGGCAATAGAATCTTAATGGAAATTCTTAATTAAAATGTAAGCAACGTTTTATTTTTTTTTTCTTTCTATTTTGGTTTGTAGATTTAATTGACTCATCGCCTATCAAGGGATATGTGCCAGAACTTAGAGAAGGGTTAAGCTGTCAGTGGATTTTGTGGCATTCATACACATATGTGTGCGGGTGAAATTGAATTGCGCGATTTTCGAATATTTATTACTACTGCCAGCCACCAGGCAGCAGCAACCTGCCACATGCCTGCCATTGGGGCAACTATGTGCAAAACCATCTGCCAATTGCTTAAGGATTGCTTTGAGATCGGCGGACTTACGGTATGTCAGCACCCAGGGTACACCTCACAGTAAAAGTTTGCAAAGCCGCAAGCTTCTCCATCTGAGTCCCAGCAGTCGGTAGTCAGCAGCAAGCAGTTGAAATAAATTCATGACTGTAAAACATTCCGGTTAAATTGTTGCGATTCCTGCCCCAGCTCCTGCTCCTTTGCCAGTTCAAGTTGGGTCCATCTGCCGTCAAATAAGAAACTTTCAGCTGCAACTTTGAGCTGCCGTTTCCGTTTCCGCTCGGTAACTGGCGACGTCGGCTGGTTGGCTTGCTTTAATGTGCCGCTCGCAGCGAGAATGAAATGGAAACATGTTTATGCATTTCCCGACGTGCGAAAACTTGTGAAACTGTTATAAAAACACGTTCAGGTAATAACATAAGAAACTTTTTATCTCGTCCTCGTCATTGGCATTGCTCCTGATTCTGTTTCTGTGTCTCTGCCTCTGTCTCTGTCTGTGTCTGTGTCTGTGCATGTTACTGCCTTCTGTCCTTGTCAGGTTGTCATCGTTCTCGTTGTCGTTGTCCCTGTTGGCTGTGTGGTCGGTGGCACGTTTTGCTTATTTCTTCAATTGCCTCATTAGGAGCTGCAATGCATATCCGGCTTATGGCCAATCGTCTAACAATTTTTAATGTATGCTCGATTATTTTACTTTTACATGTTCTTGCACTAAACGAACTTGTGACTTTCACATCCTTTGGCCGAGTGAACCGAATGTATTTAGGAATCCTTTCTGATTATAAAAGGGAACCGGAAATAGGCACTCTCCACACATAGTCCTCCTCATAGATACCATAAACAAAGACCATAAATATTTAGCTGACTGTGCGCTTAGCGCAAATTCTTTAATACGCCGTAAACAGTTGCGAATTATTGGTATTTGTTTGGTTGTCATTGGCCAAACAACAGTTTCGACTTTGGTTATTACTTAAAGCTGCAACTACCATTTGGTGGCTTCTTATAAATCACAAACCATCCAAATCGAAACGTTTGTCGAGTTTACGCTTCATGCTACTCGTTACTCAATTGACTGAGACATGAACTTGGCATTAGGATTGGGATTCGACATTGGGCGTGGCAGTGTCGATTGATGCCTTTGATTGGTATCAAATGGAGCTTGGGCTTTGCGCCCGGACTAACGCTTCTTTGGGCTCAGGAGGATTTGTATCTGGACATTTGATTCATGTCAAAGACAAACACTGGAGAGTCAATTCAGTCATTCAGTTGGCGCCAACAGTTGATGCCTATTGAGGCATCCCTTCGATGATTACGACATTGGATATAGAAGGCCATTCTGAAAATTACACTCGACACATTCTCTGTTTTCTCTCTCTCTCTCGCTTTCTGTTTGCCTGTTGAGAATTCGTCTTTTCACTGGCCCTATTTTGCAGGTGAATATTTTTTAGCGAGACAATGACAAATGCTTTTGCGCCACTTACAGCTCAACGCCCACAAAGGGGTGGGGACTCAAAACTTCGGACACCACTCCAGAATTATCTCTGGAGAAAAGATAATTGAATATATTTGCAAAGTTATCTCATTTCATTTGGCCTGGCCATGAAAGCTGAGCGTAAACCCGTTTTAAATATGCAACAAAAAAGTTAGTGAAGTTCATTTCAAAATAACTTTTGCAATGCCGCGTGCGGACTTGGTGGAAACGAAATGCGAATGTGGCCAGCACCGGGACAGGACTTTTTGTCAGGGTGTGGGTTCTTGCAGGGATCAGGACTAAATGAAACTAGAATACTGTATGTTTCATTGAAGTTGTTGAATGTCACCTGGGAATAGAAAGTTTTACAATAAAAACAAATCGAAACAAAAGAAAACAAAGCAATTCAAACGATAATTGTTATGGCTTGTGATATTATTCATAATACCACAGAGCAATGACAAGGAATAGAAAACCAGACGACCAGAATACGGCCCAGATGCTGCCATCAGGTGGTAAGATTGAAAAACTTTTCACACACAAGCAAAACAAAATCGACACTGCAGCTGGTTACTCCATTTTCATTTCCGTTCATTGATTTGATTGAAATCCGAACAAGTCACTCCAAATGGGCGAACAAAACTCCACGTTCCTCCGCCATGGATCTCTTCATTTTGCCCAATACAAACACAAGTCCGCACTCTAGCACGCATGTATATAAAGCCACGAAGCGCTTTTAGCACGAATTTCTCCACAAGCTGACTATTTGCGTTTCCAACGCAAAAAGTTCCCCACTGCAGAACAGAGTAGCATAAACAATGGCGGTATCAAAAACAGGGAAACGAACAAAATTTTAAAATATTCAAACCTTCTTCCGACGCAGTCTCGACCCGGTACCAAATGCCAGCTGCGGCTGCGGCCTGAACTCAGAATGTGCCAAAGAACTACCAATATGGTAGCTAGACGATGACACTGCATCGACAACAAAGCAAAGGTATAATGTCGCTCATACGCCACGTTGCCGCTAATACTGCGACCAACTAATGAACGAATGAACGAGGCCATGGCATATGAGAGTACGCACTTCTCCGGCTTGCCTGCCTGCCTGCGTATGTGTGGGCGGAAAGTCAATGCCAGTTGTCGGTACCGTTGCCGTTGCTCTCTTGGGGTTTGCTCCACTTGTTTGTATTTACTCACACATGCAGGCTTGTGTGTGTGTGTGTTTGTGTGTGAGTGTGTACCTTGTACACCTAGGCCACCGGACGGAACCGTATGCAAACGTATTTATGTGGCTACGTGCTGCTGAATATCTTTTGAAAATTTTACAATTTTGGCTGGCAACCGATGCCGGTAGTCACTGTCACTTCACCCACACACTCACACCCCCCCACCGGCTATATTTTCTTTTGGTAGTGTTCCCATGGCCATGCCCAGATGGTGGAAACGCATGCGGCTGACAAATAACTTTCGACACATGATGCCACAACACTAACCATGAATTTCGTTTTGAGTACACACTCAAAAGAGGAAATCAAGCAAAATTGCTGAATTTTGGAGTAAAAAACTACTTCATCAAACACACAGCAGACAGCAGCCTATTACAGATGCAGTTACAACGTCATGTACAAATGTGATAAATGAATATTGTATTGTGAAATCTATACGAAATCAATAAATTCTTCAACTTCTCCCTGCAGTTCTTAGCTCTCAGTTTATGTCTGCTTTTGTGTGTTTTGTCTTTAAAAAGTTTAGAAATATATTTTATATTTTGTGTGTTGCATACTTTTAGGCAAAAATTCTTTACCCTTTTGTTGTGAAACAATAATAGAAAAATAACCAAAATAACCACATAGTCGAGGCTATAAAAAAATCAAACGTTGGCAAGTTGCGCATCATCCACAGGGCCCTTGAGTGAGTTATGATAAGCTGTGAAACCACAACAAAGAGTGCCGAATTTAATGCTGTATTCTCTTATTCTCTTGGGTTGTGAAACATTAAATAGATTTATTAGGACAAAGAGTAGATTTTAACATAAATCAGATTACCCTCTGGCAACATAGAAACCGACCATGATAATAGGCGATCCATCAGGCATTTCATTGGGGAGAAAGTGAAAGTTTTTCTCTGCCAGAATGCATTCAGTACAGGACATGTGTAGTACATTTGCAAACAACATATAAGAGGGCGGATTTTCATACCCATACTTTAGACCCCGACCGAGAACCAGACGGAGGCAGTTTTAAGTCATAAAATATTTATGCCAGGCAAGGAGCTGAAGCTCTCCTGTAATTGTACTTAGTTTACGGCCATCGTAAATTGAGTGCGCATAAAAACCCACATCGAAACACATTTAAGCAAAACAATTCGCCTTAATGGACAAGGCGGCAGTGGTGCGCGATGCCACACACTGGCAGACGCACTGCGTCACTGATTCTGCAAGTGGGTTGGCCAGCCGCCACGTGCTGCCCAAGGCCACTGCTCCTGCAAGGAACGAGCATATTTCCGTTTGTTTACTTACAAGTCCGATGAACTTGACACTCGACTCAATTACTTCGACACGTGTGGACGATGCCTGTCAGTTTGCCAATGCCAGACAACATTATATCTATCTAATGGCTACACATTTTTAAGAAGCTGAAGTGCCAAAATAGCAAAAAAAAGAAAAATGCCTCACAGCAATTCTCGGTTATCGACTTACATCTCTCTTTCTCTCTCTCTTGGAAAAACAGACACATTTTTAATATTTCAATGTGAAATTGATTTAAGCATTCAGTCGAGAGCTATAAATTATTTAAGGGTCGATGAATTAATTAAGTTTAATTTTTTTAAAATGTTACGAGGAATATCTTTATTTAAGCATTTAAATTGTTTTGCTTGGACTGAAGCCAAAAGCCAACTTTTTTTCATTTATACCAAATCGAACTTTTTTCAAAAGGAAATATCGCTCATACGACATGTTTTCCCGAATACAAAAAAAATTATAACTTGCTTAAGCAATTAGTCAGTACAAAAGTTGGAAAAAAGCAAACTAACATAAAACTTTATTAAAACAGCCGAGCTCTTGACCAGCAAAAGAAATAGAGTTATTAAGAATTAATTGCCAATTTATAACCACAATTCAAATGGGTCTTTTTTGATAGTAAGCCGACACGTTTTTGATCCCAGTTTTCGCTTCCAGACATCATCTGATATATGGGCACTTATGTTACATAGATTTGTATGCATAAATCTGTTCCAAAAATACATATTAAAAGATTTAATGATTGCAAATTTGATTCTGAGTTGCTCTGCCGGTTCTTAACCTTGAAATTTGGTACCTTTTATTCATAGCAGTTCACATAGAATTAGTGCACGAGTTTCACTTTGGCTAGTTGTTGTTTTTCAGAGAGTTAGTATTTCATATTTGGTCGAACCTCTTTGAGACGAAACCGGTTTTTATGCTAATCGACCACCAATGAGAGGGAAATATACAGTCCAGACAATGACGAAACACAAAAAAAAAAGAAGCAGCAACAGAGGTAACCCATTGTCACTTCGACTTGTTCAACTCGAAACACTTCCGCAACACACACACACAGATCAAGCTGTGGTCAAGATGGAAAAATATTCTAATTATCACCAAATAAACAGATTTAATTCTACAAAGCGATTAAATTTTACTCGAGGCGAAGTATTTTTTGCTGACTAAGCTAAGTTGTTCAATCGAAATTATGGCCTTAGACTAACCTACGAATATGATCTTTACATTGATAAGTGGCGAGGGGTTAGGTAGGTACGTGAGTTAAAGCAAACATTTAGGCAAGATAGGAGGGCAAGTAGTAGGGGCTGACGGTGCTAGTGACCGGGCTGCGGCTAGGTGTCTGATAGGAGTATCCATTACTAGATCCCGTTGTCGTGTTAATCTCCGATCTCTGGGTGGTAGTACTCTTCTCTGGAATCACTGACGGCGTTGAGGTTGTGACTGGGCGGTCGGGATGTATTGTAGGCTTCGGCGTTTCAATTGCGCCTTCTGTTGTTGTCGTGAAGACAGTTTGAGTGGTTGAAGTGGAAGTAGAAGAAGTAGTCGATAGATCATCCGGAGTAAAATCTGTGTTTACCTCTGTGGTGTGGTGTGTGACTGGCTTCTCCGTGGTTGTGGTGGTGCTGGAGAAGGTGACGAATTTGTTAAAACCAAATCCAAAGCCACCGCCCGAAGTCTTCGCCTGCAACACGCTGTTCAGAAGTTGGATTTTCGTCGATATCAGATTGGAGATGAGCTGTGTGTTAATTGGCGAGGCCGTCGCTGTGGATTGATAGCTGCTGCTGCCAGAATAACCTATAAATAATACACAGAGCTTTCAATTTCTGGTCTCACTATCACTTTCCTTCATTTAATTACCACCGCTTGGTGCGAACACCTTGATAAAGATGGGCTTAGCATCGGCCACTACAGCTGCGCCACAAATTAAGAGCGCCCAAATTGGAATAGTTCTAAGCATGTTGTCTGCGTCCACGTTATGACTAGCCGCCGCGTCACGACGCTCACTTTTATACACGAGGTCTCGGTTTCGGCCTCAGTCTAGTCGGAAGATGTCTCAGCTGTTAGAGTTGTCATTTTATGATTATTGTGAGCTTTGCCTTGCTCATCTATGTAGCACTTCGTATCCGACTCCAAACGCTCGAGTGATTTGCAAACACTATGCCAGTGCCATGATGCCGGTCTGCCCCTGGATAAGGCCACCAACCAAACAACAGTGGGAGAGGCAGTAGCTGAGGCAGGTGGCGGCGACTGTAGGTGGTAAGTGATAAGTAAGCATTTGCTTCCAATAATTTATTGCTAAATCAAGTAGTTTATGATCTGACATGTGCTTGTCATACTGAGAATTGATAGAGAATTTAGTGAGTTCTTTGGCAACACTCCATGAAATTTAAATGTGTCATATTCCTTTAACATTCATGCATCGCAGCAATAATCGCAAAGTTAATATAATTATACATCAAGTTATATTTCCTAAAATATTCTTGGAAATTCACCAAAATCTATTTGAGAAGAACTGCATAAGTGCCACTTCAGACTTTGTGCTCCAATTTCAAGTTTCCGTCTTTCGATTCATAACAAAAGAACTGCCAAGGCAACAATTCAGCTTCCTATTCCATGCAGCTTCCACTTCCCACTTGACAAGCAATTCGCAATGATTTGTTGGTCAATAAATTTAAACAATAGTTGCAGCAAGCTAAAAAAAACATGCTAATCTTTCACTTGAAAGATAGATAACATTTTGGTAAAAAGAATTTAGCTCCCTGTTTTAAAGTTAACGCGCGACTAATTGTTGCAAATAAATAAATAATAATTTCATTTCGCTAACCGATTAATTATTATTAATTTGACCTTGCTGTTGTTTCTGATTTCAACTTTTGTTTAAAATACAATTTTGTATTAAAATTTAAAAATATGACCTAATTTTATTCAAAGCGAAATTTGTATACTCTTGCTTAACTTTGATCCTTAGAAAGTATCCCCATAGAAAACTATTTGTAATGTTTTTTATAATATAAGCTAACCAATTTAATTATTCTAATTATAAAATTCTTCTATACAGTGCAAGCTTCTAGACAAAATGACAGTGGTTCTTGGCTAGGGTATTAAACAGGAGCTGACAAAATTTATAATAAAATGATACATTTTCCTGTTTTTCAAGATATTTAAATAGAACAGCAAATTTAAAGCGACGTGATCAAAGTCAAACTAACTTCTAGAAGAAATAGATTTTATTTAAAAAAATTTTGCAACCGTTAATGGTTAATGTGAAATCTTAAATGTGCGAACTATTGATTGACTTTTAATTTACCAACAATATGTAGTTGAAGGTCATCGTGCGAGGTCAATGCATGATGTAATTTACATCTCATTAGGTAATAGTTTTTGCCAAATAGCTCCACTCCTCGTGTGTACATATACATATGTAAGCATTTGATAGCTTACTCAAATTCAGGCCTCTGAATTCTGATTTGCCAACTTATAGTATATAAATATGTATTCTATACTATATTCATTGGCCAGATAGATACATATAAGAAGTAGTTTTATACTTTATGACAGCCAGCCGAATGTTTGCGTTTGTGCTCATCCCGATGAGCCGGCCATAAATCGTTACATCATAAGCTCTCTCTTCAGTGTGCAGATCCACTAGAGCAAAAACCAGAGACAGAACTGGTACGAGTTAAATATTCAAAGTATTGCCAAACACTTGCCGGCTACTCATGGGCAGAGGGATGGTTGGGGGGTGGGGGACGCGTGTGGGTGATGCGTTGTGTATTTATTTATTTGGCTGCTGCCAGAATTATATGTTTGCATTCATTTATGCAAACAACATGAACATAAGAGTGTATGTATGTATGTAGCTACGAGTGTACGAGTGTGTGTGTGGGTATGGATATGGGTATGGGTGTGTGCGTGTACCGTCAATAACAGTAAATTTTTATTGGCAACACTTTGACTCGTAAAGAAAAACGATGGCCACTACTCCACTCCATCTCCGTTTCCGCCCTCGATTGCTGGTGTGGGCATTTAATAATTTAGCCACGACTATTTAGTTTCCATTTCCGCAAAATGCTTTCGTGTTAACGCCTCGAATGCAATAAATAAACCGATGCGGCCAATGCTAACCAAGCAGCAACCGCAACTAGGCCTTTACCGGCCATCCTGGGAGCATCAGGAGCAGCAAACCCTCGTCTTTCCCTAGCGTAGTACGTTTTCGTGTACTAGCATGGGATTGAGGGGCAAAGAAGTAAAAACAAATCCCATAATGTTAACTCATAAATATTTCATTTTATTGCTTAACCTCAAACAAGGGTTACACTCTACACATTGCCTGAACAGCAGCAGCGATGGCGTCAAAAAATGCCAGCATAAATTATTGGACTGCTTGAATTTTAAGGATATGCCATTTAGGCACCCTATCACCACCCCCTCTTCGAATATGTGGTAGACCCAAATTTCTTCTGGAAATTCTTGACTCATTTCTCTCACATCATTTGCATGGAGTAGACAGGTGATTCACTTTGATTTTACCAAACAAATGCAAAACTATACAGAAGAGACTAATAAGATTATTGCGTACCTTTTCAATAATCACTTTAAAATCTCACCTGGAATGGTCAGAAGCAAATGCTCATAATGAATAACAGCTGCTATGTACACATTTACATTATCTGCAAACGGAATCAATACAATGTCATGTGATTGGCAGGACTCAATTAAATCGTTAATTGAGCATTCTTAAACATCCGCAGACATGAGGAGAATGCTTGTTTGACGTTGTCCAATTGGCCAACACGTGTATTTTCCCTTAGCACACATGCTGCGAAAATCGTAGAGCGGATTCAAATATGCACAGGCACCGACCTTTTTGATATTTCACTGCATACTTTTGGGTACTAGAAAGTCAAATTACCTAGACATTTATTAAAATACCTGCCCCAATTACGATTTAATCGTAATTCTACTTGTTGTAAGTGTGTCTTTGGAAGTATTCTTTTATATCTAAAAATGTATTTTTTATCACTTCATCTTACTCACTTTTCACAATCCAGCCCTGGACATACCAAAGTGTAGTCCGTAGACGAGAGGGACGCAAAGCCAAACGCAATTGGCATCCATTGAACATTCACGTGCAAAGTTTTGATTGCCAACTCAAATTATCGGGGCTCAACTCTTTGCCGCTTACTTACAGCTTACAGCTGACAGAGATGGCTGCTATGGCAGAGAGAGACAGAGAGAGAGCGAGAGAGAGACAGAGAAAGAAAACACAAAAGAAGAAAGTCAAAACAGCGCACAATGATGTTACAAATTTTTACAAATAACGTAATCGGAAAAGTTGCCAAGTTTTGCCTGCTAGTTTTCATATTCCGCTTTCGACCGGCTGCGGCTCACAACTTATTGAAAAAATGCCATTCAATTGCCTTGTTACCAGGAAAAAGAGCAGACTAGGACAGGCTACGGCCGAGGACCGAGTCCAGGCCAGACTCATGGCTGGGTGCCAGCATAAATGCCAAGACTACATCTGACTTTGACACTAGTGCTCGAGGCTTGGACCCTCGTTGCCACCGTACCGTTCGTCCTGGCTCTCTTCCCTTCCCATCATAAGTGAGTGGCGGCAGTTCGAGTATTCTCTTTAACGCATCCTATTTCAATGTATTTTTGCTGCCGCTGTGACTACGAAAAGGAAAGTGCGAAATTGGCACACCAGCGACAAGCCGAGAAACCGACAACCCGACCAGCCCCTAGCCCCCGCCTTGGGCTTGCTCGGAGCATACAACTAGCACAGAGAGTGGGTCTGAGAGTGGAACTGGAACTGGACTTGGGCCGACAAAACGTAGTTGTCGATGTAGTGGAAAAATGCCATAATGTTACCAACTACGTACAAACAAGAAAACAACAAGCTGCGTAAAAGTTTTAAGTGCTTTCGAACATTTTGACAAGTTGACTTTTTGTTGTTGTGAATGGAACCAATAATGTTCCAAAGCAAACTTATTTTCCTGACATAATCAATGAATATATCGTGCACGATTGAGTCTCAGTGGAACAAAATTGAGGACGGCCTCGATTTGGGAATGGTACTCTGCAGTTTTCTACTCGTCTTCTCTTACCCATTCCAAAGTATTTGTGTGTTTTAGTCTTTAAAGAGAATACTCTTTCCTTTGTAAGGGCAAGTACAAGTTGAAAGTTAAGTGATATGAAAAAGAGATAAGATACACTGGTTCAATAGTCTTTAGA
Organism: Drosophila nebulosa; assembly: GCA_024703675.1. Lineage (NCBI taxonomy): Eukaryota > Metazoa > Arthropoda > Insecta > Diptera > Drosophilidae > Drosophila > Drosophila nebulosa. The sequence continues at coordinate 20,856,283 of JANFPS010000004.1, read as the reverse complement.
ATGCTTTTTAGATTAAGTTAAGAGCTTTATCCAAACATGTTAGTAATGAAGAAGATCCTGAGATCCTGCCTGCAACTCCTTTGTCAAGAATATTAAACTTTCTCCTAATATATTTCCAGTGTATACAATTTTCTATGTTCAAATGGAATGTCCAAAACTGGTATGAAAGTCAAAAGTTCGGCTACACATACATATAGACACGTATGCATGCAGTATTTCTCCTTTTGATGACGGTAAAAGCACGGAGAACAAGAAGCAAACTGCTCCTACCTTGCCCAAAATGCCATGTGCCATGTGCCATGCCCATGTCTATACCCATACCCATACCCGAGTTCTGTTCATGTCAGCACCAGTTGCTGCATTTGAGTAAACAGACGTGAAATTTGTGTGAAATGGCTTCCTATGGGAATGTTTACATCTGGAATGAATTTGCAAACTCTGACAGTTGTTCGCGTTTTACGTCAGTCAACGAGTCGGCGTCGGAGTCAGAAACAGAAACAGAAACAGTGGCAGAGGCAGAGGCAGAGGCAGAGTCAGCGTCAGTGTCAGGCTAGCACAGGTGGAAGGACAGACAGACAGACAGTCAGACATTTCAGATTAACAGACGGACAGGCTGAGGCAGTAGTCGATTGATGGAAGAGGGGCAGCAGCCGGGGCTGGGCGGTACAGTTCCGACCTTTCGTCTCGTTTATTTATGCTCGATCAACATTCGACAAGTTGAAGGGTGCGATTAATTTAAAACCTGCCAATTTCTTCGATTTCCCCTGTGCTGATATATGACCGCGAATCGAAGTTACTTTTTTCGGAAAATTGTGTCAGTATTCCATGATGAAATCCATGGCCCTAAAGGAGCAATGACAAAATTAAAATGCCAAGTGAAGTCGAAGATCTTATCACGTGTGAAATCCATTAGGAGACGGTAAGGAAAGACGCAAGGGAAAGCCTGTCGGACGCATTGACATTTATGCTCTTCAGCTTAAAAACGAACTAAAAGATGCGTCGGCAACCGATAGTTGCCCTTGTCCTCCATGCCGGTCCATTTTCCATTACTGTGAATGGGAATAATATGGCAACTCATCTTGCCGGTAATCGAGTGCCTCATAACCGTAACCATCAACATAATGATTGACATAACCATAACCCCAACCAAGCCCCAACCAAACCCACAACCAAAACCGAAGCCAAGCCAAGTTTAACTTCTACCCTGAAGCGCACGCGACCAAATAAGCGGCAACCAATTTCAACTGCCAGTTGGCCATTAACTGGCCACAAAACTGCGACTTGGTAGCTTCACGATTGACAGTCGTTTTGCGCAGCAGTTGCAGCAACCAACCAGCCATAACGAGGCTGCCGCCGCCACCGCCTCACAAAGACAGCCATTGATGACATCGAATGTCATTTCCCCTGTATCGATTGTATTCGATCTAACTAATTTATTTATTTGTTGATTTTATAGTCCTGCGGTTCATAACCATGGCACATCACACCACACCACTCCAGGCTAACTCTCTCTGTGTGTGTGTGTGTGTGTGTGTGTGTGATATTAATCAGCGTTCGCCATCAATGGTTCATTGATTGGATAAAGTTCCTAATTGTACATATATTCCATGCTGATTGAATGAAAGCCGAATGAGGAAGCCAGTTCTGTACGCTACAATAAAATCGAATTACCAGCCATTACATTTAACTGAATAGTGAGTCATATAAAAGTTATATCAAAGTCATCATCATATCTTATTGAACAGTTTATGTCTGTATAGAGACATTTATAGAGTGTAAAGAGAGCAAATGCCAAAGGCTGCATATGTAGATTAAATAGCTCTCAAATTAAGCTGAACTGTAAATCACAGAAAACTTTAAAGAAGACGTTATCAGTCTGCGGCCAATATCACTCTCAACAGTTGACTAAACAGTTGACTCTCTGCTGTTGTCATAATGTACTTAACAACTTAAATGACTAACAAACAAATGCTACCTACAAATCCGTTTAATTGTATTTCGCAATTAATTAGAACTTGATTTATGATTATTAATTAAATATGTATAATAGCAAATGACGACATTACTATTATATCCATATTAATTATTTGCATGATATTCATTATTAAAAAAATGTTAATTATCTTTCAAGAGGTAAATCTATCTGGCCTTACCCGTAATGGAAACCGTAATAAACTTTAAAACTGTCATTTCATGTTGGTACATTTAGTCACAAATATGGAATGTGAAGTACATAACATTTTGAGCTTTGTAAATACTTCACATAGACCGATAGATAAATAGAGCATGGAAAGCTTCTGACCAAATTTATATTCCCATTGAAGAAGAGAATGAAAACAAATATGAATTTACAATTAAACGGGTCACCATTTGGTATCACACAAAAGTTTTTTTTTCGGTTCACATGCAAAAATAATTATAAAAGTTTGTGAAATATGAAAACATGAAAATATTTTGCGTGCAAAATTTAACTTCTTTCTTCGAATTAAGCATCTGTTTTTGATTAAGTTTTAAGTGCTACAGTTTTGACATGATATTGTAAACAATAACAACTTTTAGCAGAGTTGTGCATTAATCAACTTAGTGGTCAATCTATGCTTTATAGCTTGCCTCATCCAGATTTCAGAATCAAAATCAGCTGTCCGAATTTGTTTTGCCGAAGCCCCTCTTGCTGGAACCCACGTGTCCTCAATGCAAACAAACCTTACTACACACAAACATGTATTCAAATCTACGTCTATTTATGGGCATGAATATGCGCATATTTGTGGCCTTCTGCCACTGTCACAGTAAGAGGATACCGGGTTAGATAGGTAGGTTAGAAGGTAGATATTGTATGGCTTCCTTGCTCATTTGGTTCATGGTCACCGATGCTCATCAGAGCCACAGTCACAATCAAAACCACACCCACCACATACTTGTGCTATTTGAGGACTGCGCTTCAACTGTCTGCTTGTGTGTGTGTCTCTGTGTGTGTGTGTGTGTGTATGTGTGTGTGTGTGTGGGTCCCCAAGTCCTGGGATAAATATGTAACTAAGACCCGAGTGCCAGCAGCAACGAGCGTAACAAACTAATTAGGTTGCTCTATTAATGGTACTTCCGAAAGGGAACGGAACTGCTGCACTCACTCTAAATGTGAAAGTAGAGTGGATAGAGAGAAGTGAGAGCAAGAAGTAAGAATCAGCGCCAATCGCTAAATGAACTCGTGTCTGCTCCTGCATAATAAACAGATGAAGAACTAACCGATTTGCCCCCCAAACCCAGGTGATGGCTATAGCTGACTGATGAAAACGGGCCAACTAGGGCACGAGGGGAGCACCAGGGAGATGAACACATTGTTGCCAGAGTTGCGCTGAGCACGTATTAAATCCAATGAGGTCGCATTCATTGGACAAAGTGATTCTATTCTGAAGTCGATGCCGATTTTATCCAGGCCTCGAGAATGAATTCTGGCCACCCAGGCCAGGAGCGGCACCAGTCAGATGCAGCTGCGCAATCGAGTTAATTTAGTAGTTAACGGCCTTTTGCTCAGCACTCGTTGGTTTTATTAAACAATCCCCGAGCAAGTAGAGTCGCCAGGACCAAACGTTGTGGTGGTAATCCCCCAAACAACTTTGCATTGTTGTTTTGCCATTTAGCTGCGCACATTAACCCAAACCCAAACCCGAACCCCAAACACTATCATGCCATTCCTAGGAACTCTCCGCTTTGAGTTTCAAATGCTCATTAGCTGCAATTAGGGCTAATTGCATTATGATGCACTGCACTGGTCTGCACGGGACTGAACTGAACTGGACTGAACTGGGCTGTCTTTTCTGTCCGCCACCAAGTAAACAAACTGGGCACGAACAGTGCAAGAGAAAAACAAACGATCCGATTCAATACGCATACAAATATAACTACTAATTAGCTTCAGATTTTATTACAGAGCAATTTAATTAGCTTTAAGTGAGTAAATTATTGCCAATAAATCCAAGAGATGTATTTACAGTCAATATTAGAATTCAGCATGTTGTACATGCTGTGAATAGTATGTTAATGTCGACAAGCATTTGGCTTTGATAACTGGATCATTTGGCAGCCCAGGGAGTCCATATATATATATGTACATAAGTGGTTAACTCAAGAAGCAGTTGTTGGTTAATCAATTGATTAAGTGTTGAAGATTGTACGACATTTGTACACTTCAATAAATTTCAAATAAGTTAGAGCAAAATGTTTGCAATACACAAAATTAATAACGAAGACGTATATAAATCCAAACCATACTCAGGTGTTTGTTCTAATTACATTTAATTCATAATCTACTTTGGCTTTGAAACCACAAAATTTCTACTTGCTTCTTTCTGACCGGAAAGTAATTAATATACGTAAAAGCTTTAAATTAAACTACAGTAACTTGCTTAAACTAAATTACTGTGGAAACATTTACTGAATGAAATGTTTAAACTAAATAGGAAATCATTTGAGAGATTCCAGCTAATTAAACCATTAAACCATTTTAGCCGAAGCTAAAATTACCAACATGAAATTTCAAGATGTTATCATTGGACCTAAAATGTAAAGTCTGTTACCTGATGATGTTTTGTAACCATTTTTCAGATATCTTTTTGATTAAATTTTGCATTTTTGAAAATTTCGAATGAATACTGAGCTGTGATTTGGCAGCTTTCATACTATCACATAGCCCAATGACATTTGGCCATGTCCAGCTGTCATTTTTTTTAATTAATGAAAAGAAAACATTTGGATTCATAGAAAACAAAAAAAGCTTATCTATCTTTTTGTGCCATGCACATGGTAGGTAGGAGAGAAACTATTTGCATTGTGTCCATCATTTGACCAATATTTAGTATGCACTACAAGCAAGGCACAAAAACATTTTGTGCACTCTCACGTACTGTAAATGAGTTATAATTGATGGACATTCCGCAAATTAAGGATAAGGATAAAATGAAATGAAATAGAAACCACAACGCCGCGTTGGCCGGAATGGTCGGGGGGCGGGTGGTCTGATTGGGCGGCTGCACGGCTGGTTGTCTTTTGCAATTTCACACGTCAACAAAAATAAAATTTAATTTATACGCCTTGCCAAAACACATATCTGGCACATTCTGGGCTCGGTTCAATACCAGGACCAAGGGCAGCAGCAGCAAGAGAGGCGGCAATGCCTAGCTGAAATTCCTTTGCCATTGTTGTTTTTCATGTCCGAGCCAAGAATTTGAAAACAATTCGAAAGCTCACAGGACGCTGTTTTGTTTCAGCAGCAACACAAAAAAAAAAAAAAAACAGCAGCAGACAGAGATACTGCAGACCGATACACAAAAGCCGGTCCAAAATGAAATTTCGATATATGGATTTGAGCGCACATCGATAAAGATTTATGTCTCCTTGGAAGCCATCGTATTGGGTGTGCCATAAAAATAGACAGATGAGCGTGGGCTGGTGGCGTGATGGGCTTTTGGTTGTGGGTTAGGGACTGGGATTGGGAGTGAAATGGATTGGCGCAAGCAAAAAGAAATTTGTTTCCCAGGCAGAAATATCACCGAAAATGAGTCACAAATATATACCAATCCATATGATGTAGACCCATTTAATTTGATTTACCCGCATAGCAGAAAAGGACGTCACGCTGGGTATGGGCATAAGAGGAGGAAGCAGGACCATGGCATGGGCATGCCTTTGCCATCATGAAGGCAATTTACTCAAAAGCGTAGACTCACCTTTTTGTAATAACTTCAAAGATGCGAACAACAAGAGAATTTTTAATTTCTGGTCCCTCGTAGATGCTTGATTAGCATTTCGCTTTTGGTTTTTGTACAAGTAATCCACCTCACCCGCAAATCACTTTGCATTCGGCTTTGAATTTTTTGGTCGCTGATTAGCAAACGATGATGATTGAAATACGCTCAAAATTACAAAAACGAAGTCCACTCTCGGCTCAGGCTGGGTGGTTTTATTTTGCTTTCTTTGCGGCCTGCTCTTGGCCTGGTCTTCTCCTCAGCGTTTTGATTTGTTGGAATTTTTCATAATTAGAAGTCAGTCAAATGTCGTGAATTGCAAATTGCAAATTGCAAACTAATTGAAATTCTCCGGCACAAAGCGAAAGAGACTGAGAAAATATTCAAGCAATGATTTTGCCCTATTGCCGGTTGGTGGAGATGGACCCCTTGGACATCTTCTTGGACAACTGCTGGGAATTTGGGGTGTGAGTATTCTCCAGTATGCGTGTGGAAATATGCCTTTTGCTGTATGTTTGTATGTATGTATGTTAAGTATGTATTCAACACTCTTGAATATTCAGCAAACAGTTTGATGCATTTCTTGGCGTTGCTTTTAGACATCGTCATCGTCATCGTCAATGCCATTCCAATGCCCCCACTGTTCTGGTGTGGAGGAGGAGAGGAAAGTCTCATGGGTAATTTCACTTTGTATGCGCAATGGGCGAAAAATTAAGCAAAAGAAAGCTGCAGCCGAACGCACACAAGGGGAATAAGTGGGAGTCGAAATGGAAGTGGAAGGATGGAGGGAAAAAGAAAAACTAAAAGAGAAACAAGTCCGCGAGCGAATCTCTACGCTCCACGCAGGACTCTGCCCAGCCAAAGAAATGATTTCGAAAAACAATATCCGCTCGCTTATTCCTTGGATGGTTGCTCACTGTTTGGCCAGTGAATTGGCGCGTTGCATATTTTTGCAATTTATTTGCGCTTGAATAAAATCCCAAGATAAAACACCAACAACCAGAACCAGAAGCAACCAAAACTCTGCCAGACCGCCAGAACCAGAACCAGAACCAAAACAAGAACCAGACAAGGATGGACAATAAAGATACAATATTGAAAGACTTTTAATAACAATCAAGGGACAATCCATAATCGAAGGCCAAGCGGTTCCGGTCTCTGTCCCCTATTTACTCCACATGCAAATGCAACTCTGACTAAGAATAAATAAGGAAATCAAGCGCTATTTAATTTGAGTCCACCTTCACCACTTTCAAACTGTGGTTAACATTTGAATGCTCCACAAATGCCATATGGAGAGTATTGCCATTCCGACTGTGCATCTTAAAGGCAACTACTTAAGGCCATCCTTTCATGGTCACATTTAAGAAAAATAAAGGTCAAATATATACATATGTATGTAGGTACCTACTTAAAATATATATTAAGATTTTATTTGTATTTTTGGATTACACTTTGAAGTTCTCTTTTGGCGAAGAGAAACTCTTGTTTCGTATTCAAATGGTCGAAGACTTCTAAAGTTTTGATTTTATCTAATCTTAGATGTTACATAAAATGTTGAGTGAGATATGCTAATTTTATGGTTATTGTCCAAAGGTTTTTTCTTGTAAACAAAGCAAATTCAAATTTTTTATACACACTTATTGAATTCTTGGTGGAGCTGGTGAAATTTTTACAAGAGGCGAAGAAAATGTTGAGTCACCACCTCTCGCTCCCACACTCAGCACACCGCAAACAAAAAACAAAGCAGCTCCAAAAATAAAGTGAAACAAGAAAAGTTTTAAAGGACTCTTCTTCTTCTGCTTTGTGTGGGGGAAAAGCGAATGTTCTTGTTATTTTTCATTTTTTTTTTTTTTTTTTGTGTTTTGTGTGTGTCGTCTTTTATTTTTTGTTGTGTACGCTTTCATTTCTAAATCAAAAAGCAACTTGAACAAACTCAAAGAAAAACGAGAAAGTAAAAATCGCGTAAGCAAAAGGAAAACAAAACGGTGCCACAGAGGCCGATGAGTAAACGAAGCGGCAACATAAACATAATGAAAAAGTATAAACTTAAGCAAACTTAAACAGAAAACGACTCGATAGCGTTAGATAAGCCAGCATCACGGCACAACACGGCAAAATACAGTTCAACTCCGTAAAGGGCACGGCGCGCGATACGGATCGAGATCATGGAGTGAAAACATCAATGCTAGTGACACCGTGAACACGTTTCTTTGACAACGCACAGAATTACGTGAGTCAATTGTCGAGATTCTACCCAGCGATGCGATGGTTTAAGATGGGATAGGACAGGACACCAGAACACTGGCAATCGCATCAATTCACATCGAGCTAACACAAGTTGCCGGCTCATTGGAAAAGTTGAGTTCATCTGCTGCACGTGATGTGCAATGGACGGCGGATGTTGATGTTGGAACTAAAGTTAAGACTTGGCCCAAGTCTTGTCAACAATTCGAAGGTGGCGTAATATTTATAAAAACTTTTCCACCAACTACGAGTATATCCACAATGTCTTCCTGTGCTAATATTTAATTTAAAAAAAAAAAAAAAACCTTAATCCCCTTCAAGGTAGTGGATGACACCAGACTAAAAAGTCAATTGCGGAATGATGGACTTTGGAGAATACTACTAAAACCAAAGGAAATCATGACATTTTTAAGAAGACAAAAGTATATAAGAGAGCAGCGCTTGATTAAGACTACATTTCTATGCCTAAAGATCTCATTGAATTATGCCATGGCTGAGGCAGAAATTACTCAATTTTAGCCATTCGGCAATAGGTTTGCCGCGTGTTTATATAGAGACCAAGGCAACAATAAATTTTCGGCCAAGAGTCTCTAAAAGGAAATTTCTAAAATTCTGTTTCAATATCGACTGAAGCTGTGCCCAGCAGGCCAGTTCTAGTTTCCTTACTGACGACTCGTCCGGCTGGACTACTATTCGAGCTATTCGAGCGCATCTTGTACGTGGAGTTGCTTTTTGTATTCCGTGCACGCGTGTATCTTCAAGTATGCGTGTTTATAGCATACCAACAACATGGAGGTGCATGAGTTTGCTTGTTGTTCGCCGACCATCCAACGCGCCATCCTTCAGTCCGCACCTGCTCCTTCGACTAGTTCGCCATGCTTGCGGCAAATTCTCCTCATCCAACTCCCCGTTGGAGTGTTGTTGTGTGGGTGTGCTTAGTAGTTCTTCTCTTGCTTGACCGCTCATTTATCACCGCAAAGTCAACCAAAGTTTGACCTTCATCAATTTTATTTGTGCATGAATTGCTGCTGGTCCGACTTTACGCTCCTTTTTCGTCTTTGGGGTTACTCCTAATGCTTTGACTTCTTCGTTTTGTTCAGATGCCGTCTCCAAATGGGTCAACGTTCACGGCTAAATAACGATGTTGCATGTTATTATATGTGAAGGTACTCGGTGTATGGTATATTTGGGTGTGATCTGAATTTTGCTGATTTATACTTACTCCCCTTACTCGTGCATACATATATAAAAACCTTTTATTAGATAACTCCCACTCTATAAAACTTTAAGTATGATCAAAATTTAACATAAAATATACAATTTACCAACTACTCGTAAATTATTTTGCTAGCTCTAGTCCCCGCCTCCGCATTAACCGCTTTACTAGCTAATTGCTGTGCAATAGTGGTTTGCTTTACGGCACTCAATAGAGCCGGATAAGTGGTTGTTGGTTGCCAACATTTATTATCAAAATATAATGCACCATCCATACAATCAAACTACATCTATGCTCGGTGGGGGGAGAGCGGACTATGTGGCACTTGACTTTGCTTTCGCATTAATCTAAGCCAGCGCCCCCCCACACACACACACACACTCACATCACACAACTAACTTTTTGGCGGAAAGTGAAAATTTTACGAGCCCGTTGCACAAGGGGAGCGATAACAAAAATACAATAAAAACACCTCAGGGCGAACATTAGGTTCATATTACGAAATTTATGCGCCGATGGTCGGCTTTTGTGTGCAGTACGAACATTGCGATAAGATGGCCAAGGACATGGCAGGGCAAAGGCAAAGATATCAGGCCATAGTTCCTGTTCCTGTCTCGCCATTTTTATTTTTACGACCAAAAAAGGTGTCAGTAAAAATATACTTTAAAATAATACAAAACCTATTTATTTATTTTTTTTCACCCAAACTAAAACATCGATTTGAATATTTAAAAAATATTTAGCTACCTAGCCAGCTCCTCTGTCAAGAGCAAGTTTAGATGTCGAATTCTTGATTTCATTTTAACACTTCTTTCTGTATACAGTTGAAGGCATTGAAGCCTGTGAGCTGTTGGGCTTCCCCAAAGTTAGTCAAAAGTTTCCAGTGCCGCTGCAATGGGCGTTACTCTACCCTCCCTCCACCACCCACTTAAGAGCGCAACACCGTTTGGCGCTTGGCATAATTTAGCAGCCTAGACGGCATTTTGGGGCACTGGCACTGCAGTCTTTGCCTTTGGCTACGTGGGCTCTTTAGCTCTCTCCAACGACAGCTTACTGTGTATGTTCATAATTCAGAAGTGTTGAAAACGTTTTTGCGGAAAAGTCAAAGCGCACTTGAGTGATGAGTTTAATAAGTTGGACACTAGAAAACTTTTGTGAAATAACTTTGCAGCAAAGAGAATATAAACTACTTACGGAGTACAGCATATTTACATAATTAATTAAGCTTGGGTTCTTCAACTGAATAATGTTGATAAAAACTGGCTGCCATCATGATAATAATGGTTTTACATATATGTAGGTAAGATGGGGAAACTCGAGAGTTACTGGCCTAAATGATGTTATGAAAATTAAAGTGAAATATCGTATCATATATTCCAGTTTGTGTCTCCTCCCTCTAATCGAAAATGCGAAGAAAGAGAGTTTCAAGAATTTAGATCTCAGGAAACCTTCACTGACTTAAATCAGTCTTGTATTTTACAATATTTTGAAACCAATTTAATTCCGATGCAAATTAATTTAGCCCCCTCAGATATATTTGCTGGATCTTGAAATTGACATCCTTTGGTATATCCGTTCTTGCTAATTAACACAAGAGAAGCTTACTTGTTGGTTTGACTTGACTTAAATACAAGGACCCAAAATGAAGCAAAGACCAAGCGCCAAGGACCGGTTGTCTTTTTGGCCTTCAACAAGTACGATATTAATTTGGCAACTGGGTAAAGAGTGCAAAGAGACAAGCTGAAAATGCCATCGCTGACATTTTGCTGTTGCTATCTGAATCTTGTTCATGCCCAACTAATTAATTTGTGCTTTTGCTTTATTCCTTTACCCTCTTGCCGGAAGAGCAGTGCCTTCCTTCTATGCTTTATGTGTGTATGTGTGTGTGTGTGTGTTAAAGCATACGCGGAGGGGATGCGTCTAGTTTTCTTGGTTAATGTTTCAAATATGTTAACAAGATACTTTACAATATGCCATAAAAATGGCATGCCTGTCCCGGAATAGGTACAACTGGCAACTGGCAAAAGTCAGCGGAATTCTGTGTACTGTTTACATAGGTTCTTAGTCCCATCTAACCAAGTTTGGGGTCCCTCGATCCTTTCCGGATACGCGCCCAAAAAGGCAGTAGAATACAACACACACGACTTGCACGCGCACCCAATTGTGGATGTGTATGTGTGTGTGTGTGTGTGTGCGGCCTGCTTACTCAGATGTGTTGTAAAATTATGCATTAGTTTTATGTCATTATGCGGCATATTAAAATCTCCTTAATTACGAAACGTAATCAACAAAGGTTCGGTGCACGTTTTTGCTCCTTGACTCGAGGGCTCGAGCTCAGTGCTTCGTCATGTTTTGTTCTTGTTTACACTTTTGTTGTTTTGCTATTGTTGTTGTTGTTTTTGTCGATAATGTTGTTGTTGTTGTTGTTGTTCCTGAGCCCATCTACAATGAACGTACGTGACGTGTGGAGCTAGCAGCTAGCAAAAGTCTGAGTAAACGAAAATGTCGGTAGCTAAATTATTACGAGTAGTCTAAAATTTTTCATTTTGGTTAATGTTTGTTTGCGCTAAATATGTAAACACATAATTTTATGAGACAGCAAAAAAAAAAAAAAAAAAACAAAAAACGAACGGCACTCAAGCAAATGAATACACGAGCGAGCACAATTTGCCCTCTGACTTCTGTTTTTTTTTTTTTCTGCAAATGTGAAAACGGAGTCATGCAGAAGGATTTCTATTAGCCTCGTTTCCAAAATATATTGCGGTTAAAATTATAGAGAGAGAAATCATCAGTGAAAGAATAGATCAAATAATCGTAATAATGAAATTACGAGAGACTTTATGCGAGTATAAAGTATTGAGGAGCTCATGTATAAATAAATAAATTCGATAGCCATCAAATGGAAATCCATCAATTAGGGGAAACGCAAGAAAAGGCGAACGATATATAATATTATTAATATACACATTTCATTCTGCAGACTCATCCTGATATCAAAATGATATCCACTCCAAGTTAATGAGTTCAGCCAACCAAGAAGCGCAAATTCGTAAATAAATTGGCGCTGCTCTGTGAGAGTGTTTGCTGGAATTGGCACCTGTTTATGGACTTTTAATTGCCCAGCCTAGTCGGAGTGAATGAAGTATGTTTTATTTTTTTTTTTTTTGTTATCGAGGGCTATTAATATGCAACACAATATGGTGGTCCGACTGCCTGCTGCCTGCATTCATAAAAAAAATTATCGCAAATTGAGCTCAATGAAGTTGGCGTTGGAAAGTGCATTATTTATAAGACCATACAATTGTCTGGTTAGATAAGACCCCTTTAGTGCCGTTTAGAGAACTGTGAACTGTGGTTGCTGCACAAGCAGCAAGTAGCTGCTGTAGCAGCTAGGTAGGAGGTAGGAGGTGGCCAACGTAAGAATACGAGGCATTATGCCGCCACTTGGCCCGGTTCGCAGTTGGCAGTTGGCAGCAACAAAAGCCTATTATTCTGCACGTAATAAACATAAAGTTGGCGCAATTTGTAACATAAATTTAAAGGGCTAACGTAAATCTTGACGGCAATTATGTGTTTGGCGAACGCTGCGTATACGCAACGCGAGCGAACTGCCCGGGTTCATAACTCATGCGCTTCATTTCCAGCGAAAGCGCCGCCAACGGCAACAATCATACCAACACAAAGACAAACGCTTCTCTGAAAGGCGGAAAGCAAATGGCGGAGGTGGAGAAGAAGCTGGTGCTGAAGATGAAGCTGGGATGAGGCATAGCTAGCGAAAGGAATTCAAATAGCCATAATTTATCACGTTGAGATTGCAGCTTCGCATTCGCACGCAGACGAGCAGCAGATGAGTCTTGGTCGCCGACCCCTCCCTGTTCTAGGGGTGGCGCACGGTCGGGTCGTCGGTCCTGTCGGCTGGGCTGGTCTGGTCTGGGTCGGGCTTTAAGCTAAGGAATGTAAAAGGATTAGGTCGCTCGCTGTCACGAATGGCACATGAATAGGGATAAGTACAACTCTGCCTAAGAAGCCGAAAGCGTCTTGCAAAACGCAATTAGGCGTGCGACGAGTCCGCCGCGGGGCACGAGGTGGTGGCATCTCCCCCGTAGATGCTGAAACTTGGCCCCAACAGTATTGGGATTTATGATTTCCTTTTTAATCAGATTTAATTTAATGTCTGCGATAAAGGTAAAATAATGCCCGGAGATTTATAAGCGCTAATTTCACCTGAGCATGCCCAAGCAACTGCAAATGTGAAATTCATAGTTGAAAATGGCTCAAAATGCGAATACAGACAACAAAAGGGAATGAATAACGGATGTAAATAGAAGCAAAATTAACGCTTATTTTGTTTTAACAATCTTATGTAACAGAAGGTGGTTTAAAACAGATTTGCACTTTGGATGGTCTTCAATACTTTTAAATTGTTATCTAAAATATACAATTGTGCGTTTCAATTCAAAACAATTTATTTTTCTATGTTTTACTTGAACTAAGAATCTATTTTCCTTCAATGACTTATAGTTTATCAATTTTTCATCTGATATTCCCTCTGGTGAAATCTACTCGTAGGAATTAAACTTGACTGCGTGAGAAACTTTCATTTCTCAAGACGAAACAATCAAAATGGTATAAACAAATAAGGAAAAACAAATTCGGAAACAGCAACAGAAATGGAAACTTGGGAACTTGAGAGCAATTCTGAACAAATAATATTCGAAAAAAATGTACATACATATAGAAACTGTCCAGAACGCAGCATGGCTGGAGGGTGATTTCGCGATGAGGCGGTGACGACTGCCATCGCTTCTAATCTCCGAGTGGAGCCATAAAAGGCATTTCGCAAACTTTGGCTTAGGTTCATATTTTATTCAGCCGCAGTATCCGCCAAAAAGTTGGCTGCCTTTGCGTTTGGCTTTGGCTTTGGCCTTGCTTTGCCTGGCCTGGTTACAGCTGGAACTTCTTAGAATTTGTCTTGGTTCTTGGTCTTGGTCTTGCGTTCATTTAATTTTTTGTTTTTTTCCTTTTTTGTGTTGTTGTTTTTTGTGCGGCAAGCGGCAGCAAGCAGCAAGTTGTTTGGCTGTTTTTCCTGCCTTCATTTCGCTTTACTGCCGCTTTCTTATTTCGCTGGGCAGTTTTCCCTTTGCTGCGTTCTGTGTGCCATAAAACCGAATAGAAAGAGAATGAAGCTGAAAGCGCAGAAAATGCAAATCATTGTCCTGCGACTTGTTACGGTTGGCTGTTCACCACCCATCCCTTTGAGCTCCAGTCGCAATCCCTGGTCCCAGCCGTAGCCGCACTCGCACCCGCACTCGCATTCGCATTCGCAACAGCTTTCAGAGCTCGAAACGAAGACACAACTTCAGCATCCTTAAGAAGAATTGTTATGCGGTTGGAGTGCGCTCTCTCACTCTATCTTTCTGTGTTCGTGTGTTTGTCCTTCACGTCCTCAGCAACCTGTGATAATCGTCTTGTGGGCAGTTGCCGTTTTTCCATTGCCCTCGCTTGGTTTTTTTGTGTTACCATTTGTTCAACAACTCGGCAGTTGAGCTCTACGTTGGTCCTGGCCCAGATGCTGGTCCTTCTCCTGGCAAAGAACGAGGTTGAGTGCGGAACATTTATCATTTGATTACAATTTGACGGTCAATGTGACTTCTTCTCCGGGGTTGTGGACACTGCTGGTGGTGCTACACGAAGCAGACGCAGCGGATGGAAAATTAAATGTTCTGTTCTACTCTTGATTGCGCAAAGCATTCTGTTGTTTCAGCTGGTTTATTTGCTTCTTATTGTTTGTCATTGCCTCTCCTCTCTCTTTTCGCTTCTTTCTCTTTCTGTGTCTCTTAGAAAGCAATAAATGAAATTTACTTTTTAATAAGTGAGTGTGTACAATGTACATTCTGCTTCCCGCATCTAAATATTTGTTATAAGCAACTTGTCGCTCTCATCATGCATATTTCATAAACTGGAAAATTAAATTACAGTTGAGGCCGTTTGTTTATGTTCCCCCGAGAACTTCCAATTGCAAAACAATAAGCACTTTAGTTGAGTTGTGGAGTGCACCAAAAAGTGGTCGCTTAAGCGTAAGATTAAAATTAAATAAAGTGCAATAAGACCACTTAAATTCGTCAAAGTGAACTGTCTAATCAGTTCAAAATGTATCAAACACTTAATTAAATTCAATGAAAATTCGGTTGGAATGTGACTACATCATGAAACGTATTAAGGGTTTATTTTCGATATGGATTTTCTATCTTTTTAACAGAGAGTAGTCAATCATTTAATGTCAGAAACTAAAATAGTGCTTTGTTATTTTATATTTGAAGCAAGTTTCCATAATATTCTGCATCTCTTGCCATCACAAATCACTGCACCCATGAAACGAATTCATTAGTCACGCTTTTGTAAAAGTCATAACAAAAAGCCATTAGCGAGCTACAGCAACGGCATTTGCCAGATTCATTCTCATTATATATATCAGACTATTTTCACTGTCATTGCGAGTGATGGCAAACAGAAATCTCTGCTCATTGCCAGCCTCGTTTATAATCTGCCTCTCCATTTTCTTCAAAGTCAAGGGACTTGATAATGGACTGGTCCTAACGCCACCAATGGGTTGGATGCCTTTTGAGAGATATCGCTGCATGACGGATTGTGCCAAGTTCCCCAGAGACTGCATCAGGTGAATCAAGGTACATAATAAATTTGACAACCAATAATGATTGATTTCAGTGAGACACTTTTTAGGCGCACAGCAGACCTGTTGGTATCTGAGGGATATGCGCAAGTTGGTTACGAATATCTCATCATCGACGACTGCTGGATGGAGAAGCAAAGGGATAATGCTACAGACGAACTTTTAGCCAATCGCAAAAGGTTTCCCAGTGGTATGAATGACCTCTCTAACTATGTATGTAAGACTCGCGGAGTGATTCGATGTGCCTTAATTATTTACCATATTCCTCTAGATACACAAGCGAGGTCTAAAGTTTGGTTTATATCATGATGTCGGCTATAAAACCTGCATGTATCGCGGTCCTGGCGCTGTTGGCCATATTGAGCTCGATGCCAAAACTTTTGCCTCCTGGGGTGTGGATTACGTTAAACTGGATGGCTGCTATGCCAGTGAAAGTGACCTGGATAAAGGCTATCCAGCGTTTGGCCAAGCATTGAACAACACTAAACGGCCAATGGTATATTCCTGCAGTTGGCCATTTTACAAATCAAAGGTTTGTGTCAGTCATTTAAACCGAGTGACAAATGTTAAATGTTTAGCCTCTAGCCGAACTATCAGCTTATCAAAAAATATTGCAATCTTTGGCGTTTCGCTGAAGATATTACCGATTCGTACGAATCTATAGCCAGCATCATGCACACCTATCACAAGCAGCAACATCTCTTAACCCCTCATGGTGGTCCTGGCAATTGGAATGATCCGGATATGGTAACATAAATCTCTATGAAAGCCATGTGGACAATTAAAAAACCACTTTACTCAGCTAGTATTGGGTAACTATTTGCTTAGTTACGATCAAAGTCGTTTACAATTCGCCATTTGGGCAGTGATGGCAGCGCCGTTGATAATGACCAATGATTTGGAGACTGTGCGACCAGAAATTAAGGCTTTGCTGCAGAATCGGTAAGAGCAAACGTCAAATCCATACATGAAAAATCCTAAATTAATACCTTAATTTTAGCGATATCATTGCTGTGAATCAGGATAGACTTGGTAAATCGGGCAAGTGCTTATTGACCAAGAGAAATCTTCAGGTAAATACCGGACCTTGCTTTAATATACCTCATTTCTTTATAATCTCCTTAGATATGGGCACGACCAATTGAACCTATTAATGATTTGGGTAAGACATCATTTGCCATAGCCTTTGTCAATCATGGCGGGTTTTCCGATTGTCCATTGTGCCCCTAAACATACCAAGTCACCCTAAAAATGATCGGACTAGACAACCCAATGGGTTATACAGTTGTGGTAAGTGTTGACAAATAAAGAATCAAACTTATACCATACATATCAAACTATCTCGTCAGGATCTTTTCAATATGAGCAACAATTTGGGAATGTATAAACCAAGTGACAAATTCAGCTCAAGAATCAATCCTAAAGGCGTCAACTTTTACAAGTTCACAGTATCCGCCTTTTATTAATTATTTTCCACGGGGAAAGAACAATGTATGGAAAATTGAAAGAAAGCATATGCCTTCTTTTTTTTTTTGTGGTACAGTGTACATAAACGTCATCAGTCGCACGACCACAAATAAATATTGTTTAATTTATCTATCTAAAGCACTAAATGAATATTTATCAAAGAGAATTCGAAGCGGCAGACATTGCCATGTGGGCATAATAGGGGCTTGTGTACTGGTTTTTGTTATTCATTTGAAATAAATGTATGTACATATGTATGTACATGCATGGCATGCTCGTGTTATAAATAACATCGTTGGACGGAGAATGAATATGATTTTGACAAATTAGTTCATGTCCCCAATAAAAGTGAGCACTGAAAATCCATTTGGTTATTATTAGGATAAGCCTCAGCACAGCAGGACTTCCGATGATAACCCAAATAACTTGAATAAAATATATTGTATAATCCATAAACAAAGATGCCAAGCTTCTGACGGAAAGCCATCAAGTCGGGCACTGGCACGTAACAGGCACAACCATCCTGAGAGACACACAAACACAAACACACACGCCCCCCGGACATAGACCTGGACCTGGACTGTTGTCAACTTCAATATTTCAGTAAATTTATTGACCAAATTTCATCAAGGGATGAACCTTGGCGCAGCCAACGAGCATATTCAATTTGGCCATCCTACCCTTTCCCTCAAGTTAAGCGATTCAAGCGGCCCCTACTTGGCTTCACCGCATGGCGAAACATCAAAGGGGAGGAGCGGTGTCGGTCGTCATCGCCATTCATCGCACTCCGGCGTACCTGCTCCTGCCATCTCCCCATGGCAGGCAGCTGCTGGCTGATGACTGAGGCATTATCCTCTAATAAATATTGATTTCGGTGTAATAAAAGGACATTAACGGCGCTGCTACTGCTCACAGACACACACAGCTGCAATGCTGGGAGGCTGGAGGGCTGGGTAGAGCAGAGGCTGGGTGGGAAACCAAAATATGTGGATTAAACACGCGCTTGCCGAACGCCCGCACACGTGGCAGCCGCCACTCCAAGAGCAAAATAAAAAAAAATGTAAGCGAATTACAAAATAAATCGTCTTAAAATATTTGCAACAAATCCAGAAATTATTCAAAATTAAATATAACTACCATGCTCAAATTATGTAAATTTTTTCTCATTCCCAGCATGAGAAGTTCACCTTTTGGTTGTTATCCTTGTTATTAGTCATTTTGTAGAACGTGCTCCCCCAGGCAGGAGGCCCGAGCAGAACGATGAATGTGATGGACTGTGTTGTTTTTGTGTGTGTGTCTGTGTGTGTGGGCAGTGGGATCAAGTACGGAACACTGAGAGACGTAGCCTCATGAAGAAAAATATAAAAAATGTCATGTTTACAAGATCTGGCTATAAATGCCCAACAAAATGCAAATGCAAACTCCCTTCCAACTGTTTCGCCCTCGTAACGACCACCTACGAATGGCTGTGCAAGAGAAATAAATGTCCTTAAGAGAAAATATCCCTAACAGGGAACATTCTGCTCGCCAGTTGTCGCCCACAGCCTTTCGTATTGGCGTAGGTCTGTAAAGATTCCATAGTACGCCGAAGCACTTTCACTGGGAAAATCACGCATGGGCTAAGGGCTTCGAAATTAAATTACGAACATGAAAACGAATTCAACATTGTCTGCAGTTATAAAACACTTCAAAGTTATTCTTTTTAGAAAAGCACACATCGTTTTTTATAAAACTTAAAACAAATCGATGTAATCGATGTTTCAATATTTCTTAACATGTCGATAAATTCATTCAGTTTTCTATTCTTTTTTCATCACAAGTTAGAGTTTAGTCTGGCTTACTTTATATTCATGAGTAAAATAATCACAAGAGATATACATACATAGTTCTTAAATAAAAAGCGGGCCACCAACCAAGCATTTTTTGCAATTAAAGATTTCAAAGATTTAATGCAAATAGTGTAAAAAGCTATTTTTGCTTGCCCTGGGGGGTAAGCAAACTATGTAGTTGTTTTTTCAGGACGAGCGCAGTTGAGCTAATAGTAATTGCTCGCTGACTGCGCGGTGAGTGTATGCATTTTGAAAGAGCAATTAACTTTAAACAACTCTTGGCCAGGCTCAACATAATAAATTCATTGCAGGTTTGGATGATGAAGGGCAGGCAAAGCTAGACGCCTTTCATTCGTGGCCAATTTCTAACCACACCGTGTGACATGCCGGGCGTTACTAACTAACGCCCCATTCTGCACCTTCAGTTAAATTTTACTTATGATGGGGAATTTTCTTTAGTGCTGGGGCTAGTCTTAAGAGCAAGTGGGTGAAAATGACTTCAGTGCTGTGGCAATTAATATGCTCTCTACCATTTTGTTGCCTTAGTTGCCACAGGACCAACGACACTGGCAGCGAGACAGAAATATTTACGCGTGTTTCCCATTAAAGCCACCTTAATTTGCTTTAAACGCACTTACCATGGGAGGCTGCTTTCAAACAATGGGAATATTTAATGAACTCGCAATGAGTGTGGCTGAGACCGAGACGCAAAGAAACGGCGAATCAGCCAGGCATTATGGTCGAGTGTTAACTGAGGCGGAGTTCGTTAAATTTTTTGATTGTTTTGAGGGTTTTTTTTCGGTTGGCATAATGAAATCCAATTTAATTGGAATGGCTGCCAAAAGCAAGAACTATTTCAACACGCACTCATACAATTTAGATGGGGTAGAAAAACATGGTAAGCGCCCAAAAGAATTGGAAGATGAATTTTATCAAAACTTTACCCTGAAACGTCTAAAAACCATTCTTAACCCTAACTAAAAAACGAAGCGGCGGAGCAATTTACTGAATTTATTGGTAAAAAAAAACGCGATCTGTATTTATCATACATATATCAATGAAACTGCAAGAGGTGATTTTTTCAAATTCACTTACCGCGCCATTTGTTGTAGTATTCTCGTGTGTTTTTTTTTTCTCTTTCAATCATCTTTCCCCATCTTTGCACACTGGCACTTTTTTTTTACAACAAACACATTACAAAAACAAAAAAAAAACAGTAAGAAACATTTTTTCTTTTTCTCTCTTTCCTTTGATATACGCTAACACCGCTGTGGCGCGCGTCGTCATGGCTTCTTTGGCCCTTTTTTTACTTTTCTAAAAACTAATCTTGCAAAATAAAACAAAACAAAAACACTTGCGCACTGACACTGAAACATCCATATGTACATTTTCGTATTTCTCTCCCTTTATTAAGGAATCTGCGCCTGCGCCTGCGTCGGCGGCAGTGCCAATAGTGTCTCATTTTTCTTTTTCTTTCCTTTCTTTCTTTCTTGCAAAGACACAAACTTATTGCGCCAATAAAGAAAGCGACGAACAGTTTGCAGTTCGATCTGAACTTAATGCCAATATAATTTATGTTCACTTTTTTTCGTTCTAAACGGAAATAAACAATATAAAAACACAATTCGCAACCGAAAGCACGCGAAAGCAAAATAAAAGTGAAAGTGTTGCCAGATGTCCAAAAACAGTTCTGCTCGAGTTACGAATTGCGCGAGAATTGGCAAGACTAAAAAAGCGCTAAATTGGCAGAGCTAGCCTTAAAAACAAGCTAATAACGGAAATCCAGTAAATTTCAAATTTGAATTTTTAAATTGCCGGCTAGGTTTTTAGCGGAGGCTAGAAATTGATTTTAGACACAAAGTTTTGTAGATTCCGATTTTGATGGACACTTTTTGCGAAAAGAATTGACCCGCCCTAGTGCATACCAACACACACACATACACATACACCATACATATACTAGATGTACTTACTAATTTCCTGAGTCGCTGATAACGATGCTAACACCCATAACGATGCCCACGTCCGCCCATGTGGACGATGATTTGCTGCTGCAGCAATTTATCAAGCATATAATTCAGAGCAAGGATCAGAAGAGAGCATAGTATAAAATAGACTAAGAGGAAGGTAGGTGTTGGGCGGGTGTGAGTGGCAATTAAAGCAAACAACGAACTAACAACAACAACAACAAAGGAGCATAAATAATCCCGCATAGACACACGCAGCCAGGCAGTTGTATGTTGCTAGCAACTTTGTTGTTTTATGTTGCCCGAGTTGCGCTCATCCTCGGACACAATCGCACACACACAACTCTGTTTTGTGGGTGTGTGTTTTTAGGTCTGTATGTCTAGGGAAAATGCGAATGTGTCACTGTTATTCAGCTTCAAGAATGAAACGAACCGAAGACCATTGTCAGCATTTTTGACCAAAGACCAGACCAGACCAGACCAGAACAGACAACAGCTGCCTAGCGAAAGCGTATACGAAGGTTGGGTGTTGGTTGCCTGGTTCTGGCTGGCTGGACTGGTTTCGGGGTGCGTATGAGCAATTTTATAAAATACAAGCAAACATTCATTCAGAATGCCAGAATGCCAGAATACCACGAACCCATTTCCCTAACCATACAGCTGTGGAAATTGTGTCGGAAATTTGGGCCAATGCCTTTGTGAACTTCGTTAACAGCCAAAGAATAAAAACTCTGCAAAATTAAGAGGAAAAGACAATGCTGATGCTTGGATGCTGGCCTGGAGTCGATGTCTCTCTGTCTGCGTATTTGTGTATATGTAAAGGTTGTCGTTGTTTTTTTTTTTTTTTTTTTTTGAAACCGGCAGTTGGCGTATGCAAAATTTAAAGGTTCATCTGCTGCTTCGTTGGCATACACGCTGAGAAATAATGGTGAAATAATTCGAGCATTTTGCAAATAACCAAATAAAATGGAAAGAGAAAGAGAGAGAGAGAGCGAGAGAGGGAGAGAAAGACTAGAATGTAATCCTTTTCCTAGAAAATGTGGAAGACGCGATGGTCTCAACTCTTTTGGGAGGAGCTCAAAATGTTTGCATGCCCCAGCACAGTTTATTTTGCTCCTGATTGTTATAATAATTGTTTCAGCTTTTCGTAATTGTTGTCATATCATCGTTTTGTATCTTGAGCTCTCAAGCTGCTGCTGCTGCTGCTGCTGCTGCTGCTTCTGCTGCTGCTGCTGGTGCTGCATGTGCCATGTGCCATGACATATAATTTGTTTCCGACTTTGCACAATGTCACATGTGTGGAGCTTCCTATTATCGTTGACCAGTTAAACTGCATTCCATTTTTCAACATCATCCTCTGGAGCAGCATTACTGAGCTTTGCTTCATTGCTTGATGGGGGACCATCAATCTATAATAATTTCTGGTTTATCATTTAGTGGAGTTGAAGCAAAAATTTCACTTTAGCACTGCAGAACAAACAAGAAATTGCAAAATCGAAAGGAAACACAATTCGTATAGCCATCATTTTGGGGGAAGCACATAAAACTTTTTACGCAACGCTTCAATGAAGAAAAATCCAACAAATCATTTTTGGCCCTGGTCCTGGTGCTGGTCCTGGCCTGGGCATGGCCTCAATGTGTGTACAAGGAAATCGCCCTTTAAAAGTGCTTAAGTAAACTTTGGAAAAGTCAAGAGAACAGACGTTTGATGTCCGGTTGCTCGCATTGGCATCAGCATCAGCATCGGCATCGACATCGGCATTTTCCTAGAAGTATGTACAGGCTGAAACTTGATTAGGGGGGTGAAGGGAGAGGTATGGTCAATGCGCACTGCTCAGGGGGCGTGGACAACGTCAACAGATGCTTGGCAGCAGCTCATTACGTGTGCGAAAACTTTGATGACCCAAACTGTTGTTGGTCCATTGTATAAGATTTTTACGCCAGCAGTTTGACATTTTCAATGGCCCGTTTTCATCCTGGGCCGAAGGATACTTTTTCCAATCGCCATTGAGATTGCTTCCGATATTGGTTAAGCACTGAAATTAGCCCTAAAGTAACCTGAACAAATGCGAAACGATGTACTAAGTATGTGTACCTATTTGTAGGATACTAAAATAACAAGGACCTCATTTTGATTGAGTCAAATCTTAAAGCGATTCCATCGTCTGGACAATAAATGTGAAAAATACGTTTAAAATGTGTGTTTAAAGTTCGTTGACCATACGGTAATCGAATAGAAATGCGTGCGTGACTTGAAACTCAGCTCAGGCGCCCAGGAGACCAGACCAGAACTTGTGCAGCATTCCAGAGCGACTCAGTGGGTGGCATTTGGTGGGGGTGAACATTTTGCTGATGCGGCTCATCAGCCAACCTTCCTCTATGAACATTTTTTGCTTGTTTGTAGCGAGACGTCTGCTTTTAGATCAAAGGGTAAAACTTGTGGGTGATTTATTTATGTATATCCGTGCCCGAGCCCGAGCCCGCCCCCCTGTCTCTGGAGCACCGAGCATCGTGCTCGTGTTTGCCAAGCCAAATTGGGTTTACTGCTTCAATGGGATAGCCTTTAACGCTTCATTCGTTTTAGTTAAACCAAAAAGG
The DNA here is from genome assembly GCA_024703675.1 of Drosophila nebulosa. Classification (NCBI taxonomy): domain Eukaryota; kingdom Metazoa; phylum Arthropoda; class Insecta; order Diptera; family Drosophilidae; genus Drosophila; species Drosophila nebulosa. Next base: position 20,832,527 of record JANFPS010000004.1, on the reverse strand, counting down.
GGAAACCAAAATGTTGATTTATGTACGAAAGTTCTTGTTATACACCTGAGCAAATGCTTAACTTGCTACAAAATAAACACAGTTAATTGGATTGAAGCAAATTCCTCTGCTTTTAAGTGATCATCAATTTGGCATTCAACAGATAAAGTCGTCGATATATACTTTGTTACTATAAAATAATTAGAGCAGTTTTTTTTAATAGCAAATGGCCAAAAGGGTTTAAAAGTAATGAAAGTCTTGTTTTATTTCTATAAAATTAGTGTTGAGGAACGAGGCCTAAAAGCAAAATTTGAATTTGAATTTGAACTTAAACGTTTCTTTGTTTTTTGGTGATCTTTTCCATGAGGAAGCTGGTCACACCTTTTTTGGCTGATGCAATATTTGGCATCAATTTTGTTGTTGTTCAGCTACTGCTAATTATGGGGTATTAGAAAGTCAATTAAATTGTTTAATAAGATTTAAAAACTTGATAAATTTATGATATGCGGTTTTAATTCTTTTCAGACACACACAATTTAACAGTCCCATTGAGAGAAGAGGCTGGCTGGTTGGCTGGCTGGCGGTGGTAATTAATTTGTTCGGCACAAAAAGATAAGAACGGAAACGCAAACTTTTTATAGGGGCCAAACCAAAAGCCAGTTAAAGTTCGTGTTCGGCTAACACAAATGGCAAATTGGCTTAGACTCTTTATTGGCCATTCAATGCTTCAGTGTATGAGTAATGAAAGCATCTGTCTCTGTCCCGATGCCAACTAACGAGGAATCGTTTAACTTTTCAAGAAATATAAATAGAAAGACGGCTGGCTGGCTAAAAATTAAAATCCATTTGTGGCCTAAATGGAAAATCCTTACAGTTTAAGCTGCTGATGCCAAAGCACTCACAGGATTCACAGCACTCACTTGAAGGCGGCAAGATGGTACTTGAGAGTGAAAGAGCAAAGGAGTTTCGGCTGACCGATCTATCTACTGCACCCAATCAGCGGCACACAAGTTTGCCAACTTTCTCTCGTCTAGGTCAAGTGGCGATGGGGAGTGCAGCCAAGGGCACATCAGACGACCAACATACATACTTACTTAAATAAGGTCTCTCCAACACGAAGTGGAGCTTCTTCTGTTGAATGGGCTCGCTCTGCCTAACGCTGGACACACCAAGAGAAGTGCAGACAATGTTTGGCGCTGACAGAGGAAGTTGAGGACTTTGAGGAGGTAAGGAGGGAAGGGAGACCAAAAAAAAATTAGATTGTTGAATGAAACTGCTTGCTCGCCCCGAAACTGTTAACAAACAATAGTTCTCATTTAGCTACCACAAGTGCCAGGGAGTTTTCTTTAACTTACGAGGCGGAAAATGAACAAAACCCCCGGCAAGTCAATGAAGAGCACTGGCAGAAGAAGAGCCTGTAACACCCAAGGAAGTGTACGTGAAAGGCTCAACGGACACGCAGACATCTGGCAAAAGTCAGCATTCGTACAGCGGAAGGCATTCCGGTTTCTGCAATTTAATTTTGTAGTAAATTAAGCAAAGCACAACTTAAATCAGTCGCTGGTGCAAATTTGTGCAAATGTTTCTCTTCCCTCTCTGTTGCTTTCTCTCCTCCTCGGACACTGGCCACGGACATTCGCCCATTCAGTTGAACAACATTCTTTGGTTGTTCGTTTCGTCTTAATCATGAAGATAATGGTTTTCATTACTAATTGTATGACCATGTTGTTGCTGATGATGATGATGATGATGATGATGATGATGATGACTTGGTCATTGGTAACCAACCACATGTAAAATGACTACCTTATGCCGATCTCTAACCTCTATCTTTGTGCATCCTGAATGCAATTTGAGATATGTACATAACATGGAGCTCGCTTTCAATTCACCGATGCTTGTCTGTGTGCATTTCATTAACGCCTCGAAGTGGTCGGTATACCAAGCTGCTCCCGAGTGAGAACCATCACCCAACCGCCCTCCGTGCCATATTACAACTGGCGATGCAATTACGGGAAAGTGGCTTTTGATTTCCGCCTCGTAAGCTTCGTTTACTGCCAACCACAACAACGTCTTGAGTACTCCAAGGCACTCTTTGACTATTCTTTCTACAATTTCTCTTTGCCCGTGCTTCGTTGTAATTTCTTACATTGTGTTTCGTCTCGTCTATTGCCATTTGCTATTGCTGTCTCTCCCCTGTTCTGTGTACAGAATTGTGTATTTGGTTTCTTTACTTTTTTTTTTTAGCGCTCTCGTAATTGCTATTGCTACGGTATTTCTATGGACTAGTGTTGCTTTATTTCCCTTTAGCATCTCAGTCCCGTTGGTCTGGTTGGTGGCCACCCTTCATTGATGCAGGCCAGTCGTTCGCTTTAATTGCTTGTCCAACAAATTAATGCGATTATTTTTACGTGGTGAAAATAATCCGGCTGTAAGCGCATTTGACAGTTTCACGCGCATTCGCCCACGACCAGGGACCACGCCACTCCCATCAAGGTTTACTCCTCCTCGGAGCCCCTTCGATTTCAAATCCACATTTAATTCGCCCCGTCACGGGCTTCACTCGTTGCCATGTTGTTGGCATATAGTCGGCTATAACTTGGCACTTTAAAATCCTGATGCTTTGACTTTGATGTGGGCAACGTTTAATTAGGTTGTTCTGGTTGGGTTTCGTTTTCGGTTTCGATTCAAATGACGTATGTATGTATTTGGGTTTGTGATTTACATTAATTTAGTTTGCTGTTCGGCAAGTTAGTCAAGGTATTTGGTGAAACAATATTTAATATTCCTCCAGGGGAGCATCCATAAGCAAATATTTTATATACTCCCATGTAATTTCCAGCTACATAGAGGGCTCCTCGAACGGTTTCCCTCACGAGCCTAGTCAAACAACTTGGCTCTATTTCAGCGCCAGTGGCAGTGGCATGTGAAAAGGCTTAACGGCTACGAAATACTCGTACAAACATCAGGACACGTGTCTTCATATTATTCAACTGTTTGCATTCGGTTTTCTTAAGAAACCCAAACCCATTCTTGATTCCCCCTTCCAAGTTGTCGTCGTCGTCGTCGCCCTCGTCGTGTGTCCTTTGAACTGTGCACATTTGCATGTTCAGCGGACAGGAGGCAATGTGTGTGTGTGTGTGTGTGTGTGTGTGTGTGTGTGTCTCTCTCTCAGTCACATGCCCGATTATTCGCTATTAATTTGTATAAAAGCAAACAGAGCTTAGATTACTTTGCATACTGCAAGCCAACTCCATGGGGGAAAAGTCTCCTCTCCTTGCTCCTTGCTCTATGGGGGGATAATGATAAAGAAGAGTCCCCGTTATGCGAAATCAAACACCCGGGGACATCAGTCCCATGTGCGCATACATAATTGACGTTGAATTCGGATTCGCTTTAATCTTTGCCATGATTTGGATTTGTTTTACTTCTTACTTGAAAATTCTTCGTGTGTTTTTTTGTGTTTCCCTTCCTTTTCCTGATGTCTGCTCATGCATGATTTACAAAACATGATTCCGTCTTCGTGTTCGTCTTCGTCCTCGCCGCTTTGGTTTCTTTGGCTCAATCTTCGACCATATCTGCGTCGCCGAGGGAGGCGCCACCGCAACTGGAGCCTATATATATGTATATATATAAATATTGTCACCATTGTTTGACTTTAAACACGTTCCCCGTGGAGGCCGTAGGTTTCGGTTTAATCCTGGTGCCTCGGCAAATCTGGAGCTCAGATTTTAAATGGTATTCCCAAATAGTCATCGTGTCTGCGTTTGCTTTCCAATTGCCAGGTGGCAGCGGGGGGAAACGGGAAACGGGTCTGGGAACGGGAACACTCACATTGCTTTTGGTCCGTTGCCCTTGTGGCATGGCATCGAATATATCAAACAAAAAGCAATGCCATAAATTCTTTATTCATTAATAACGCAAACAAACGAAGCAAAGGCTTCGAGTTAACTTGACGTGAGGACCGCCGTAGGATTCTGATTGTGAGGGGTGTTGAGGAGAGGGTGGGCGGGGGACATCATTTCGCCAGCGGTTTCGATCAACGTCATCATCATTTTTCGTTTCGATGATTAATTGAACGAAATTCAATATTCACAATTGAATTGAGTTGGGGCCAGGGCGAGTCTCCGATTCAGAGTCTCAGGATGGCTCGATATTGTTTGGGTCCCTCATAATGCTCCCGAATCCGATTGCCTTGGTTTGGGCCTTTCTTTGTCATTGCCATTGCCAGTTGTGGTTCTACAGGTCTGTCGACTTTCCAAAGAGAGACTGGGAATCTATAAGGCATAAAGTAAAGTAAAAGGCTTTTAAAATAAACCTTCGCTTCTTATTTTTTTGCGAAAATATTACCCCATTTGTGTGTGTCTGTTTAAGTGTGTGTGTGTGTGTGTGTGTGTGTGGGGAGGGTACAAAGCGATTTCTATTGAAAATCCTCAATTCGTGCCACAATAAATCCATATTCAGTTGGCCCTTAAATTTTAAGTTTCAATTTTTTTTTGTTTGGCTGTTTTTCTTGCAATTTGGCGAAACAATAATAGAATCAATTTATTTCCGATACAACATAATAATACCTCAGAAAAATGGGAGTGGTGGTTGGGTGGAGGAGGAGGGGGGGGGTGTATTGGGTATCAAATGGCAGAAAAAATTGATAAGGGTTGGGCCAATGCAGAATCTACAGAAGTTTAAACAACAAAGAAAAGGTTGTCAATTGTTTTATTTTTCGGTTTGCACAATAAATTGAAAATGTTCAATAAAATTAAAGAAAATTTTTCGAACCAATGGAAAGTTATTGGTCCAAAACGTTTCGCGGCTAAAATTGTGAAAATAACTTGTTGGCAAACAAAATGGTCGCCATGACCATTTTTATTATTTTTTCCATATTGATACAAACGAATCAATCGTTTGTGCAATGGCAAAGGGCAATGCTTTGCTCGTTACTTCATCGATGTCTATATATAAATCTGTTATAGTGACACAAAGCTGGAAATCGAAAGCGTTGACAGAGCGTTACAAAAACAAAAACGAAAACGGCTAAAAAAAAAAATCCGACAAAGGGCCGCCGGCACTCAAACGAGATCCGCGCTCACTCGCACATCCGTTTCCGACTTTTCTACTTCTTTACACCCATCCCCCCCCCACCTTGTTGCCCACTACCCTGCCCCCCACCCACCCTCTAGCCACCTCATCCAACTGAACTGAACGTTGTAGTCGTAAAATTACAACTGCGCCACTTTTGGCTTTTACGGCGCCATAAATCGAAACAAAAGTGTCGTTTAGCAATTGAAAACGAAAAACGAGAAAAGGACCTACAGCAAAAGCACAGAGAGAGCACAAAAATCATCGAACCGAGTCCTGGCTGGAGCTGGTCGTGGTCCTGACCTGGACCCTAGAACAAATTTGATTTCCCGCTGTCTGATGAGAGAGACCATGCCCGGCCAAGCTCAATGCCGCACAGATTGAAAGTGAATCGCTGAATTCTGCATACGCTCCAGCTCCAACTCCAGTCGGCTTCATGTTTGTTACAGTTATGGCCATTTGTTTTTTTTTTTTTTGCACCCAAATAGAGTGAAGCAATCCAACTGCAAAACTGGCTTGATCCCATCAGTGGCTGGCTATCAGCAATGGTTCACTCCGTTTCCAGCTCTTTTCGGGTCGTCGGGTTGTGGCCTAATTAAATTAAACCAGAGCCTGACCACATCCAGCAACGAATCGACCGAATTGGTTTACATTCCGTCCGTCCGTCCCTGTGGCCAACCCAGAGAGAGCTGGACTCTTCGGTTATATTTAATTACATTTGATACGTGACAATTTAATCCTCTTGAATCCACCAATCTTGTCAAAAAAAAAAAAAAAGAGAAAGTTTAAAAAATAATCAATAAAACGGCCACAGGGCGAGGCAAAGTCGAAACTTTTTAAGATTAACTCTCTCACTTAAAATATTTCTTGGCCACAAATCTTGGCACAACATTTAACCTGGATAAGTAGTCATAAATGAATCACGGTCAAAGACCAAATTTCAACTATTTGCATATTAATTAATAGTTAGAGGCTAAAGGCTGGAGAAACATAAAATTGGGATGGGTTTCATCTGCGAGTCAACCCGAAAGGATACGCTAGTCAAATATGTGACTTGGGACTACCGCAAGCTATTTGCAAATCGGTTGAAATTCGTGTACCTACATATACATACATACATATATACACACATATTTATGTATATATGTATGCAAGGCATGATGACGGTCGTCCACATTGTTGAGCCTTTTCGTTTAATCACTGCGCTATTATTAATCATTCAATTGTAATCCCTGGGCAATTATGTTAATGCGCAGCTCATTTTTAATTAACCCAAACACACACAAACACAGTCACCCGCACCCACACACACACACACACCCGCACACACATTGGCAAACCACACACAAGCATTCAGATCTGATGTGTTAATGGCCATGAGACATATTCGAGTTACCGAAGGGTTTGCTGTAAGCGCTGCTAAAGTTTCAGTTTGTAACGTGATATAAGATATTGACATTTAACTTTGATTGATTTTCAATTAGCCAAACAATATCCCAAAGATAATTTGTCAAAAATCGCATAAGCGGCTTTTTAACTTGTGCGCAAATTAAAAGAAATTAACTTAATACCCAGGACCAGGGGCGACAGGAAAGCCGGGAAAGCCAACAACAGAGACCTTAACCCATCCATTTACTTATGCCACAAGTAGAAGACACAGCTTAAATGGGGCTTCCTTTTTTTTAACGCATTTTTCTTTCCTGCTGATGTGTAAGGAGCTCTGGCAGGCAAATATGTAAGCTGTACGCTGTATGTTCATATGTGTGTGTGTGTGTGTGTCTGTGTGTCCTGTTTGAGGTCCCCTTAATATTCAAATGACAAAATGTTAATTTTCCTCGTATCTGTGCGAACTTTTTAAGCGAATTTCACATAAAAGCAAAAAACTTTTCCCATAAACGTTACAGACCAAAGCACGCTTCAAGATTTACATGCACGCACACACACACACCCACCCACACATACGAACATAGAGGCAGCCAAATTACATCTACATTAATGTGTGTGTACACACACACACACACACACACATTCGTAGGGATATTCTCGTATTTGCGGAAACATAATTGTCTGCGTGACATGGCCTCAGTGCGTAACTGTATCTGTTTTTTTGTATCTGTATCTGTTAACCGAGAGTGAAAGTCATGCATGGCCCATGTGTCCGTGTCCGAGAATAAATTCTCAAATGCAAATGAATTCCCTTGTCAAATTAATTCCAACTTCCCCCCTCAAGCCCTTCCCCACCCATCTCTTGTCAGTGTGCCGACGCTTTATAATTATGCACTTTCCCTCACTCCTCACTACTCAGTCCTTAGTCCTTCTGCAACGTCATTGAAAAAAATATTCATAATTAATTGTTTATTTTGCAAAACGGATGTGGGTTGAACGCAGGAAGGCAGGGAGCGGTGACCAGGGGGATAAAGTTAGCCTTCCATGCAATATATCACAACTTGTTGGCTCACTGTTTTGTCTCGTCTCGTCTTGTCTCCGGGTTGGCATTGAGTGGAAACAAAGAATCCGCGTAAATATAAACGAGTATGTGCTCGTGCTATTGCGGATTATTTACACATCTTTTATAATTCTCTCTCTCTTTTGTTGATTCAACAATTTACTATCATTATCTCTACCTCTGTAATTGATGGATAAAGGATACACGAATGGATACGGAATACAGGAAAGCTATTGCCAGAGGTGTAGCTAATTAAAATAAGTATACAGCTATTGCTTCGAAAAATAGCAACGCAAATTCACATGATACTTAAAACTCTTTAAAAAAAAGTAACTAGAAACAAAGAAATTGCTGTTTGTAAGAATTTACTCCAAAAGTAATAAACCTGAGGAACTTAATTCTGCTTAACGTTAAGATAAGTTTTTTGTCCTTGCACATTAAAAGAAATTTTTGAAGAATCGTTCTGAATTCGTTTTATGAAACGAATAAGGAACAAAAATGCAAAACAAAAACCCTTCTGACTTTTTGAAAGGAGGAAGAAATAACACAGAAAAGCGGTATAACGCCCTACAAGGGGGAAGGGCGGTGTAAATTTTTTATAAATTGTGTTACGTAATACTGGCCACTCAAAGGTCGCAATTGCAATTGCGGGCACTCACCCACACATGGATACCTTCACCAACACTTGCACCGACGATGCAGCCGCAATCGAAATTCAAAAATAATTAACACCAATCTACTAAATAAGCACATAATAGACTTTGTTGTTGCTAACGACGAACAAAGGCTAATTTAATTACGTCAATTAGCGACACAAAATTATTTGGGATTCAATGAGAACGAGAAATTAATAACTTCGACTTATTGTCTTGCCTTCCAGTATGTGATAATGGCTTCTATTTATCTATTTATCCCAGTATTTCAGCAAACGAGCGAGTAAGCAAAAGATCGTGACCCTTATCTACATAGTTCCAAATTCTTGGCAACATGTTGCAAAGTTTTTGCGCCTAGAAACTCGCTATGTAAATGTTTCTAAAAATTGCCAGAGGACTTAAAGGTGGATAGAAGAAGGATAGCAAGCAAGATATTGACCCAAAATCGAAAATTAGAAACAGTTTTAATGATGAGTCCCTTTACATAATTTTGTTTACTTTAAAGTTAAAATTTATACAAACAAAATATAAACTTTTTTGTTGTTGTTTCTTAGACAATTATGACACTTAAATCTCATGTTATACAATATTTAAAACATTCCACAAAAGAAATTAAGCAAAACTGCATAAATAATGTTTCTACCAGTTAAAAGAAGTCTAAAAACTTCGTTAAAGCCTAAATTAACTTTTACTCTGATACAAAAAATAACAAAATTTGTTGTCGCCTCCTTGAAAGTATTACAACAATTTTTTGTGTGTTTTTCTATTGAGTTAAAAGCCAAAAAAAAACATTTATATTACTTTTGAAACTTTCCCTTATTATTTTATCTTTTCTCTTATCTTTTCCGTTTTCCATAAGTTTGGGCAATTCAATGAACTTTGCGAAATAGAAACTCACAAGCCAATTTTCAACTGACAGTTTTTTGTTTTTTGTCTTCCTTTATGCAGTTTTCCATAACTCGCCTAGAGCCAGGCATTGGTTTATTTGAGATGCACTCATAAACAAATTGCAATAAATTTCAACGTGTGCATTTGACAAACAGAGAAACTTTATCGGATGTTGGAAACATATCAAAAGCTTGGCCGAACTGCAGCCGGGGTAATAAACAAAATGCAAATCAAAGTTCACAAGTTATGTGCCCTAGAAATATGTATGTATGCCCTCGTACCGAAATAAAATAGGGTCGACCAAATATAGGAAACTTACACCGGTTGTACCTGAGATATGTATGTATGTAAATGGCCAACAACCAACTCCCTACCCCTTTAGGATGTGTTTATTATGTGTGTATGGAAAATATGCAGATAACTAAATTGTAAGTTCAGGTTGCGAGGGTTGCTGGTTATTCAACTTAAAGAGGGACAATCGATTTTCGATTACCAACAACCGGAAAATCATGCAGAACCCTCGACACTTCGTTTCTTCAAAGACGGTGAAAGGAGCAGCAATTGAAATTTGAATGTGGACATGGAGCAGTCCCCAGAGCCAGAGCCAGAGCCAGAGACGAGACGACGGTGTGGAGGCTGAGCTGTCGAGCGATTCTTGCATGCTGTGTCGAGATAAAAGTGGCAACTGCCGGTAAATGCAACACTTGCAACACGCACCGAGTTGCAAATGCATTGATAAAAGTGGCTTGCAAACGTTTTCTTGCCCAAAAGTTTTTGGGGTGTAGCTAAATGGTCTCTTGGCATTGTTATAAATTTCAAATGCATTTGTAAAAGGGTTTCAAGTTGAACTCACACACGCACACCCACACACACACACACACACACACCTCTATATTACAAGGTTACACTGAAAAAAACTCTCTTACTCAGTAATTGTCCGTCTGTCTGTTCCCATATAAAATGATCTCTCAGTTTTTGAGCTGTTTCAGTCAAGGAAGTTCAGGAAGTTTTTAGAAGTGCAAAAGGGATAGAAATTTAACAGATCTAAAAAGCTAAAGCAAAATATGCAAACTAAAATCCCATAAGCATAACTCAAAACTTGGCTTATTACTTTCCTAATAACTGAGAGATTTTTTATGAATTTTTAGTTTATGCAAAAGCTTCTCTCGTCGAGTGTACATATGGCAAATATGTGGGCTCACACACACACATGCATAAGTACACCTACATGCATACATACATATGTATGCATAGTGTTTATTGGCCAGGTTGACAATTGGTTAAAGTTCAGCTTGGTTAGCATTTGTTGTTGAGGATTATTGAAAAGTAGAAACAAGCTAAATTAAATTTCATCTCCCCCATGTACGTGATAGCAATGCCAAATACTCGATATCAGCCACAAGAAACAAACAAAAGCACACAGCATACGTCCAAGACAAAGGAGCAGGGGGAGGAGGAGCAGGAGCTCACGTGACAATGTGCGGAAATGTCCTTAGATCGAGATACAAGAGTATATACAGTTGATAGTGTTGCTATTTATAATCACGATGCGGCCCCAACAAAAAAAAAAAACAAATCTATGTAAATTAAAAGGTAAAATCAATGCTAGGCCTAAACCAACTTTCCCGGAGAAAAAGGTATAAATGAGGCGACAGTTTTGTGGGCCTCCCTTTGGTCTACTCGATATCGACGTCATTGTTGGTGTCTCTTGAATTTTAATTGTACTGAGCAAGAACGACTTTGAAATTTTAATGATACAAGGACACAAAAAGTATACGCACTGTGGGCTCACACACATATACACATGCATTAATCGCGAAGTGCGTGAGTCACTCTGCACTTCGAACTGTTTTGGGCTTAAATGCAAATGGATAACCCGAGTCCACTTCAAGTTTTAGCCTTAGCATTCCCCATTGGTATGCAAATGCAATCAGGACTATTGAGAGCTTTGCTTAACCCAGCAAACATTATACTTGCCTCTACAGAACTGAGACCTTAAGTGATCTCTCTTTAACCTTCTTCCCTTACCCTTCATTAAGCAGCGAAACACGAAAAAACAATTTCGAGCTTAAAACTTTTGACCCAAATTAAGGTAATAGTCGGTGTAAATGCTTGCTGGGTTCCTGCTGTCGATGAAGACACCGATACCGACAGCATCCCACAGTAATAGACCCGATCAAAGTGCACTGGATGCAAATGCTAATTGGCCGTGGGCCTGTTCACAATGTAGGCAGTTGGTTGTTTGTTAAGCAAATATTTGACAGGACTTGTAGTGAGTACAAACGAATACGGAAAATTGAATGGAAAAATGGGTAAAGAAAATGTTGTTCAATTTCTTTGACTTTAAGTCGTTGGAGTTGTTAAATGAATCTCTAAAATATCTTTAAATGCATTTCACTTTCCACTTGTGCTGGCTAGTTTGCTTAACTAACATGATTTGTTTAGCAAATTGTTTATTGATGCAGCTTCTCCCCTCAGTTAACATGAAATAACATCAAATTAATGTCTGGGCAAACTTTTCACATGAATTCTGGATAGTAATCTAAAGGACTTTGCATTTGAAGGCTCTCGGATGCCCAGGCGGAAGCACACCGATAAGGTAGAGAAACATGCTAATGTGTGCGTGTGTGTGTGTGTACATCTGAACAATTAATCACTCAAAATGTTATAGCATTTGCATATTGCACCCAAAAGGCGGTAGTTGTCTCAAAAGGAAAGGCAACAGCAATTGCAGCTGCAACTACAATTTCGACATGCAGACACATGTTTGCATAGAAATACAGAAATACAAGAAGGCTTTAAGTAGCCTTTGTATGCCACATATGAGATCCTGACATGACATATCACGATTCAATAGTTTCATTTCGATTATGAAGTCAGAGAAAATAGGCTTTATTGGGTTTCCATAACCACAACTGGCATGCGAATTTTCGGCGCCAATGCGAAATTAATAGAAAGACAGAAGTATCAAGCGAATCGTTTTGCTCGTCCTCTGCTGCTGCTGTCAAAACCAATTGCTGAACTGACATATTTTCTCTCGGCAAGCAGCAAAATGGTGGGCGGGGGGAAGGAGGCATCTACGCATAAATTTCGCAGATGAAACTCACAAATAATGTTGCATCAAGAGCCATAACTAAATAAACTAATTTGTTATAGAAATCAAGTTGCCATTTGCCTTGGTCCATTCCGTTTGGCTATATCCAATATTAAATCAGATATGTAAGGGCCATAATAATGGCTGGTCAATGGGAAGTGGTGGAGGTGGGGACCCCCCCACACACACACACACACACACACACACACACACACAACTCACACTCCAAAGACAATATAATAATTGGCAGCGCCAGAAAATGCCTTTGTGATGCCCATAAAAATGAAGAAGAATGTGATGAACGCATTGGAAGCAATCGAAGGATGGGAAAAATACAAGGAAGAGACGCAGCCAGAGACTCATCATTATGGGAGAAAATTGTTTTTGAAAAAGTAAATCGAAGACAAAATGACCAACAGCCGCCGGCCTGACATCGCCGCAATGGCCCAAATGAGACAGACAAACAATTCCGAACAAGGATATTGGGAGGTGGTGGCGTCCATATCTAACCATTTTTTTTTTCATGTTCAGAGAAGCCTCTGCTTGAAGCCAACACACACGCCCACATATACATAGAAACATACATATATATATATATATATATATATATATATGGTTGAGTTGGGTTAGCGCATTTATTTTTGGTCTTTGGGATGAAAGCTCATTCAGCTGTAAAAAATGCCTTTAAATTGTTTGTTGCCGCTCGACAGAAGAAGAAGAAGAAGGCGAAGAAGGAAGGACGCTGGATAAAAAGAGCGAAAAATAAAAGAATTTAACTTTGAATTTCATTCAAGTATAAATTTTATAAACAATTCGATTAATTTTCCTCTCTGTTCTGTTCATAATGCAAATTAAATTATACCCAAAAACTATATAAATATATTTGCATCTGATTAATAAAAATGGATATTTTTGTCATCTTAAAATGTGCATTGAAAACTTTGCAAACCTTAGATAAAGATAAGGACCTGATTACTAAGTTCTGAAGATGTTTAGTCCAGATGCCCACATAACAAGTTTCCTTTGCTGACCCTTCCTGTTCCTCATTAGCTCTTTGAGATTGGGCGAACAGGAATGGTTTGAGATTTTCTTTTTAACTAATTTAACACGGTTGGTCGGCGGTCGGTGGTCGGTGTTCGGCACTGATTGAGGACGACTGCGCTCCAACTCTGCACGTTAATTAAAACTATCCCAAGAAGGACTAATAACAGCAAACAGTTTTTAAGTGGCGACTGCTTACTTTTCGCGCTTTTATTTCGTTCGTGTTCGCTTTGCCCTAGTCCAGTTTTGTCGTAAAGAAACTGCGGTCTGTGCTCTGCGGTTGCACCCGGCAGTTGACGTTGACCTGAGGCTGGGTTTGTGTTTTGCTTTTCTATTTCCTTTGTCCTCACTAGGAGAAGGGGCGTTCCTACCGTTGCGCCCTCCATTGTTGTTGCTGTTGTCGTCGTTTGTGTTGCGTTTGTTTGATTTCTCCTTGGTTAGTGCCAAGGGTCTGAATTTCGGGGTGTTTGTTGTTGCTGCTACTGCTGCTGGTGTTTGTTTTCCATTACAACATGTTGCTAATGCCGTTGTTGTTGGTGCTGCTTTTGCTACTGTTGAGCTCTTGCAAATGCAGCGGAACCGGAGCAACAGCCTGTGCAAAAATATTGACACTGCCGAATGTTTTTGTGTTCTCTCTCGACCTACCACCCCCAACCCCCCACCGCCAACACACACACACCAACTGTGTGACTCCTGCTAACCAAAGTGGGCAAAGTGGACAAAGTGGGCGTGAAAGTAAATTAATGAAACTTAAAAGTACAACAACAAACCGAGAATTCGGTGGTATTGTTGGCATTGTCAGTCGGTTTGTGTTGCTCGGTTTGGTTGTTGGTTGTCGCGGGTCACTAAATATTTACTCTGGCCGCCTGATATGCAAATGTTTTAAATGGTCTTGGTTCGCCGAGAGAGAGAGAGAAAGTTGATTGAGTGGAACAGCAAAATAATTATTCATTCTTTCAGAAACACAAATGACAATAAATGACACTGGGGATAGCAATCTTTTGGCACTTTTTGAAGTAAATCTAAGTAGGCTTATAATTAAATATAATTTTTAAAGTGGTCACAAGTTATTTTTTTTTAAGAAAATTTTAGTTAACCAAAATTCTCAAGTGTGCCAAATTTTAATTCGTAAAACTGCTAACATGTCGGCGGAGGATGAAATGGAATCGCCATATACCAGCAGAAAGTGTAGCCTTACCCAAGATGACACGATCAAGCCTCTGAAAGAATCTATTAGTCAAATGATTCGCCGCGAAGTGGCCAAAGTAATGGCAAGTCCGGAGTTTAAGCTTGGCATAGCTAAATATACGAAATTATTGGCAGACTCTGATTGTGATTACCTTCAAATGATAGATCTTGACAATATTCAATCAGCTGTAAAAGCAAAAAACAAATTAATTCCACAAGCCATGCAGCAACTAGAGCATCATCTAGTCGCAATCGATGAAAAGTTGAGGGCAGTTCGAGCTCAGATGGACGACATCTTGAAACAGGATCATGGCATTCAGAAATCTTTCATTGAGATGATAATAGAGACCACAGTAAAGGAAATGGTTCAGGTCAGTTTGGCAGCAAACCAAAAGCCTTTGGATACTGTTGTATTGTTGGACCCCCCAAAGGATGCAAGTCACTTCACACTTAGCCAAGAGAATTCGATTGCCTCGAGTATATGTGGATCAGAATCTCCACATTTATCAGAGAGCAAACAACGCAACTATGATAGGCTAATAAAGAAGTTTAATCGAAAAATGGCCGTGGTCACATCAAGTGGTACGGTCAGAGAAACTTTTATGACAGCCAGTGCCCTAGATTTGCTGGACCAGCCAAGAGCTGAAGCTTTAGCTCTGCGTGATTACAAGTCGTCAACTGATTTAGAAGCGAATTGCTACAGCAATTCCGGTAAAAGACGTGCAGCTAAGCAGCGTTTATTGAAGACTAATTTGCATAAGGAAAAACACTCCACTCCTCCATGGGCCAAGGAACACCGCGTCACATTTCAATTGGACTCCATTGGTCCTCAAAAACGTAAAAAGAGCAAATCTAACAAGGCAAAAAACACTTCTGGGTGGCCTTTCTAAAATCCATCCTGGTAAGCATATGAACTAATTGCCAAATACTAAACCTGATTCATTTTGACATTTCAGATTCAACACGAAAGAGAAAAGTAGCCATAGAAATGTAAGGTAAATCAAGCATAAACATTTTCTCTCACAACTTTCATAAGACTCAAACGGAACAGACGTAACAAAAACAAACAGCACAAATATTGTTAGGAAAATCCAAAATTCTTATATTTTCTTATCTTTTTTTTTTTAATTATTTGAAAACAAATATTTGAAAAAAATGTCTCTAAAACGCGAAATGAACAACAAAAACCCAAAAAAGATGACTTCAAAAGTTAGCCCATCGAAGAAAACACAAACAAGCACTCCCTTCGTAGACTTGGAATGGCCTCTCAGTGAATCCATAACTCAACTGATTCATCGCGAAGTAATTCGTGTCCTCAATTCACCGGACCTCCTGGGTGACCACGCAAAGGACTTCAATGTAGTGCGCATGAAGGATCTTAAGAAATTAATCGGCCACCTTACATCACGGACAACTTTTCAGACAGCCTTAAAAAGTAATGCCAAGGTGTTTGCTGAGGCAATTCTGAATGTGAAAAAATGCTCGTTTAAGCTCGAGGCTCGCCTTTGGGAACTGGAGCAGCTGGTACACAAGGGGCACAACCATCACATTAAGCAGGTCGTACGAGATGTGATGAAAGAATGTGGATATGAATTAGCGTCCGAATTTCACAAAAGGGAAACCCAACCAATGACCAATTCTGAAAGACCTCCAGCTAAAGTTCTTTTCAAGAGACCAGCGGATTCGGGGGACATTCGCGGCGCAGTTAAGGTTGACAAAAGTCAGCCAACTAAACTCCCGAAGCCCATCAAGTTATCGGAGGGAAAGAAATCCAACTATTATAAACTAACAAAGGAACATGATCACCTGTTTCCAGTGATCTCCAAAAAGGATGGACGTCTGTCAGCCAGCGACTCGGCAATTGTGGCGCCCAACGTGTCGAAAGCGTCGCACTCAGCTACTCTAATTGCACGTATGAAGAAGCAACACATGAAGCGTCTAGCCGAAAAGCGAGTCCACGAGGCGAATGCTCTATCGACCAAGAAATCCCCATTTTCGACTTACCTAAATGACGTCGAGGAAACCTTTCCAGTTTCCCTACGTCAGACATGTGTGACTGAACCCGTAAAGGATAAACAGACCGTAGAGCACCAACCACACTATGAACTCAAGTACAAGATTTATCACAAGCATAAGTAGACCTGATCTGGCAATAGAGGGCGGAGGGGGATTGGCAATCTACAAAATTTTAATTTATGTATTGTTTCTCATTTTGTGTAATACTTTGTTTTAAGGGGTTCAAAATGATGCTAAACGAAAAGCTAGGAAATAAAAATTATAACTTGGACCCAGTTAATGAATGAAAGAAAATATAAATGTCAAGAATTTACTAATTGAGGTCGTTTATCCTGTGCTGTGGACCATTGTTGGCTCAAGCACTCGACATCGAAATGGTTGAGTCCTTTCCTTTTGGCCCCTTGCCCTCTGTTTGGTCGTATGCCTTGCCTTCTGATAAAATTACTTATTCAAACTTTTGTGTTTTTATTGTAAATTTGCCATTTCCGAACGCTATGACGGCTCACGTATATATCCATACGTAGGTCTGTGTTTGAGTGTGTTTGTTGGGGGGCGGGTTGGGGGTTGTGTGCGGCTGGGAATGGCGCACATTTGCATACCGAATGTAAATTATATTGTCCGTTTCATGCTCTGACACTTAAGAGACAAAATGAAATAAAAGATGACTACAGCGACGACAACAAAAGGAATGAAAGACAAAACGCCGAACGAGATGGCGGAGAAGATGTTGCCTACAAACAAACAAACAAACACACACACACACACACACACACCAAACAGCGTTTCGACAAGGACCAACAACAAATATGAACCGTCTCCTCCAATTCAGGCAACGTGTGGCCAAACACCTTGCGGGACACCAGGTGGAAGCGGCGGAAGTGCGTCACCAAGTTGGGGTAGGCTGTCGCGGTGTGGTGTTAGCAATAGTGGATCGTGAGTAGTAGTCACTTATGCACGGTGGGGGCGGGGTGTGGCTGAGGTTGACTGAATGCGCTTTAATATTTGAAGAGCTTTAATGAAATCGTTTTGCTTTGCGCAGGTTACGTTTGCCGTTTCAATTTGTTACTTGGGGCTGCGGCAATGTGCCCCCTGCCCTTGGTCCTTGACGCTCCACATTCTCTTTGACTTCCCGTCACTTTAGCTGGGTTGGCATCTGGAAACTACATAAAGGTGGCATTTGAAGTGAATGGGCAATGTTTGAGTGTAAAAATTGCCGCATTCGGCTAACGCTACAAAATGTATGCATATTTTTCCCTTTATGATTACGTATTTCCGGCAAAAATTAGCAACAAGGGGGCAATGGTTTTGAAACAACTTATTTGGAAAAGAATTCTTAAAAAAAAAATTCTTTATATATACCACTTTTAAAAAGAAATGCATTTTAGACACAATGTTTTCCTTTAAAATTATTTATTTCTATTGTGCCAAATAGAAAGATTTTTTAGTTTTGTATAACCCTGTCATGTGATCCAAATATGGGTCAGTTACGACTAATTTCTCTTATATAGCTGTGGTTATATATATACGCCTTGCGTTTATTTTCGATTTTTTTAAAATTTAAAATGCCCGCTCAAACGACAAATAAACGTTGCCAGATTGTCACTGTTAAATTAAACAGTGAGTTAACAGTCTCAAACTATACTGTAAAGGTTACTGTTAAATATGAACCAAATCCGACAGATATAACTTTTCAAAACATAACACAAAATAAACTCGTATTGAAAACCAAATAGTCTAACTACATCTATATTTTTTTGCTTACTAAATAACAATAAGCAGCTCGTCTCATAATTTACATAATTAATTAACAAAACAAATCATTTAATCATGTGCCAGAACTGGTTCCGGAACTCTATTTTTAGTCAACACGCGTCCCTGGTATAATCATAATGACGTGGTGAACTCTGGCAAAACGAAAAAAATTAATTTTGCCGACAAATCTTTAGTGTAATTTAATTAGTTTATATCTCCACGTATACCCAAAGGATTAGGAATTGTTGAAAGGCCTTACAAATTGATTGAACCCTACACCTGCAACAACAACAACAACAACCATCAGACACTTTAGAAGAGAAGAAGAAGCAGAGCAGAACAGAGAACGGCAAGAGTGCGTAAGAAAGAGAGAGTGAGGAAGGGGGAGCAGCAACAGCAGCAGCTAACGTCGTCGTCGACTCGGCAATGAAATAATTAAATGTTGCTTTCTGTTTGCTGTTTTTAAACTAAGCAAATCGATAGAACTAGAACAGACCTAAATTCTGTGTCAACGTCAAAGTCAACAAAAAAGTTAAAGAACAGAGAAGAGAAGAGCAAAAATTCAATTGAATGTTAAGGAGGCAAAAGGCAAAGGTGGCGGCGACAAAATGATGAATGAAGACAGTAGCAGTGCCACGACATCGTCTGGCGGTGGCGTCAAGAAGTTCTTTCAAAGATTATCACAGGTAAGAAGCATGACCCTTTGCTTATTTTTCAATTCTTCAGGCTCATCCGTTCCATTTGTGCCTTTCAGATCTATCAATCCACCCTCGATCGCTCCACGCCACACACTCGTCTGCGATGGGTTTTTGCGGGATTCCTGCTTCTGCTCTTTGTGTTGCGTATATTCCTCTATCAGGGCTGGTATATTGTGTGCTATGCCCTGGGCATATATCATCTAAATTTGTTTATAGCGTTCCTAACGCCAAAAATTGATCCTGAATTCGATCCCTATGCCCAGGACGATGAGGATGATGGCCCAAATCTGCCCACGCGAAGCAATGAGGAGTTTCGTCCATTTATACGACGATTGCCTGAATTTAAGTTCTGGCTATCGGTGACAAAGAGTACGGCAATCGGCCTGACATGCACATTCTTCGATTTCTTCAATGTGCCCGTCTTTTGGCCCATTCTCGTGATGTATTTTATCACCCTATTCTGCATAACGATGAAGCGACAGATTAAGCATATGATTAAGTACAAGTATTTGCCATTCACTCGGAATAAGCCACGCTATCAGAAACTCAACGTGGGTGGAGCGGCAGGACCCAATTCAGTGGGGGCCAACTCAAAGTGACAATTAGCCGCACAGACGCCGGAGAAGCAAGCGGGAGCAACATTAGCAACTAGCGACAACGCAGCGGCCCAGGATGTGGGGTCACCAATAAAGGACAATGGAGTAGAAAAAGCAACAGCAGCGGCGGGGACGGGAGCAGGAGCGGCTCCTATTAAACCACCGCAAATTATAGCAATTGAGGATTACTAGTGAAACCCAAGAAGGACAAAGAAGGAAACATCAATTTATTTTTTTGATTTGCTTTACTTTTTTCTGCCCTAATTTTCCTATTTATTGAGTTGTCGTCGCGGCGTCTTGTGCAAAAAGTATGTAAAAATAACAAAACAAAATGCAACAACAAAAGAAGAGACACGATAAAACACATACATACATATAATTTGTTAATTGTTTAACTTATGTAATTTACAATGGAATTCAGTTTATGGTAAACATTTCAATTTTAATTTAAAACCTAACATTTACCATTTATAATTTTACTATAATTTTGTTTTCCAAATAATAGATGCTAAAAACGAAATCAATATACAATACATACATAAATACCGTATATATATTTATACATATTTATAGGTATGTAGACAAGAAAAAAAACTATATTTTGCATTATTAATTATCTTAATAATTTTATTAGCTTTCAATTTAAACTATATTGAAGTGTTAAAGAGAAACAAGAAAAAAAAGCAAATGGGGAAACTTATGACTAAGAAGTGTAAACAGAGGTGCGTCAAATGAATAAAGAAGCATAAGAAAGAAGCCGAAAAGTTACTGTAAATTTGAAATTAATTTAATTCATGTATAACTCTATTGTATAACCATAAATTGTTTAAATCATTTAGTGCAGTGTTCCTAGTTGTTTGCAAGTTATACTATTTTTGAAAGGGCATGCCTATACCTCCAATGAAATTTCGGTATTAAAAAGGTTGTGCGCGTTTCTTTAGTAAATAAATTAGCGTAGGGTTGAACTAAATATATTCTAAGAATATCTGCCCAAATAAGGAGTTAATACTGTCTAGCCCGGCTATAAAAGCATTAAATAACCATGGTAAGGCAATTTTAATGACATTTGATAGCCTTTAAAAAAATTCACACCGAAGCCAATTCACAACCCAGATATCTAAATTCTTATCTAATCGAAAAAAGTTCTAATCAGACATTTGTTAACATTTAACAATTACGGATCACTAGAGCCCATATTTTGGGTTCTCAATTTTGGAGTACAAAATTATTCAAATGCCCTGTTAACAAATCTCCTCACCCCTGTTACCCAATCTCAATGTGATGTGTCCATCATACTTGACAACGTTGAACTTGAGATTATTCCATGTACAGACATAATCGCTTCCGGTGTGAACCAAACCCACTTATCGCCCCTTAGGCTTGACCACTTTACAAAAATATTTCTCACTTTATTCGAATGAAACAAACACCATATACAAAATAACTACAATATGTAAATATTATATTCCAAAATATGTTTGCAAAATAAAATGCAAACTAAAAACAAGATAAATTATTAATAATAATGATAAAATGCAACAATAATTAATGTTAGAAAAACTTTAAGCCAAAATATGATACTGTTTATAGAATTTGGAATAAGCTGATGGTCGTTTGGAATACGTTAAAGTACCGGGCAAAACTCAATTTACGCAGATGTCCCTAAAAGTGATCCATTGAAACTTAATAGGTTGGGTCGACAATACGCTTTCAACATTTGCGTTAATTGCTTGTTTCACTGTAATCCTTCTTTTAGGGCCTTTTGTTGGCGATCCTCTTTAGCGCATTTACTTATGACACTATTGAAATATTTGTGCAGGCCATAGCTGAACAAACGCAAAGGACCAATGACTGAGGCATGGAACAGATTGGTAAAGAAGCCATCCCAGGGCATTAAGGCACCACCCAGCATAGTGATTAACCAACTTTCAGCGCCCACGGTCGAAATGAAGTTTCCTTTCTGCAATTCAAGATAAAATGGGCGTGAATTAGAAGACTAAGATTTCCTTTTGGGGCAAAATAAACCTACCAAAGCATCTTTTAAAATGGCTTTGGCCATAGCCTCTGGTTCAACTAATCCACCGCCACCGGAGATAATTTTTGTTTCCCGTGGCTTAGACTTTTCCTCCTCCTCAAATCCGGGTGTATTTGTATCGCAGGGCAAAGCGAGAGTTACCGACACACCAAATTCTCGTGACTCCATGGCTATAGTCTCGGCCATGGCTCGCAGAGCATATTTACTGGCCGCATATGGTCCATAGCCATAGATTCCAAACATTGCCGCCTGCGAGGAGGTTATAACAATGATGCCTTCGCCAGCCTTCTTCATTTTGGGCAGGACATAACGTGTGCAATTGTAGCTACCAAAGAAATTCACATTCATCAGTTTGCGGGCATCTGACACAGAGACTTCCTCGAAGACACCGCAAATGGCCATACCGGCGCAATTGATGAGAGCATAAATGGGTCCCACACTTTCTTCGATTTCGCCCAGAACCCGTTCCACCAGCTCGTAGTCGCCACCAATATCAAGGCTCCGGTATTGAAACTTTTGTTCGGGGCGTTGACGTATAACTTCCATAAGAGCTACTGCTCCACCTAAAGCAGGGAAACACCGACCGTTCGATTAGCATAAACATCAGGTTGTTTGCTTTTTGCTCCGTTACTCACTTAACATTTTTTCGTCACGAGCTATCACCGTCACATCCGCTCCTTTCATGGCACACTCCACAGCCAGGCACAATCCGATACCCTTGGAGCCTCCCGTGACCACCACATGGCGCCCACAAATTGACTTGCTCTTTTGCTTTCCCATAACGAACAGAAATACCAAAATGTGCACAAAGACAGCGATGCCCACGAAAAATATAATCTCTGAAGTTAACTCCATGATTGACAGCCTTTGATTATCAAAATCGAAGTATGCCGCCTGAAGAGAGAATCAGAGAGAGTTGAGAATTCGAATCCGTTCTAAGAGAACGTTAATCGCGGCTATAGTTGCAAATGAAAGTTGATTAGAAAGTTGCTAGTGATGAGTCGGTGGCTAGTTTATCAGTGACTTTCCGCAAAATCACGTGACGATCCAATTCAACCCAATTAATACACATGTGTGGTCAATAACAAAAAAAAAAAAAACACCAAGCATAAGTGTGCAATTTATTTTATTATTATTTCTATTTTTCCGATTTTAATAAAACTCTTGTTATGAATTTGCCAAAACAGTGAACCGATCAAAATACCATCCCTAATACCGAACCAAAAACAGGTTCAAACTGCCATCTCTAACACCATAAGGGAACACATGTTCCATTTTTCAACGAATTTATTTTTTGTTTATTAACTAAAAATTTCATAAAAATGCCACCAAAAAAAGATGCCAAGGGCGGTGGAGCTAAGGGTGGTGCAAAAAAGCCAGCAGCAGATGACAAAGGTGAGTTAATTTATCCCCCATATACTTAATTGATTTCAGTTCCATTTCATCCCTTTAACTCAACAGCTGCCGGCAAGGAAAAGAAAGGTGGTAATGCTGTGAAAGTACGTCACATTCTGTGCGAGAAGCAAGGAAAGATTACAGAGGCCATGGAAAAACTAAAGGCCGGCCAGAAATTCCCAGAAGTCGCTGCCGCCTACAGTGAAGACAAGGCTCGACAGGGTGGCGATTTGGGATGGCAGATACGTGGAGCAATGGTTGGGCCATTTCAAGATGCTGCCTTTGCCCTGCCCATATCGACTGTGAATAATCCCGTGTACACCGATCCGCCAATTAAAACGAAATTTGGCTATCACATCATTATGGTGGAGGGCAAGAAATAAAATTTACAAATATAGTTTTTGATTTTAAAAATCAAATTTTTATTGATATACAGAAGTCAAAAATTGATGAGCGATTCATGTTAGGCAGGAGGAGTCTCACTTCTTGCCCGAGTCTTCTTTGAGACCTACTGTTCGATTGAATACAAGCTTCTGTTTTGTAGAGTCTGGATCCACTGAGAAGAACCCAATTCTTTCGAATTGGAACTTATCATAGACCTTGGCTGTGGATAAAGCTTTATCCGCATAGGCTTGGACTATGCTCACAGACTGCTCATTGACATCGCTAAGGAATCCACCGGGAACCTCATTGGGGTCCTCAGGATTTTTGTGCTTGAAGAGCTGCTCATAGAGACGTACTTCCAATTCGACAGGCTGCGATACCCATTGGACAAATGCCTTGGGCTTCTCGGCCTGCTCAGCCAATTGGCTGGTGCAAATAAGTTCCAAAACCTCGCCGGTGGATGGATCTTGTATAACCTTTTCCAGTGAAATGACCAGGCCTGCATGACGCAAACCCAACGATTGCTTAGGGGTCAAGCGTCTATAGCCTTTGTCCGGGTGTTGAGTAAAATCGCTTCGTTCAATATAAATGATTTTGTCCAGGACGATTTTGTGACTTCCCTGTTGAGGATTTTGAGGAAAATCAGGAACATCCAGAGCCAAAGGAGCGGCATACGGAAAATTGGAAATGGTCACCTTTAATGGCTCCAGAACCACCAAACGTCTAGGAGCCGTCACATTGAGTACATCTCGGACAGCTGCCTCCAGCATGGCAGGATCGACAGCAATTTGAGCTCCAGTCACACCCATTTGAGCACAGAAATTATTAATGGCCTCTGGAGGGAAGCCACGTCTCCTCAGGGCCGTCAAGGTAAACAAACGAGGATCATCCCAATCGTGAACAATGCGCTCCGTTATCAGCTTTCCGATCTTGCGTTTGGACACCAAGGCATAATTCATATTCAATCGCCCGTATTCCCATTGTACAGGACAATAAATATTCAGGGCATTGCATAGCCAATAGTAAGATGAGCGTCGCGACTGGAATTCCTTGGTGCATAATGAGTGAGTAATCTGTTCAATAGAGTCGCATAGGCAGTGGGTATAATCATAGGTGGGATAAATGCACCAGGCGGATTTCGTGCGATGGTGAGGGATAAACTTAATGCGATAGGCCACAGGATCCACTTTGCCTTCTTCCAGGGTTAGCTTAAGTCGCAGAGTCGCTGCTCCCTCATCGATCTTTCCCCTCTTCATGTCCTCAAACAGTTGGAGAGATTCATCTATGGGTCTCTCACGCCATGGACTCGGGGGAGGATTAAAACCCTTCAATTCCTCAGCCTTTTGATGACAGACATAGGCTAAGCCTTCGCGTATGAGGACTACAGCCCATTCGTATAGCTGTTGGAAGTTGTCCGAGGAGTAAGTGATTTTGTAGGGCTTGTATCCCAGCCATTCGACCATCTCCTTGATGGCCACAAAGAACTTCTCCTCCTCCTTTTCGGGATTGGTGTCATCGTAGCGCAAATAGCACACTCCATTTTGAGCAGCAGCATAACCGAAGTTAATGTTAATGGCCTTGGCGTGGCCAATATGAAGTATGCCATTAGGCTCCGGTGGGAAACGGGTGTGCACCTGGCCACCAGTTTTCTGTAGATGCTCCTTAAGTAATCTCTCCGTATTCGGGGTCACCACATAACCATCGGTTTTATAGTTCTCGCCTGGTTTATGAAAATGTACCTTAGTACGCATCAACTCAGCTATGGAAGAGGCTCCATCAGATGGAGATTCTTCTTTAACTGCGGCTGCTATAGAGGCTGGCTTGGTTTCCGTCTTGGCTTTCGGTACGTTCGCCTTAGGTGGCGGTTTAAGATCCTCCTCCGTTTTGGGTCCTAAGAGGTCAAATATCTCCACATCGATGGCCGCCTTGACGGACTTAGCATCTGCCCATTTGAGTTCCTGGCGCACATCCTGAAGAATCTTAAAGGCATTGAAATGATAGCGCTGCTCCAGCAAGGCTTCTTTGTAGCTGCCCTTGATCCTTGCCTGCACATGACGTTCAATTTCCTCAGGTGTTACCACCACGCCTACGCCACACTCCCTTTGCAGCTCTTCCACATTAATGCTCGCCTTTAGCTTTTGTCCACTTTTCAGGATGTAGTCCAAGGCAGCATCCACTCTTTGAGTATTATCTAATTTACGTTCGACTATGTATCGCACGAGGAGTGGCAAATGCTCAGCCACTTGTGGCTTCAGTTTGCTGGCCATGTGGTATATCAACATGCCGACACCATCGGCCAAAGCTGCACCCTTAATCTCGTCTAGGGCCAGTTGTAGGTTTTTAGTTACATTAGCATTCTTTAGCGTTTCCTTTGCCTTCTGTTCGCTCATGCCCAGTCCCTGGAACTTGGCTATCAAATCCTCGCCGGCCATTCTTGAGTTGGTCCTTGTGTATTTCGTTTTTACTGTTCTCGTTTTTTTCTCTTTTTGCTGATGGCAGAAAGTTTAGTCACTGTCAGTGCGATCAGTGATGCCGTCTTTTCGGTGTTTTTCAAGCTAAAAAACTGTCGATAAACATTTAGCTGAATATTCTTAACTGTGTCACGACTGCGATTTTCAAACTATCGCTCATCTCTATGTCGTTTCCCTGCACGTGTAAAAATTAACAATAAATAACTGAAATAATTCAGGCGCAATGGGCAAACTAAATGTAACAGTTTTGCGGTATCTCACTAAAGAGGACTTTCGTGTCCTCACCGCCATCGAGATGGGCATGAAGAATCATGAACTGGTACCTGGACCTCTGGCAGCAGCAATTGCCAATTTGAAGACGGGTGGAGTACACAAGCTTCTCAAAGAGCTGTGCAAACACAAGTTATTAGCCTATGAACGGGGTAAAAAGTGTAAGTAAGACCAAAATAGAAAAATGATTCTTAAATGAGATCAAATTAACATTCCCATTTCATTTCAGATGATGGATACCGCTTAACCAATACTGGTTATGATTACTTGGCCCTCAAATCGCTAACTCTTCGTGGATCGGTCAGCTCCTTTGGAAATCAAATCGGCATTGGCAAAGAGTCCAACATTTATGTGGTGGCCGATGAGGAAGGCACACCTATATGCCTAAAGTTGCATCGTCTGGGCCGCACCTGCTTTCGAAATGTGAAATCGAAGCGTGACTATCATGGACGCCGCCATAAGGCATCCTGGTTGTATTTATCTCGCATATCGGCGACTCGTGAGTTTGCCTATATGTCTGCTTTATATGATCGTGGCTTTCCAGTGCCAAAACCAATTGACTTCAATCGACATTGTGTACTAATGGAGCTGGTGAATGGTTGGCCCATGTGAGTAAAAAAAAAAATTGTTTAACTGTTGGTTGAAAACTTATTCGAATCGTTTATTCTGCAGGACTCAAGTCCAAGAGTTAATAGACCCGCCACAAGTCTACGACGATTTGATGAATCTTATTGTGCGGCTGGGTAACTGTGGGGTAATTCATGGCGATTTCAATGAGTTCAATTTGATGGTAACAGATTCCGGAAAACCCATTTTGATTGATTTCCCCCAAATGATGTCGACGTCGCATGAGAATGCTGAATTGTAAGACTATTTCGCAAGGAGTCCAAATAATTTATAAACCTATTTTTTTTTGTATCCCTTGTAGCTTCTTTGAACGCGATGTTACGTGTGTCCGAGAAATGTTTCGCCGTAAATTCGGTTATGAAAGCGAAGATTATCCAAAGTTTAGTGATTTGGTGCGAGAGGATGATCTTGATGCAGAGGTTCATTGCACTGGCTACGGTTTTACGAAGGAAATGGAAGAAGATCTATTGCAAGAATATGGTATGATTCAGCAAGACGCGGAGGAGGAGGAAGACGAGGTCGAGGAGGAGGTTGAAGATGAAGAACCACCCGTCTTAGTGCCTGCAAATACATCTGATGAACTTAATGAATATCGTCGCCAATTGGAAAACGAAGTGTCCTACAGCGAGACGAAGCCCACACAAGAGGCGAAGTCAGGAGACGACGCCATTCGTCGTTACATCGAGTCATGCACACAGTTTTTGGGAAATCTGTCAGTGGGGCCAGAAGTGCCCGATCAGGCATTACCAGCTCCAACTGCAACTGTAATTGCTAGTCCAGTTACTGCTTCTCAAGATGCAATTGATGATGCCCCCCCTGCCGCAGACGAAGATACCAAATCCATCAGTTCAAACGATTTGGAAACGGATGAAATTCCGGAATTATCAACCTTGGATCCAAATTCCCGCATGTATCGCCTGCAAATGGTCAAACAAATGCTGAACGATGCCAAAAGTCAGCGCTCCTATTCGACAACAGCTAGCACAATAGCTCCCTCTGTGATTACTGATCGCATACGCCGCAATATGGATGTCCGGGAGAAACGAGAACAACGAAAACGTTGTGTAGCCAAGGGTGAAGCCAGCGCCGTCCATCGCCATCGCAAGGAGAATAAGGATGTTGTTAAGGAGTATGCTGGCTGGGACTTTTAGAATCCACAATAAAAAAGAACTACACAATGTTAACTTTGTTAGAGTGTATATATACATATAGGGCTTATTTACATATAAAAATAAAATTTCATGAATTGTAAGTCAAAGAAAACGTGTGTCCAAGCGAAACGTCTGGATCGTTTTTAATGAACTTGTGAGAGACCTAAAAGTCTTACATCATTTCATTGGGAATCGATTTTTTTAAACATTGCTGCTGCCCAAGTGGTTCCCAGATACCCTATCGCTTAATTTCATCAGAATGTGTAAGAAGATTATTTTACTTGGTCTTATGAAATTGAGAGACTTTTCCAGGACGTTTTTATAAGCTCGATGATTGTCAAATTTCTCGTTAGACTTTACTTTGTATATACTTCTACTTCGTTTATTGTACTTTTATCTTGCAAATAGACTTTTATTATATGCAAATTTATCTATTGTACGTAATCTTTTTTTTTTACGAATAATGACTTGAATTATTTGCTTAAGCATTGTCAAAAAGATTTCCTCAAGTGAAAGCGATGACTGGTGTAACATGTCTTATATACAATTTATATTATTTTTATCTTAACGAACCATTTGCATATAAAGTGCATTTACAAGTGTGAGATCGGCCACTGAGTTTGCTCATGTCGTAATTGTTGTGTTTTTGTGGGTGTAAAGCTTGCACAAATAGACGGAGGCCTTGTTTGGAATACTTAACAAATGCAATCGCAGATCTCAGACAGAGAATTGAGGAACGTCGACGAGGATGATAGAAGTAGAAAATAGTTTTTACTTATATTACATATTCTATTACGATAAGATAGGAACAATCGCTTTACTATAAAAGCTACTGTTAATTTTAGACTAGCTCCGAGATTGCAGTGCTATTCCGACGCATCAACATGTCTGAAGAGAAATCACATCCCACTTCAGATTGGCTAACCAAGGAATATGTCGAGCAGAAACTTCAGAATTATTTCAAGGACAAAACTCTGAAAGTTGAAAAATTGGACATAAAACCTGCAACAGCGAATGGCGAGAATTTCGCCAGTATATTGACTCGCATAAATGTGGTCTACTCCACGGATAACCTGAAAAGTAAACCACAACATGCCACTTTTCTGGTGAAGACCACACTGGCTGAAAATGATCCCGCCTCGCATTTGCTTAAGGATTATGGCATTTACACCAGGGAAATGATTATGTACGAAGAAGTCTTACCGCGATTGGCAGAAATGCTGCGAAGCGAACTTAATGATGAAAGGAAACTTTTTGCAGCCACAGTTTGTGTGGATAAACCAAAGAATTCCATAACCTTTGAGGATCTGGGACTGGAGCAGTACAAGATTGTCAATCGTTTAGATAAATTGGATCTGGCCCATACCCATTTGGTGCTGGAAAAATTGGCGATATTTCATGCTACGACCGCAGCCTTGAGTGAGAGGCAACCACAAATATTTTCGAAAAATTATGATCGGAACTTTTTTAATCGTCACACACGGGGCTATCAAAGGGTCTTTGAGAATTTTCTGTCAGCTCTATCAAGATCGCTTGAATTTGATAAAGACTTAAAGCAACGTTACCAATTAAAAATAAATAAACTAATTGATCGTATTATGGATTATGGCGAGAAATCCACGGATATTCAGAAGGGTGACTTTGTTACTTTGTCACATGGCGATGTGTGGACCACGAATCTTATGTTCAATTATAATGCCCAAGAGCAGCCCGAAAATTGCATCTTGATTGACTTTCAGTTCTGTGTGTGGAACACTCCAGCACTTGATCTTCATTATTTCTTTAACAGTTCCATTCAGGAGGATTTGCGTCTCAAACATCAAACAGAATTGGTTCAGTTCTATTACTATCATCTGGCAAAGGCTTTGTCAAAACTCAAATATAAAGGTTCAATACCGTCCCTCTTTGATTTCCAACAACAGTTTCGGGCACATTCTTTTATGGGTAAGTATTCATTTTGGGTTTTTGATTAAATTCTCCGAACTAAAGTTCATTATGTTTTTTAGCTGCTTACACCACACTGATCTTTGAGCCCGCCCAGCTTTATAATGGCCCGGAGGTGGCAACAATTGAAAAGTTTATGACCAATACG
Source organism: Drosophila nebulosa (assembly GCA_024703675.1). NCBI lineage: Eukaryota > Metazoa > Arthropoda > Insecta > Diptera > Drosophilidae > Drosophila > Drosophila nebulosa. Next base: position 20,802,675 of record JANFPS010000004.1, on the reverse strand, counting down.
GAGAGCGCCATCAAATTGCAGGATTCCTTGTATCAAAATGAAACTGTACGAAAGAAGCTACATATTATGCTGCCAATTTTTGATCAAATGGGTTTGCTTGATGATATGTGAAAAACATTTTATTTCAATTGCTAATCAATAAAAAGAAATTGTATATAATATCTAACAAAAATGATTCAATTCCTAGCAACAAAAATACAAAATATACTATAAAATACTTCGATTCACTAAGTTACAAATAAGGAGTTTTATCTAAGTGATTATAAAGGACATCGTTCATATATCATTTGAAAAAGAAGCAATTCAGGATTGTTTATATACAGTTGTTAGATAAGTATATTTTATAAAAATAAGACAAATTGATTATGAGAATATAAATATGTATTATTCGGATTATTAGTCCACAACATCAAGCAGGCCACTTCGATCAAAGACGGGAAGTAAACGTTGAAGGATGTCCCTTAGTTTTTTATTACAATAGATCATTTTGCGGAAATTACGTCCTCTTTCAGTATCCAACATAAGAGCATTGAAATCTGCATCTGCATTCTGATCATTGATCATAATAGCGTGGCTAACCAGGGAGACGGTGACGGCTGCAACGTAAAAAGTATATATAAAAAGATAAGAAATAGATCTCTAATAATTAAACTCAAATGTACTTACCAAAGAAGCGTGCCCTTTCCATTTGCAGAACAAACTGCCTTAGGGTTGGTATGTGACCAGAGAAATTCAAATCCTTCAATGTCTGAACCAAAATACTATGATAATACTGCACTAGAGCATCTTGATGCTGGAAGCGAATCTCAGTCTCAAGGGACGTGTTAAAAAAGTAATGCAAATCGACGGCAGGCGACGACCAGGAACAGAATTGAAAGTCAATTATAACCAAATCCTTCAGTTCCTTAGAGTCTTCGTTGTACTGCACCATCACATTGTTTACCCAATAATCGCCGTGAATTAGGGTATTAAACTGATCCGGCAGAGGATCGTAGGCACGAGCGGAATACTCCATTATTCGCTTCTGCACAGACTTCAGTTTACGCTCATAGTAGGATCCCAGCTCGGGGGTCTCGGCAGCAAATTCAGCTGCCACGCCTATTATATTCTCAAAGACTGGGGCAAAACCCTGGGTGTGACGATTGAAGATGCCATGGTCGTATTTGGTAAGCAGACCGGGCTGTTGTTCATTCAGAACGGCTGCTGCTGCATGCATTTTGGCCAACTTACGCAGGGCCAACTTAGCATGCTGCATATCGAATCCTTTCAGACGATCAGCAATTTGATGCTTTGTAATGGTCAGATCCTCGAAAATGATAGCCATATGCTCGTAGTCTACGTGCAAAGTTTGAGCAAAGACTTTCTCGGGATTCGATGTCTGCTCGACCAAAGCCGAGAGCTGTGGCAAAATCTTTTCGTACATGTGCATCTCTGTGGTAGTAACATCGTAAGAGGCGAATATTCCCGAAGCAAACGGATCATTCTCATACGTTGTTTTCACAATATAGAAATCATGTTCTGGCACCTTGGAACCACTTGCTAGATAGTCTACCTTCACTCGGGTTATAATACTCGCGTAATTTTCCCCCTTTGCTGTGGCTGGTTTAATATCCAACTGAACTATTCGAAGGCCAGGATCCTTCTTGCTACGTCTTAAAATTGGTTCCAAATAGTCCTCATCCAGCCATACAGGAGCTTCGTGAGTATCGCTGTCGCTTTGACCGTTACCGTTACCGTTACGTACTTCACCCATGTTGCTTTTCTAACTTCTAGCTCAATGTCTGCTAGCGAATCTTCAATTTATATAGGCGTGCGAATCTCGCAGCCTACGTCGCTTGATTATAAGTGAAAGATAGCATCAAAACCCGTAAACCTTACTGTGTACGTATAACTAGATAGAAGTATATCTAATGTAAGTGCGCCCGCCATAAATCACTACCCGTTTGACTGATAACTTTTACGTATTTCACTTTTCCATGGTGGCAATTTTATCAGCCTCAAAAGCTGCGCACACAACTAGTACTATACATATGTATATACTATGTATAAGTCCGTCTGGGTTTCTGTGTATATGTTCAAGTAAATATTTGCATAATTAAGCCAATGCAAACATTTTGGCTTGAGGCTAAATCTGGACAAAGTATTTTCACAAATTCACCGATTTTTCAGGAGCGTAGCACAGTTAAACAGAAAATAAATTTGGATTACGCCGAAATATTATGGATCATAGAGCTTTAACGACATAATGCCAAAGTACAAGTTTTTATATGCTAATTTGAACAATTTTATATCATCATACCGGTTCTCAGATATTCAAATAAGATATTCAATAAGTTAAATATATTGAAATATAAAGTTACATCTAGCAGCATTGGTCTACATCAACTTCAGAAATTAAAGCCTTTAAATTCTGTTGGACGATGGAATTTGTATAGAGTTGATTTTTAAAACGAACTCCACGCTCATCATTGTTGATCAAGACATTAAAACAGGCATCGGTGGGAGCCTCACTAATCATTACAGGCTGTACCACAACAGCCCAATGCATAGCTGTAAGAAAAAAAAAAAAACAAAAACCAATTTATAACAGCCTAATCGCAGGTAAAATATTTACTTACCTAAGAATCTTTTCTTTTCTGCTTGCAACCTGAATTGAGGGAAACAGAGTAAATAAAACAGGAGAATATCATTCTGTTGATCGCGATGCAATGGTTCTTCAAGCGATGTATTAATAAATTGATGCAAATCAATAGTCGGTGAGCCCCAGAAGGAATATTGAAAATCGAACAGTATAACATCCACGGGATGCCTCGTTTTGGGATCGTATTTGAACAACACGTTATGTGTCCAGACATCTCCACAGAACATTCACATGACATGGAGTAGGGGCAAAGCACTCTCGGCCAATATCCATGTAGTAAGGAGCCAACTCGAACAGCTTGTCGGCATACTGGGGCATGTTGTTGGTCTGACTCAAAGTATCCACTATAGGCATTGGTATAACGAATAAAGAAACCACTATCGTATCCCTCTAGGCAGCGGTTTTTTCTTTCATTTAGCTTGGCCGAAGTTGCATGCATTTTTCGCAGGATTAGATGGACATGTTCTGTATTCAGACGTCGAATACGATCAGCCATCACGTACCAGATCCTCAAAAATAATAGCCATGCGCAGACGATCTACGTAGATGGCAGTGGAAAACAGCTGCTCAAAGTCACCAATCTCATGTAGCAGTTCATTGAGCTTGTGTCAGTTCATCATCTTCTATAGAGCTCTTCACAAGCATGTTCTTAAGCACTTTCTTGTCTGGCTCCTTAGAAAGTGAAAGGATCACTTGAATTCTGGTTAAAACGCAGCTATGTATAATTCTTCCCAGGAGCCAAGCCGGGATTCAGTTTAAGTTTAACGATTTGTAGGCGATCATCCTTATAATGAGTGCGCAGAGCATGCTCAATATATTCGTGGTTAAGCCATTTGGGTACTTCTGCCATAGTGCTTTGTCGTAGATTAATCCTAAATAGTAAATGCTGGGTGCAACTTAATGAATGGCTGTATTTAAATAACGCGAGTGGCTTTTATGCCCTGTCACTGCTCAAATATTTGCTCCACCGAGCTTTTCGTTTGCTTTCCACTAACTTAATTCCTTTTACTTTGTGATATTTGCCTGGTGATTACTTTTAACAGATTCTGGATTGTATGAATGACGTGTACTTAGTTTGTAACACATTCTTTTATCGGATTATTATGTTGAGATATTCAAAGAATCCCACGGACCAGAAATGGTACACATTTCATTTTATAAGCTAATCACTAAATTGTTTAAAGTGTAGAAATTCGAGTTGACTAAAACAACGAGCTGTGCCGGGAGAGCGCAGTGGGAACTTTTTTGCGGAGAGCGAGTTAAAAAGCTCGCTCTTTGGGCATTAACCCTGTGGGGCCCGCGTGGGCATAAACAGAACCAAAATGAAGAAAATTTGTCTATGATATATGTGTACTAGATTCATTTCAAAACCGAATTTTTATTTAGCTTTTGAAACAATGTAATAAATTTAAATGTCTTAATTTGAGCCTAATTATTAAAATTTAAAATTATATTCTATTGAGTGGTTTCTCTGAGATCTAGCAGCACTGATCGACTTCAAGTAAACCCTTTCGATCGAACACTGGAACCAGAGCTTTTAAATTCTGTTGTACAATGGGATTATTATAGAGTCGATTCTTGAAGCGAATTCCACGCTCATCATCATTCATCAAGGCATTAAAACAGGCATCGGTGGGATCCTCACTGATCATCACAGGTTGCACAACAACAGCCGAATGCACAGCTGTAAAAAAACAAAAAACAAAATCTAGTTAAAATTGGTCTCATAACAATCGCAAAAGTGCTTTACTTACCAAAGAAACGTTTTTCCTCTGCTTGCAGCTTGAATTGACGCAAGCTGGGAATAGGATTTTGACGATAATTAAGCTTGATTAGTGTTTCAGTAAAGATGCCATGGTAGAACTGGAAAAGAGCGTTCTGTTGTTCGCGACGCAATGGTTCCTTAAGAGATGTATTAAAGAAATGGTGCAAGTCGATGCTTGGTGATCCCCAGAAAGAATACTGGAAATCAATGAGTAAAACATCCACGGGTCGTCCCGTTTTGGAATCGTTTTTAAACATCACATTATTTGTCCAAACATCTCCATGACACAAAACATTCACATGACCTGGTGTAGGGGCAAAGCACTCTCTCCCAATATCCATGTAGTGAGGAGCCAACTCGAACAGCTTGTCGGCATACTGGCGCATGTTGTTGGTCTGGCTCATCCAGCGAGCTGCGGCGAGTAAGCCGCCCACAAAATATCCACTATAGGCATTAGTGTATCGGTTAAAGAAACCACGATCGTATCCCTCTAGGCAGCGGTTTTTCCTTTCATTTAGCACGGCCGAAGTTGCGTGCATTTTGGCCAGCTTTCGCAGGATCAAATGGGCATGTTCTGTATTCAGACGTCGAATACGATCAGCCATTACATAGCCCTCCACAGCCAGATCCTCAAAAATAATAGCCATGCGCTGACGATCCACATAGATGGCAGTGGGAAACAGTTGGTCAAAGTCACCAATCTCATGGAGCAGTTCATTGAGCTTTGGCAACACCTCCTCGTAAATGTTCATTTCCCGATTGTAGATGTCATATGGAGCCATTAGCTCCTGTGTCAGTTCATCATCTTCTATGGAGGTCTTCACAATCATGTTCTTAAGTAGTTCCTTGTCTTGCTCCTTAGAGAGGGTAAAAACCACACGAACTCTGGTCAAAACACCGCCATAGTTCTCTCCAGGACCCAGAGCTGGATTGAGTTCGAATTTGACGATCTGCAGGAGATCATCTTTATAATGAGAGCGCAGTGCATGCTCAACGTATTCGTGAGTAAGCCACTCCGGTGCTGCTGCCATAGTGCTTTGCTTTAGTTTAATCTTAAGTAGTGAATGCTGCTTTCAACGTCGTGAGTGGCTGTTTTTATACGAGATTTCGGTTGGTCTTCGCCAAGGTGAAACTCATTAGCAATGTATCTTTCGGGGCTGCGCATCCCTCGTTGTTCCTTCTGACGCGCGTCGTTTTTATGATCCAGCGGTGGGCAAACATTTGCTCTATTGCGCTTTTCATTTGCTTTTTAAGTAACTTGATTCTTGTAGCTTTGCGATATTTGCTTGAGGTTTAGGTGCATCAGATTTTTGCCTGATTTAGTGACATGTGCTCAAATTGTAGTTGGTAACACGTTTTCTTATCGTCTTACTACATATGTCGGCTTTACGGTGTGAAGAACAGGCTCGCTGAATGAATAAAGATCCAATATCATATAAATCGAATATCCGTATTTGATTTTCCCCAAATTTAAATTCTTTTCCGTCCTTCAACCTGTACATAGAAGTATTTATATTATGGGGATAAATTTTTTAAGAAACTTGATGTCAAGTGTAACACGCACTTTTTTTCATTCATTGCCGTCGGAGGCTACCTATTTTATATAGCTATATAATAATGTCTATAGTTATAGTATATGTCCAGACAAGGCACTGTGATATCTCGGTGGATGGGTAGTAAAACGGTTGGTAAGAGTTATTTGCATAGACATAAAGCAAGATTGGGAACTAATAAAATAGGAATACAAAGTCTTTTCTTAAAATTTTTACATCAACTAGCAACTGTATACTTGATTCTTTATATCTCTTCTGAACCCTAGAGTTATAATTCTGAACCCCATCACTCAGTAAACAAATGATTCAGATTTGTGTTTGCTACCATACACAAGCCCTAAATGATTTGCAACCAAGCGTATGATATGTGTGTGGGTTATATAGATAGAGTCGACTTAAACATCTCGCAATTAGCCACTAGATACGTCGTGAACGCCCGTTTCCACTTTCATTGTGGGATTTGAGTCGCACGACTAATAAAATATGTTAATCTGTAAGCTACATACATCAGTTAGACAAAGCAAATAAATCACAATCGCGTTTCCAAAACGCAAGTGAGAAAAATTTCGTTTTCGTATAAAAGACAAACGTTTGCCATACATGAAATTAATTTAAGAAATTGTTGTACATTAGTAGGATTGTGGATATTCACCATGTCAGTTACGGATTTGATTGGTGCTCTCGATTCCTTGCCAAAATTTGAAAACGAAGTTACCCTGAAAAGTTCTATATGTCCGGGCGCTCCAGATTGGCTAACCGAAGTTTATTTGGAAAATGCTTTAAAGAAATTTTATCATGATCAAAGATTGAAGATTGTTACTCTGAACTTGCGTCCTGCTTTGGGGAAGGGCGAGAACTTTGGTGGAGTTTTGACCCGCCTAAAGGTTGACTTCAGGCGAGGCGATGGCTCTAGCTCAACAGGACATTATATTGTGAAGACATCTTTCGAGGGTGATGAATTTGCCCGTAAAGCCATGGAACCTTACGACATCTTCAATCGAGAGATGTCAATTTATGAGCACGTCTTGCCCAAACTAAAGTCTCTTCTGCTTGAAATCGGCGATAAAGAGGAAATATTTGCTCAGACTATGACAGTGGATTACGACCGTTCGGCCTTGGTGTTTGAGGATTTGAATGCTCGCGGTTTCGTAATGCCTGATCGTTTAAAGGCTCTGGATTTAAAACTGGCCCGCCTTGTGCTGCACAAGTTGGCCAAGATGCATGCCACTTCGGCGGTTCTGAACGAACGAGAGATCGGATCTTTGGAGTCGTATGATCGTGGCATGTTCAATCGCCACACGGAAAACTACGCACCATGTTTTTTGGGACTTTTAGCTGCGGCCACTCGACGAGTTTCCCAATGGCCAGGCTATGAGAAGTATGCCCAGAAACTGGAATCTTTGCTGCCCGTCTATATGGAGCTGGGCAAACGGGTATTCGATGTCACTCAAGGGCATATTAATGTCCTGTCCCATGGTGATCTTTGGACTAACAACGTGCTGGTCAAGTATGATGCAGTAACACGAGAGCCATTGGATGTTATCATTATCGACTTCCAATATGCCGCCTGGGGATCTCCTGCCATTGATTTGTTCTACTTTTTAAACTCCTCCCTGGAATGGGACTTACATCAGCACCATCAGGAGGAGCTCATTCATTACTATTTTGATCAATTTTCTTCAACTTTGCGAAAACTGCGCTTCAAGGGAAATATTCCAAGTTTACATCGATTCCGTCAACAGATACAAACAAAAGAATTTTATGGTAAATATTCATTCTCAGTTTATTTTCTGTTTCTTAATTATATCAATGTTTTTTTTTTTATAGCCATGCATACAAGCTTCAATATCTTCCCAATCCATCGCAATGTGGAAACAGAGGACGCCGATTTTAATGCATTAATGCAAAACGATCAACGAGCTATAAACTTCAAGGACGCCTGTTATGCCAATCCTGTAACGCAGCGAGTCCTTAAAGAACTGTTGCCGTACTATGAGCGCAAAGGTCTTCTTGATGCTAATCAGTGATTTCTTGATCTATTTGTTTTAGAATTTTCTGTAAGACTTATTATTTCGTATATGAATCCGAAAAGTAAGTGGCCAGCGTTCATTCATTATTTATTTCGGGTCTACTACATTCATATTAACACCTTAGTTTTATGAGAACATCGCCTACGCCCCTATATTATGAGGTGTGTTTTCTGTCTTTTAACTTCTTTATACTTAGAATATGGCCCTGAACTTCATGTGATAACAGAAACACTTTAATTAAATAAACACAATCGATTATGAGATAACGGGCAGAATAAACATTGTTAAGGCTCAATAAACGCAACTGAAAAAGTTTGCGACAAAATACTATCAACCATCGTGACTTTTTGTTTTAATCATATATACACTTCAAGAAAGTGTGTGTTTACTTTGGCGATAATTGTGTATCATTTATTTCCTCATCTCTAGCACTAGGGTAAAGGATCTTTCGGTGTTCCGCTGCGAACTACAATGTTGGTTATCATATATGTAATAAGCGAACAATTAAGATTATGTCGAAACTGATAAGTCATGCTAGCTTGTGTCCTTTGTCGTTTTAGAAAAGAATTTGATTATTATTTATCATCAAATTTAAACGTTAACATAGAGCTGAAATGCTTCACACGAATAATGCTAATCATTCTTTGCAGTTAGTATTTATAGAAACTAGTTATTAAACAAATGTACGATCCCCCTGCCAGACTAGCTAGATCACCATGAACAAGGTTCTGAAAGTCTTTAAAGCTTTAAAAGCTCAAGTTTTTATAATAATTTCGAGATATACATATTTACGAAGAGGGAGAGAAAGCGCAAAGAGGTTTAACAGAGAGAATATCTGTAAAAGTATTTATACTTGATTTCATTTCAATAACTTGTTGTATTACACAAGTTGTTAAGTTTAATCTAAGTTAAATAATAAGTCTTAGTCTTTAGATTAGTTTTCTAAATGTTCAAAGTATCCTAAATGGAGCATGCGTGGCAGTATTTGTTGAATTTCCTTCTGATAATATTTATTATAAAATAATGTTACGCATCTATCACTATCTGTTGCCAGATCACCAAAATCCACAGACTCTTTGTGCATGGCAATAATAATGGGCATAAAAGTGGTCATCATAAAGAATTCTAAAATAAAGTTAAAAATTAGTATCATAAAGAAATGAAATATTGTTAATATTTTACCCACCATTATCTCTGTTTTGGAAAAGTTGTCGACGATATTCCAATAAATTGGGCATTTTTCCCTGAAAGCCAATTTTGTTTAGTGTCTTCTCCAGCACTTTAAAATAATAGTAGATCAGTTCATCTAATTTGTCTTTACGGTGTTCTGTCTCGAAAAGCATATAGATCGCATAGATGATATCGTTCGTCATGAGTCCAACAGAGCACATTTGAAAATCAATCAGCATACAATCCTCTAACTTTCCCGTTGTCTTGTTGTTCCTGAACATCATGTTCTTCCGATGAAAGTCGCCATGACATAGTACGTAATAGTTATTTGGTTGAAAATTCGTACGATACTCCTGTATTATATCGACCCAGCGCTGTACTAAATTACCTTGCATTTTCTCAAAGTATTTCTTGTACTTCTTTAAATTCTCAACAGTATCCAACATATTGATAAAATTGGTTAATCCTTTTGTGACCACATCCTGCTCTAGAAAGTTTGGAATTGCATTGGTCACATCGTAGCGTAATTTGTCAAATAGTTGGGGTTCCTCTTGCAGCAATTTGTAGCTGACGGCATGCCATTTGGCCAGTTTGGTTAGGGCTGCCTGCAATTCGTCCTGATTGAAGTCTCTATTACGCACAAGCTGAAATCCTTGCTGCACAAGATCCTCAAATATAATTACTTTCCGTGGTTTTAAGCTGTGATATATGCATTTGGCGCAAAGAATTGATTCATCGCCTGATTCCCGTAGAATTTTCTCAAATTTGGGTAAAATTTTGGTATACATGACAATTTCTGTATGGAAAATTTTAGATTCTTCCCCAAAAAATTCTGTCTTTGTGCACTCTTCCTCGGGCATAGTCTTAATGATAAGTGATATCGATTGCTTCTCCGGACCAACTTGATATTCTATCAATGCTCGAAACATGATGCTGGCATAGTGATCACCCGGAGCACTGGCCGGAGATAATTGTATACCCAGTACACTGAAGTCATTCTCATGTTCCTTCTGGAGAATTTTTGTGAAAAACTGCTTGTCCAGCCAGCTGGGAGCCTCTAACTCGTCTTTATTGTATTCCGCCTTATTATCTCTCATTATCTCTATATCTCGTTCTCTATATATATATATATGTCTAGATATGCACTTGTCTTAATTTGATAATAAACTATATGCTCAACACAGTTTGTACAGGTTTTTATATACACAGTTGATTAAGCTTCTCTAAAGCTTACAGACTTGTGAAATACAAGTAAGCATGAACTTTCGGTTTTTCTCTTTTTGGTTATCATGTATTTCATTCGATTGAATTGACATTCCTTCTCAAAAAAAATGGGCTTGGTAATATTTAAAAATTCAAATGAAATAACAAGAAGTGGAAACCAAAAACCCTTTAAAAACTTAACTGCAACATAATAAAAATAATATGTAACAATTTTTTTTCTGTATCTTTATGTAGCTGCCATAATTTAATTTAGATCTAAAATTCTCTAGTCTTGTGATTATTATATGAGGAGCATCCTTTACTCTGTTTTCACTGCAAACATTTCAAGTTAAATAATAAGTTGCAAACGTTATTCAAAGCTTTTATAGAAAGCTTGATTAAAATGCCAAACTCGAGTATAAAAGACTTCAGTTGTTAACTAGACACCTGAGATAGTCTATACTTGCTCTTTAGTTGAACGAAATGACTGACAATAATAGCAACGATCAATTTAACGCTGATGAATTGGAGGCTCCCCAATGGCTCAACGCCCCATTCATCACTGAAGTTCTAAGCAAATATGAAAATGAACCCCAATTAGAAGTACTCAATCTGAAAATCTCACCTGCGAGTGGCAAGGGGGATCACTATGCCAGTGTAATGTTTCGTGCTTCAGTGGAATATAAAACAAAAAAGGGAAAATTATCAAAGTCATTGATTGTGAAGACAATACCCGACCAGGAAGGACACAAGAAGGATATGTTAAGTGAAGCACACATATTTGAAACGGAAATTGGAATGTACAAGATGGTGTTGCCCAAATTTGAGCAAATACTCCAAAAAGTGGGCGATAAGACCAAACTCTTTGTGCCCTGCATCTATCATAGCATGGAACCTCGTCGGGTTTTAATTTTTGATGATTTAATTCCACTAGGATACTCTGTAATGCGGGGTCGGGAACCAACTGTCGAGGAGCTACAATGCACACTTTCTAAGCTGGCCAAGTGGCATGCCGTTAGCATGAAAGTCCTGAACGAGGAACCAGAGTATTTGCAAGAGTACAAACACGGCTTAATCGAAATGCCTAAATTTTTTGATCAACCCTTCATTACTTCGGGAATGGATAATTTTCTGGATTTCCTTGATAAGCAGCCTGAATTGGCCAAGTACGTGCAATATTTCAGGAAGATTAAAGTGGACTATCTGGAACATCTGTCGAATTACATGACAGAGTATCGGACAGGGCGGCGTGAGGATAATTATTATGTTCTCTGCCATGGCGACTTCCATCTTAGGAATATGTTATTTAAGCACAACAAAGATAATGGAAAACTAGAGGATTGCATGCTTGTTGACTTTCAAATTTGTAATTTGTGTCCCATCACCGTAGACGTTGTTTACTCCATCTATATGTTAATGGGCCCTGAAGAGCGATCAAAAGAATGGGAAAATCTATTGAACTTCTATTTCTCCACATTATTGGAAACTTTGAACAAAATAGATTATAAAGGTGTTCTTCCGAATGTAAGTGAATTTTGGAAGCAAATTCATCAAGCGAAATATTATGGTAAGTTTGGTTTTTTTTTTTTATAAACTTTAAGATAACATTATAATTAAAATATTTGAATATATTTTACAGCCTTTTTCCTGGTTTCCTCGTTCTTGCCTATGATGTGGGCCATGAAGTCACATAACATTGATTTATCCGAAGTGGTTCAAAGTAATGAAGTTCGTCAGAAATGTTACCTGGTTGATGGATTTGTAGAAGATGTGACCATATTATTAGCCAGATTCGAGAGGCTAGGCTATTTTGACAATCTCTAATGTTTAATTATTGTTAATAATAAATACAATATTTGTATTTGTATATTTAATTTAAAATTAATTGTTCTTACTTGTCACATTCTGTTTAGAAAGCGAAATACCGAAATTTCTGAAACAATTTTTCACGTCTCTGATTGTAAAAACAATGTTCTTTCAATTTTGAAACGGTAACATAATCTCATACAACAAGCGATTCCTAACAAATGATTAGATAAGTCCTTTTTTCACAAGTATTTCCTTTTTTTGATAGTCTTGGGGTAAAATATATCCTATTAATTTACGTATATGACGACGATTAAAAAAGACACCCTTCATTCTAATACTTAAAATTGGCTTTGTGTAGCTTTCAGATACCCTGACGATCGTCTTACCAATCAAACTAAAAGCTTTTTGTCAACGATTGAATTTCACCAAAAAACCCTTCAGTTGAATAATAAATTTTAATTATTGGCAAAAGCTTTCAACAAAAGCTTCAACGTAATGCGCAGAACCATCTATATAAAGACTCAGTTGTTTACTTGACGCGACAACAAGTGTAACGCAATGGCAGACGATCAATTCAACGCTGATGAGTTAGAGGCCCCCGAATGGCTTAACACCAAATTCATCACTGAAGTACTAGGCAAATATGAAAATGAACCCCAACTAGAAGTACTCGATTTGAAGATCTCACCTGCAAGTGCCAAGGGGGATCACTATGCCAGTGTGATGTTTCGAACGTTAGTGGAATATCAAATAGGAGAGAAAAAGTTCACCAAATCGCTAATTGTCAAAACAATGCCTGAACAGGAAGGTCACAAGAAGGATATGTTAAGCGAGTCACACATATTTAAAACGGAAATGGGCATGTATAGTGATGTGTTGCCCAAATTCGAGAAAATTCTTCAAAAAGTGGGAGACAAGACTAAACTTTTTGTGCCCTGTATCTACCATAGTGTAGAACCTCGTCAGATTTTGATTTTTGATGACTTAGTTCCACTGGGTTACACTGTTATCCGGGATCGTGAAGCAAATGTCGAGGAGCTTCAGAAGGCTTTATCGAAACTGGCCAAATGGCATGCGGTTAGCATGAAAGTCATAAATGAGGAACCAGAATATTTGGAAAAATACAAACATGGCTTATTTGAAATACCTAATTTTTTGGAACAACCCTTCGTTACAAAGGGTGTAGAAAACTTTCTGAAGTTCTTGGATACGCAGCCTAAATTGACCAAATACAGACCATATTTTGAGAAGATCAATGTGGATTATATGGAACGCCTTGGTGCTTTGATGTCCGAGTACCGAACGAATCGCCAGGAGGATGGCTATTATGTGCTTAGTCATGGTGATTACCATCTTAGAAATATGATGTTCAAGCACAATAAGGAGACAGGAATCCTTGAGGATTGCATGCTTGTGGACTTCCAAATTTGTAATTTGTGTCCCCTAACCGTAGACGTTGTATACGCCATCTACACTTTAATGGGTTCCCAAGATCGATTAAATAACTGGGAATCAATTTTAAACTATTATTTTTCAATTTTGGTGGAAACTTTAAAGAAAATAGAATACAAAGGTGCTGTACCGACATTGGATGGATTTTGGAAGAAAATTCATCAGGCTAAATATTATGGTAAGATTTCTTATATATAATGTGCCTCATTAAAATATATATTTACAACAATTTAATTATGCTTGCAGACTTTTTCCTAGTTTCTACACTATTGCCTGTGATGTTGGCCATAAGGTCAAAAAGCGGGGACATGGTTGAAATGATTGAAAACAACGATGCCCGTCTGAAATGTTACCAGATTCAAGAATATGTGAACGAAGTAAGCAAATTATTACCCCGATTCGAGAGTTTAGGTTATTTTGAAAATGTATAAAGGTTAAAAATAAACTAGTTACATTTGTATTGTTCTTACTTGTCATTTTCTTTTAGTATACCCTTATTTTTGTACCTAAACATAGACTTGTTCAAGTTTGCCAATAACCTCTACATTGGGGTAGATCTATTCATTCATTTCTTACTGCCTTAAATGGGCATTTTACAAATTGATAAACAAGCTTGTGATAACTGAATGAATTTCACCAAAAACCCTTTAGTGAAATAATAATCGCAAAAATCGGCAAAAGCTTTTAAAGAAAGCTCAAATTAAATGCGCAGGCGGGGCTATAAAAAGGTTCAGTTGTTGACTTGATACGACAACAAGTGTATCCTGCATTTCAAACTAAACGCAATGGCAGAAACTAATAGCAACGATCAATTCAACGCTGATGAATTGGTGGCTCCCGAATGGCTCAACGTTCAATTCATTACAGAGGTTCTGAGCAAATATGAAAACGAGGCGCAACTCGAAGTGTTGGATCTTAAAATTTCACCTGCTAGTGGCAAAGGGGATCACTATGCCAGTGTGATGTTCCGTGCTGCAGTGGAATATAAAACAGGAAAGGGAAAGTTCTCCAAGTCTCTAATTGTCAAAACAATGCCTGAACAGGAAGGACACAAGAAGGATATGTTAAGTGAATCACCTCTTTTTAAAACAGAAATGGGGATGTATGGTGAAGTGTTGCCCAAATTCGAGAAAATTCTTCAAGAAGTTGGCGATATGACTCAGCTATTTGTGCCCTGTGTCTATCATAGTCTAGAACCTCGACAGGTTTTAATATTTGATGATTTAGTTCCACTGGGTTATACTGTAATGCGGGATCGCGAACCAACTGTCGAAGAGCTTCAGAGCGCTTTATCCAAACTTGCCAAATGGCATGCGGTTAGCATGAAAGTCCTGAACGAGGAACCAGAGTATTTACAAGAATACAAATATGGTTTATTTGAAATGCCTCAATTTTTGGAACAACCCATGCTTACCGCGGGTGTACCCAATTTTCTTAGGTTCCTAGAAACGCAGCCCCAATTGGCCAAATACGTTCCATATTTTAAAAAGATTAAGGAGAATTATGTGGAGCGGCTTGGTGCTTTCATGTCGGAGTATCGGAGGAATCGTCGCGAGGACGGTCTTTATGTTCTCTGTCATGGTGACTACCATCTAAAGAACATGTTATTTAAGCACAACAAGGATACAGAAAAACTCGAGGACTGCATGCTGGTGGACTTCCAAATCTGTAACTTGAGTCCAATAGCCGTAGATCTCGTCTATGCCACTTACATGTTGATTGGAACGGAAGATCGTTTAAACAATTTGGAAAATATATTGAATTATTATTTCTCAATATTGGATGAAACTTTAAAGAAAATAGGTTACAAAGGTGCTTTACCTACATTAGATGAATTTTGGCAGCAAATGCATAAAGCAAAATATTATGGTAAGTGCCGACTATGTATGTATGTATATTGACAACATATTTAAATCTGAACAATACTTGCAGACTTCTTCCTGGTTTCCTCATTCTTGCCCTTGATGTGGGCCATTAAGACAAAGAGCGTTGACTTAGTTGACATGATTGAAAACAGCGATGCTCGTTTGAAATGCTACCAAATCCCAGAATTTGTGGACGAAGTGGGCAAATTACTACCACGATTCGAGGCGCTGGGCTATTTTGATAATCTATAAAGGTTAATAAATAAATAATTGTTATGTACAGATTATTATAAATGTTCTTGTTCTTGCTCGCCAATCAAGCTGTAATTATCTCTCTCTCTTTTTCTTTATGCCATTTTTGTTCTATATCTAGACATACATAGACCTGCCCTTTTTTGCAGGTGTCTTAAATATTGGAGAATTGCAAAAAACACAAAAGCTTTTTGATTCCTACTAATCGTTTCACTTAATTTACTGTCTAATTGTCTGTCTAATTTGGCCAAGTGGCACGCTGTTGGCTTAAAAGTCCAAATATGTTTTTTTTAAATGCCTTACTTTGTGGATCAACCCTTCATTACTAAGGGTGTAGAAAACTTTCGGCCCAACTTATGATGTTGATTCTACGAATTGATAACAAAGTTAATGATAAATAATTTAATTTCATCAAAAAACACTTCAGTTAAATAATAAATTACAAATGATGGCAAGAGTTTTGAAAAAAGCTCAAATAATTAGCCAGACCCGCCTACATAAAGACTCAGTTGTTTACTACTTTCCATAACAAGTGTATCCTGTACTTCGAACTGAGCGCAATGGCAGAATTTAATTGCAACGATCAATTCAACGCCGATGAATTGGAGGCTCCCGAATGGCTTAACGTTCAATTTATTACAGAAGTTCTGAGTGATTACGAAAAGGATTCACGGCTCGAAGTGTTGGGTTTGGAATTTTCACCTGCGAGTGGAAAGGGGGATCACTACGCCAGTGTAATGTTCCGCGCTGCAGTGGAATATAAAACAGGAAAGGGAAAACTTTCCAAGTCACTTATTATCAAAACAATGCCCGAACAGGAAGGACATAAAAAGGATATGTTGAACAATTCAAACATCTTTCAAACGGAAATTGGAATGTACAACGAGGTGTTACCGAAATTTGAGAAAATCCTCCAAGAAGTGGGTGACAAGACTAAACTGTTTGTACCCTTCCTCTATTATAGTATGGAACCTCATCAGGTTTTGATATTTGATGATTTGATACCACTAGGATACACTGTAATGCGGGATCGTGAACCAAATGTCGAGGAGCTACAGTGCTCCTTGTCTAAGCTGGCCAAATGGCATGCTGTTAGCATGAAAGTCCTGAACGAGGACCCAAAATTTTTGCAAGAATACAAACATGGCTTATGTGATATGTCTCAATTTTTGAACCAACCCTTGTTTTCCTCGGGTATACCTAACTTTTTGCAGTTCCTAGATACGCAGCCTCAATTGGCCAAATACGTACCATATTTTAAAAAGATTAAAGAAAATTATGTGGAACGACTTGGTGCTTTCATGTCGGAGTATCGAAGAAATCGTCGTGAGGAAGGTTTATATGTTCTTTGTCATGGCGACTACCATCAAAAGAATATGTTATTTAAGCACAATAAGGATACGGCAAAACTCGAGGACTGCATGCTGGTGGACTTTCAAGTTTGTAACTTGGCTCCCATAGCCGTAGATCTCGTTTATGGATCCTACTTGTTAATTGGAACTGAAGATCGTTTGAATAATTTGGAAAATATATTGAATTATTATTTCACAATTTTGGAAGAAACTTTAAAGAAAATAAGTTACAAAGGTACTTTGCCTACATTAGATGGATTTTGGAAGCAAATACATCAAGCGAGATATTATGGTAAGCTTTTAATAAATAACCCACCTTATTATACATCATATTTTATTTAAATAATACTTGCAGACTTTTTTCTGATTTGCTCATTCTTGCCAATGAAGTGGGCCATGAAAACAAATAGCGTTGACTTCATTGGTATCATTGAAAACAACGAGGAACGTTTGAAATGTTTCCAGATTCAAGGTTATGTGGACGAAGTGAGCAAATTATTACAACGGTTTGAGGCGCTAGGCTATTTTGAGAACCTATAAAGTGTATCTAATTAATAAAAATTATTAAAAAATAAAATACGTTTAAACAAATGTATAATTCCTAAGTCGTATGTCGTAAGTCCAAACTGGTTGTGAATTATAATTTAAATAATATCTTTGTGCCATTTTGTCAAGCTCTCATGCCCTGAAAAATATATTAAGTAAAGGCAATAGTTTCGGACATTTTTTAGCCATCTTCTTCAATATGATAAAAAAAAAATTTTTTAAATATATTTTTGTGTTTTTTTTTTTGTATTGTTCAATAACACTGTGCCAAAACTTTATGCTGATTCATAACAACTAAGCAGAAGCTGTTGCATTGAGTAAAAATCACGTGGTATGTAGTCCATTGATGGTTGTAAGAACTTAATTTAGAGTTTACCAATAGTTAAATTGATCTCCTGTAACAATTTTAAGTTTAATTTGATTTGTTTGTTGTCAAGTTAATACTCTTCGGGGGGCGTAAGATTTGCGTAGGTTATTATCTTGATAGCGTTTACAAATGGCCTGTTCACTGACAAACTTTTTGATTCACAAAAAATGTACGTGGAAGCCAGCTTTGGCAAAAAGCTCTTTGCAAAACTCGTTAAATAGCAAGCGCTGGTTAACGATCACTTCAGTCAAAAAATCATTATGGCAGAAGAGAATAACATAAACGATCAGTTCAATGATGATGAGCTGGAAGCCCCAGAATGGCTTAACGCGGAGTTTATTACCAAAGTTCTAAGTGAATATGAAAACGAACCAAAATTACAAGTGCTAGAAGTAAAAAACGCACCGGCTACCAAGAAGTCAGAGCATTATGCCAGTGTGATGTTCCGTACGTCTGTGGAGTATGAAACTGAAAAGGGAAGATTCTCCAAATCTTTGATTGTTAAAGCAATGCCCGAACAGGAAGGTCACAAGAAGGATATGTTTAGTCAATCTCATATTTTTGAAACCGAAATCGGCATGTATGCTCAAGTGTTGCCAGAGTTTGAAAAAATTCTGCAGAAAGTGGGTGACAATACAAAGCTTTACGTAAACTGCATTTATCATAGCCTTGAGCCACGTAAAGTTGTGATCTTTGAAGATCTCTTGCCGATGGGGTATAGTTTAATTCGCAATCGTAATCCTACGCAGGAAGAACTACGTTGCGTATACGCAAAGTTGGCTAAATGGCAAGCGGTTAGCATGAAGGTTCAAAATGAGGTAACTAAAGAGATTTACTTTAAAAGACAAATATTATAGCTTAACTTCTTACAATGATTAGCAACCAGAATTCCTAAAGGAATTTAAATATGGAGTATTTGATATGCCAACATTTATAAACGATCCGTTCGTCAAAAATGGCATGCCTGCTTTTCTTAAAATGTTGGATGAAGTGCCCGAGTTGTCAAAATACAAGCCGCACTTCGAAAAAATTAAAGATAATTATCTTCAACATATGGAAGCTGCCATTACTGAGTATCGAACCAACCGAAAATCGGATGGCTACTACGTCCTCTGCCATGGGGACTTCCATTTAGGAAATGTGATGTATAAGCATAATCAGGAGACTGGAGATCTCGATGACTGCATGCTTGTGGACTTTCAAATATCTAATTTGGCTCCCATAACCAATGATCTTATCTACTCCATCTATATGATGATGGGTCCGGAAGATCGTCTGTATCATTGGGATAAGCTACTTAATTATTACTTTGACTGTTTATTGGAAAGTCTAAAAAAGATTGGTTACAAAGGAATTTACCCAACATTAGAAGGATTTTGGCAGCAAATTCATAATCATAAATATTTTGGTAAGTCATCTGTCAATTGAAATATTCTTTTTTCTATTATTTATAATATGTTTTTGCAGATTTTATGTTAATCTGTACTTGGTTGCCAGTTTCATGGGCCGTTAGAACAGGAGTATATGGGGTTGCAGACTTGTTGCAAAAGGAAGAAGTGCGTCACAAAACTTACCGCTTGGATGGCTACATCAACGATCTTAAAGTGTTGTTACCCAGATACGAGAATTTGGGCTATTTTGATAATCTGCAATGAATGTGCAAAAATTTTGTCGATTAGTCTAATAAATTATGATTCACGACATATTAACTGGTTTAAGTAAACGACCTTGCACCCTAAAAAGTTATTTTAAGATTATTTTTACTATACATCAACGATTGTAGTATCAAATAAGTGATAAGACAGTCGTCGCGTCGATTCGGGCATACTATGCACCGAATGAAACAAATATTTCGAATTTATCAGGCCATATTATCACTTGCCGAATAGCAAACACAGACTATCTCACTGCGTCAAGTACACGAGTACTCCAGCTCTTGCCCGAGCACACCTTATACTTTATTTCTAATCTAAAAATATTCACGAAACGAACCAAACTCTCTGGCAGCACTTTTTTTTTTTTTTTTTTAAATTTGTAGTTTAAGCAAAACAATGTAACGCTCTTATACTTTAAGTGTGGTGCACTAAGTCAAACGGTTTTGACTTGGTTGAGGTGATTAGAAATAGCGAAGCTCGTCTGAAAAAATGGGATATTTAAGGATATGTGAACGATGTGAGGATATTATCGGCCCGACTTGACAGTCTGGGCTAGTTTAATTGGTTTAATCTCTAATAATTTATAATTTTGCGAATTTGGTAACTAGCTTGGTGTGTTTGGACACTAAATTCTAAGGGAATAAAATCATGAAACCTTTGGCCTTAAATCGATTCTTGACCCCCGCTAAGAAGCTAAGGAGCAGAGTATTATTATTCACCTAATACCAAAGTTGCATCTATCTAATCCCAATAAAACTACGATCAGATCTTTACATGGATTTTAAAATTTTACTTACCGTTCATCTTCCATCTATCTTTGTTGTGCAGTGGCTTTTTAACACTTGACACAAAACAAAAACAAAAAAAATTACATACACTATGCAATAATCCTTATTATCCTTTTTGACTGCGTGCTGGGATCGGACATATCTGTTGCTTTAATGATTCACTTATGTGGGCACTCTATAACTCTTTGTTTCAACAAAGCCCATGCTGTAGCTTAAAAATGCCATTTATTTTAAAAATACGTAAACAAGTCCTTCTGTTTCCTACCTTACCTAGGTAAGCAAATTAAATTGATTTATTTATTTAAAATACTTTATCTTTAACTTGGCCATATAATTCTATATAGCCCAATTTTTGGTTTCCTCTTTTTATATGAAATAAGGCTTTCATAAACCCACGCGGCAAAATATCGGGAAAAGGAGTTGGATCGACCAGCATGTTTTTAATATAGTATGTCCCCTTTCGTATGGGGCATTCGCTGCCATCAAATGGAAAGTCCGTGTTGTCCCCTGGTCTCAGGGAGGGATATGTGTACTTTTTTATATACTCCCTTACCCCCTTGCAAACGGGAATTGGCCAAATATTCATTGGAAGTTGCTTGTAATTTCCATTGCCATTTGTATCGAGAAAGGACTCCATGTATCCTTCATAAGAGTCATCCAAATCTTCCAATAAGGTTATAGTGCCATTTATTGCACGTTCACGTCCTAATACACGCAGATTGGACATGTCTGCCACAAGTACATTTTCTTCCGGATGCGATGTAATGCTAAATATAATCGCTTCATAGGTTTTGGGCAAACGTAAGCACTGAGGAACACCAGATAATAAATAGTTTTGCCAACTATGAGTTATTTTATTATTATTAGCTTACTAAAACTTGTGTCAATAGGAATCCGAGAAAAAAAAAAATTGACTGAAACATGTCAAAAAAGTTTTTAGACTGTAACAAAATGACTTCCAATGGGGCCTTATATGTCATAGTAGTTGGATTAAATTAATTATCTTCTAATCCGTTAATACTTCAAATTGGACGAATCCATGCAATGTGGTAACAAGCTTAATTGGTTGACAATTTACAATTATATAATTAATTGTTTATTAATGACAAATTACAATAATGCAATAATATGGATACATGCGATATCATACCAATATTAAAATGCCTAGAATTCAAAAGCGAATAAAAACATATTAGATACTCTTGCAAACATACGAGCACTTCACCAGGAGGTAATAAAGTTGGCTTTTTTAATCCGGTGGCTCTAGCTCTTACAATTTCAGAAATCCATATGGTAGGCTAGGTGCTAGTACGAATCATCTATTGTAGATCAACCGATGCGATCAGTGTACCAATTTCAAAATGGTCGCGACCCACTACTTGGGTCAGAAGTCTGCTCTCACCGGGACTTCCTGAAAAGCGAACTGGGGTAACTTTATCAGATTTAAGCAAGTTCTAGCCCTAGGAATGTTGTATCTGAATTTGAACAGTTTTTAACGAATACAGCTTACCAAAACTTGTGATGCAAAGAATCCGAGGATAAAAAACTTGATTCCACCATGTTACCCAAACAAAGTATTCTTAATTCTTGTTCGACTACATACATACATATTATTTATTTTCCAAATTCGTATTTTCTGTGTCAAAACAATGGTATACTATATGGGATCGTAAACGTTTTCTTTCTTGCGTTTCAAATATCTGATTAATTTTATATTACCCTTTGCAAGAATATAAAAATTGACCCTAATGTGTGTACTTCGTGGAGTTTGAAATGTATCCTTTTGCCTGCTACATAGTTTTTGTCGACTGTAGTGTATTGCTGTATACTATTGGTATGGTGTAATATTAACATCTCTTACCTTTTCAGCAGTTACAATATAAGTGAAAAACCTCTTAACTGGTATAACAATCAGGCACTATCTATTGTTAGATACGCGTTATACAGCAAACTAAATGCCAATCAATTTAAGGCAGAAATAGATGATAACAGTCGTATGCGTTTTCCACAAAGCATTTATTTAAACAGAATTTGAAATTGAGTATAAAAGAGACCTAAAGCTTTTAGAGAAAGCTCAATTAAAACGCCCAGACTCGATTATAAAAGACTCAGTTGCTCACTAGATACTACAACAAGTGAATACGAAATAGTTTTTGTTTGACGATATGGCGGAAAAAAATAGCAACGATCAATTTAACGCTGATGAATTGGAGCCCCCCCAATGGCTTAACGCGCAATTTATTACAGAAGTTCTGAGCAAATACGAAAACGAGCCGCAACTTAAAGTGCTTGATCTGAAAATCTCACCTGCAACTGGCAAGGGTGATCACTACGCCAGTGTGATGTTTCGTACTGCGGTGGAGTATAAAACAGGACAAGGAAAATTCTCCAAATCGCTAATTGTCAAAACAATTCCCGAGCAGGAAGGTCACAAGAAAGATATGTTGAGTGATACAAACATATTTAAAACAGAAATGGGGATGTATGGTGAAGTGTTGCCCAAATTTGAGAAAATTCTCCAAGAAGTGGGTGATAAGACCAAACTTTTTGTGCCCTGCATCTATAACAGTGTGGAACCACGTCAGGTTTTGATATTTGATGATTTAGTTCCACTGGGTTACACTGTTATGCGGGATCGCGAACCAACTGTCGAGGAGCTACAGTGCTCCCTGTCTAAGCTGGCCAAGTGGCATGCTGTTAGCATGAAAGTCCAGAACGAGGAACCAGAGTATTTAAAGGAATACAGATATGGTTTAGTCGAAATGCCAAATCTTATGGACGATCCCATGATGACCACGGGAATGGGTAACTTCCTTCATTTTCTGAACAAGCATCCAGACTTGGCCAAATATATACCATATTTTGACAAGATAAAAGTGGATTATTTGGAACAGCTTAGCACCTACATGACTGAGTATCGCAAGAATCGTCGGGATGATAGTTATTATGTGCTCTCTCATGGGGACTTTCATGTGAGAAATATGTTGTTTAAGCACAGTAAGGAAACAGAAAAACTCGAAGATTGCATGCTTGTCGACTTCCAAATTTGTAATTTGTGTCCCATAACTGTTGATCTTGTATATTCTATCTATATGCTAATGGGTCCTAAAGAGCGTCTTAATGAGTGGGAGAATCTGTTGAACTACTATTTTTCGATTCTGACAGAAACTTTGCAAAAAATTGGGTACAAAGGCGTTTCACCTAACTTAAATGAATTTTGGAAGCAAATTCATCGATCCAAATATTATGGTGAGTTTCTAATATAACATAGATATGTGTTTCTTTATACTTACAAGAACTGAATAATATTTACAGCCTTTTTTCTGGTTACCACATTTTTGCCAATGATGTGGGCAATAAAAGCAAACACAATTGATTTTGCTGAGATAGCACAAAACAACGACGTTCGGCTAAAATGTTACGATATTGAAGGATATCAGGAGGATGTCAGAAATTTATTATCACGTTTTGAAAGCTTAGGCTATTTCGATAACCTATAAGAATTAATTTAATTGTACTTCTAATAAATGGACTACTCGCTTAAAGACAATAATTTTTGAATCTCTGACATAGTCCAAAATCGATCAAATTGTACAATGTGAATTCCTATCTTATCAACGAATTAATAATTGTGTGAAATCTCTTTATTAAGCGGTGCAAATCTATTAGATTGGTAATGAACAATTCGCCAAAAGTTTACCTATTCGCTGTTTGACAAACAAAGTTAATAATTGCGAGAGAAAGTTTTGAGAGGGGACAAAGCTTTGACGAAAAGCTCATTTACCAGTTTGTTAAATTGTGCAAGCTGGTTGACAAAAACTTCAGTCAACAACCGATATGGCGAAAGACAATAACGAGAACGATCAGTTCAATGCTGATGAGCTGGAAGCTCCTGAATGGCTAAATGCGGGGTTTATTACAAAAGTTCTAAGTGAATATAAAAACGAACCAAAGTTAAAAGTGCTTGAAGTAAAAAATTCACCAGCAACTAAAAAGGGAGATCACTACGCCAGTGTGATGTTCCGTACATCTGCGGAATATGAAACTGAAAAAGGAAGGTTCTCCAAATCTTTAATTGTCAAAGCAATGCCTGAAGAGGAAGGTCACAAAAAGGACATGTTGAGTAAATCTCATATTTTTGAAACCGAAATCGGCATGTATGCTCAAGTGTTGCCAGAGTTTGAAAAAATTCTACGGCAAGTGGGTGACAATACCAAGCTTTACGTGAACTGCATTTATCATAGCCTTGAGCCACGTAAAGTTGTGATCTTTGAAGACCTCTTGCCGATGGGATATAGCTTAGTTCGAGACCGTGATGCGACGCAGGAAGAACTACGTTCCGTATACAACAAGTTAGCCAAGTGGCATGCAGCTAGCATGAAGGTTCAAAATGAGGTAGCTCTTCCTTGATCGTTCAACCAGACAAATAATAACAGTTCTCTTTCTATTTTCAACCATTAGCAACCTGAATTCCTAAAGGAATTTAAATATGGTCTATTTGAAATGCCAACATTTATGAGCGATCCGTTCGTCACAACTGGAATGCCTGCTTTTCTTAAAATGTTAGACGCAGTGCCCGAATTCGCTCAATACAAACCTTACTTTGAAAAGATTAAAGACAATTATCTTCAACATTTGATAGCCGATATGACAGAATATCGGAAAAACCGCAAAGCCGATAGCTACTGCGTGCTCTCCCATGGTGACTTCCATTTTGCAAATATGATGTTCAAGCATAATAAGGAGACTCGAGCAGTCGATGATTGCATGCTTGTGGACTTTCAACTATGCAATCTGTCTTCCATTACCAATGATCTTATCTACTCCATCTATATGATGATGGGTCCGGAAGATCGTCTGTATCATTGGGATAAACTACTCAACTATTACTTTGGCTGTCTATTAGAAAATCTGGAAAAGATTGGCTACAGAGGAACTTACCCAACTTTAGACGGATTTTGGAATGAAGTTTATAAGCACAAATATTTTGGTAACCTGATAGGTCCTTTACTTAAGAAAGCGTATCTTAACCATTTTGTTTACAATTTTTGCAGACTTTTTGTTGGTCTCTACTATGCTGCCAATAACGTGGGCCGTTAAAAGTAAAGCATTTGAGGTAATAGATTTGTTACATAAAGAAGAAGTAAGGCGGGAAACCTATCTTTTGGACGGCTATATCAACGACCTCAAAATATTGTTACCCAGGTTCGACAAATTGGGATATTTTAACAATTTGTGACAAAGAAGTTAAATGAGTCATAAACTATGATTCATAGCAAGTCAGTCAATTGGCTGTTTCAATAAACAAATGTCTTATCTTTTAATTGTTGGCTTAGATTTTTGGGGATTGATACCACTGGATAGTTAATTTTTATTTAGATTGCTGAATGCGATGTAATTACTAATTACTAAAGCAAAGTAAGTTATAGTTAAAGCACGAAAGCACTTTTTAAATGATCTTTTTTAATTTATTTTTTGGAATTATTTTAATTTAGTGCTTTTTAAATGGCCATTGCCTTGTGTATCGGACCCTAACTCAATCTGTCATTAATCTAAAATTTAACTACTTATGTATGTATGTAAATGCAATATGTCATTATAATTCTGCGGCTCAGTAGTAGCTTCGTAGTAAGAGTCGACATTTGTGTATGTACCTACCAAATAATAACGTGGACTTGCTCTCCAAGGGCTAAAATTAATATCGAAGAGAAAAATATTACCGAAAGCTCTGCACGAAAGCTTTAAAATTTAGATGGTGAAATTTCACCCAAAACAGACAAAGCTTCAGTTGTTAAAATTTTCTTGAACCATTCGGATTGCTCTCTCTGTAGAACATAAAACAAAATGACAGATAAAAATGACAGTGACCATGATCAATATAATGATGATGAATTGGTTAGTCCCACCTGGCTTAACGAAGAATTCATCACAGAAGCTCTTAGCAAATATGAAAATGATCCAGAAGTGAAAGTGTTGCATCTAAAAATCTCACCAGCGAGTGCCAAAGGTGATCACTATGCCAGTGTAATGTTCCGAGTCGTGGCGGAATACAAAAGGGGAAAGGGGGAAACCTGCTCTAGAAGTCTGATCGTTAAGGCAATGCCTGAGGAGGAAGGTCACAAAAAAGAGATGTTGAGTGGCTCTCACATTTTCGAAACGGAAATCGCTGTGTATAGCCGGGTGTTACCCGAATTTGAGAGAATACTGCAGAATGCTGACGATAAAACTAAACTTTTTGTGCCTTGCATCTATAACAGTGTGGAACCGCGAACAGTTTTGATTTTAGACGATCTCTTGCCACTGGGCTATAGTGTGTTAAGAGATCGCGATGCTACGGAGGAAGAGCTGCATTGCGTCTACTCCAAGTTGGCCAAATGGCATGCTATTAGCATGAAAGTCCAAACTGAGGTATGTTTTGATAGATGGAGAGTTGGATCTACATATACTAAATAGACTTCTTTTTTGCTGCCAATCAGCAACCCGATTTTCTAAAGGAATACAAACGGGGTTTATTTGATTTGCCGCATATTTCTAAAGACTCATACATAATCGATGCCATGACTCCTTTTTTGGCAATGTTGGATAAAGTGCCTGAGCTAAGGAAATACAAGAATTATTTTGAGAAGATAAAACACGACTATTTGCAACGTTTAAAAGATATAATGGTGGAATATCGGATAAATCGTCGCTCAGATACCTACTATGTGCTATCCCATGGTGATTATCATTTAAGGAACATGTTGTTTAAGCACAATAAGGATACTGGAGCACTGGAGGACGCTATGTTGGTCGATTTCCAGATAACAAATATATGCCCCATTACTATTGATCTTATCTATTCCATTTATTTGTTAATGGGACCCGAACAGCGGTCGAAAGATTGGAAGAATCTTCTTAACTATTATTTTTCCATCTTGGTAGAAACCCTAATTAAGATTGGTTATAAATCTGAATTGCCGACTTTAGAAGGATTTTGGAACCAAATTCATCGTCATAAGTATTTTGGTAAGTGATTGAGATTTAGACCAATTCATAAACTTATAATTAATACTTGCAGACTTTTTCCTGGTTTCCACATTTTTACCTTTGGTATGGGCTGTGAGAACAAAAGGTTTCGAGGCGAAAAACATACTACAAGATGCAAAAGAACGAAGCAAATGTTACTTTATCGATGAATATATTGAAGATTTGAAAATATTGTTACCCAGATTTGAGAGCATGGGTTATTTTAATGATCTAAAATGATCTTTAACTACCCAACATTAGACTTAACACCATTTTTGATATCATATCAAAAACTCATTATAGTTAATATATATTTTGCAACATTTTCACATAGTTCTTATAGATTATATTGGAAGCCCAAGGGAACATTTACGTTAGTCATTGTCTAGGGATCCAAAAAGCCAGAAAGCTCGAATTCTTTTATAGTACGCTGTAAAAATGCCCGATATTTGGGATTCTCAACGTTTTCCCTGCGAAAACGATCGCCTATTTCAGTTCGAGAATTTAGATCCTCTAGGTTGTCAAAGCCTGCTCCCTCACGAAAGATCAACGGTGTCAGACAGGTGGCAGCAATTACACCTTAAAAATTTTACCATTAACAATGGATCAAAAATATATGTGATATATTTTCTTACCCATTAAACTGTTCTTTATTAATTCAATATGAATCTCTTTTAGGCTTGGTATGTGCTCATTATAGTTAAGCTTCTCCAAAGTTTGCTGCAGTATCCTGTGATATTCCCTAACTATGAATTTAAAATGCATTTTACGTACATTCTCATTAAGCGAACCGAAAAGAAAATAGTTAAGATCGATTGCTGGAGAGCCCACATACGCCAGTTGATAATCCAGCTGAAAATAATTTATTTTTGATCTCTTTTTTTTTTGACTAGAACTTTTAAAATGTGAGCTTACCGTAATCACATCATCGGGTTCTTTGGTCTCGTTGTTAATATGAAACATTAGATTATTAATCCAAACGTCAGTCAAGTTAAAGACACGGAAGGGCTGTTTCTCGCCCTCTTCAAACATGGCCAGGGCACGCTGGAGTACATTCTCTGCCAGTTTAAACATTTTCTCCGTCATTTCCTCGTAACCCTTCCAATGGGCAACCTCCTCGGCCACACAGCGTATGTTCACGGGAAAGAAGGTCAAGAAGTCTCTCCGGTCGGGATTTCTCGAAATGGGAGCTTCATTAAAGAACTCCAAAACCTCGGGATTTTGCTGGGCAATCACAGCGCTGCATGCATGCAGCTTGGCTAATTTCTCCACTGTCGGCAATACATAGTCCAAATTTAGTAGTCGTCCTTGTTCAAAGTTATCGAATCCATTCAAATGCATATCTTCCAGTATGAGAAAGGGCTCTGGCACTTCCGTGGTGTAGTAGCAATCGGGTGCAATTTTTGTCTTATCACCAATGGACTCTAGCAATTGCTGGACTCGGGGCAGAACCTCCTTATAAGCCAATATCTCACGTTTAAAGAGCTTGCTCCGCTGGGCCACGGCTCCCGTCTGTCCCTTAGGATGATCCTTTACAACCACTGAGAATTTGGTTTTAGCTGCTCCCTCTCCACGCTGGAGATTAAAGGTGGCCCGGTGCATTTCGCTGGCAAATCCATTGGCCACATCGCCCACTTGGACACTCTTTACCAACAAATCGCTTACCGTCACCACAGACTCCTCTTTGAAGTGTTCCTTGAGCACATCCTGTAGAAATTCGGCTGTCAGCCATTCAGGAGCCTGATAATTCTTCTTGCCGGTACCCATTTTTTTTCAAATTCAGTTATAAATGAGGTTTTTTTTCCAACTTCTTACTAGTCACCTGACTGCAAGAAAAAAATACCCAAAACAGAAGCAGCTGAGCGGACTAAGCAAGTGACGGCTGGATAGAGAATGATTGTGATAGGCCAGACAGCTATAGCTTTCAGTGTATCTCACGTGCTAACCTCAATCGTGTGAGAAAAATGAGAGCGAAAGCCCTCTCTGTTTTTATTCCCCTTAGTTTGAGCTTTGTAGGGTTAATAGGTTTTTAGAATGATTGCTTTCTATAAAATCTTTACTTAAGCGAAAGGCTTTGAAAGTTATTATATATAATTACAAGTATCCAGATACAGGGTTAATCATAGTCAAGACGTAGCTGATTTTAAGCCTTAAAGTAAACATTGACAAAATAAATTGATTTCGAAAAAGTTAAAAGCGTTTTCCAAAATATAAAACACAAAAACTCTAAAAGAATTGAATAGTCATTTCTTGTTCTCTAAAAAATCAGCTGTTTTGATAAGACAAAAAGCTTGAAACCTTTATCAGCTGTCAAGTGGCAAGCTTTTATCAACAACTCTTTCAAATATTGGTTGTGAAGAGAAAAAGAGAGAGAGTCACCAATTGATAAGTACTTTTTTTACTTTGGTTTATTTTCTTAGAAATAAAATATAAAATAGAAAAAATATTGTTAGTGAAAAAAAAACTAGATTTTGTCGCAGCTAAACAAAAGATAAATCTGTACAAATAGTCAGTGGACTATGATTTGAAATCCAATATGCCACGCCTATGCAGAAACGGAAATATACTCTGAACTGCACGAACATATAGGGGATTTGTATATAACTTGGCACGAAACCGATCTCCATCCTCGCCTGGTTTCATTAGCAATGAAAGATTTGTCTCCTGTTCAACAGGCAGCAAAATTAACGACAAATGACTGAATGTGGTGAAGTAGCCTAAAAATCATAAAGTTGTAGTGAGTTTTGGGAATAAAACGTACAAGATATACATACCCCAAAATCCATATTTAATCATGCTCATATGCAGTTCCCTCAGAAGTGGCAGAGATCTTGCATAGCTCAGTCTCTTTAAACATTTCACTAATCGTGTATGATAGATTCTTATAAAGCTATCGAAATACTTAATTCGTATACTATGATGAGCTGAGCAAATGATAAGCTCCCACAAATCCTGGCAAGGACTTCCCCATTTAGATAGTTGAAAGTCGACGAAACGCAGCTCATTGATTTCGCCGGACTGTGAGTAATTTAGCATTATATTACTTGACCAAAAATCGCCATGATTCAGAACTTTAAATTCTTTTGGATTATTATTAAAGCAACGGGCAGCGGCTTGAACAAACTGATCGGCAGTGGGCTAAAACAACAATGGGAGCGTTAGGCTAAATGATCTTTGACAAAGATGTGTTACATACCAAACAATTTAAATATTGCTCATAGTTTGGCATTCCCCAACTGGCCATCGCCGTCTTATAGCTCTGTATACGAGCCTGATATGATTTGGATTTATGATAATTGGCAGGGAGATAAGTACGCTGAAAATCCTCGGGATAGGGACCATTATGGAGGCGCCACACAGCGCTGGCTGCATGAAATTCAGCCAATTTTTCCAAGACTTTTGTCATATGCGCCATATCAAAACCTTTCAGACGATTAATATTCCGAAATTTCTTTGTCTTGAGATCCTCTTGTATAAGGCAAATGCGTCCATGGATATTCTCCGACCAATGACACTTTGGAGCAAACTTAATTGCAATTCCTTCTGGAGATTGTTCATAGAGTTCTTCCAAATGGGGAATTATCATTTCATACATTTGTTTCTCCTTAGGAAAGATGTTGAGAGTATTAACAAAACCATTGCCTTGGGTATTACTCTGCATGGTTTTCATTATATAGGATTTTTGTTTCGTAAAGCCATCTGCGATGTAGACATGATGAGATAATGCAATATTAAACTATAAACTATTTACTTTATGGCGTCCCCATCTTTAGCTCACCTTTCATTTCGATGTCAATGATAATGCGCATCAGCAACGATGTATAAATCTCACCTGGAGGTGTGGCCGGTATTATTGTTAAATTTAAAATTTTTCGAAACTCACTGAGCTCGCGTTTTAGAAATTTCTTGAAATAACCTACATTGATCCAATCTGGTATGAGTATATCCTCTGATTTGGTAAATTTATTGCTATTATCGGGCATTGTGGTCCTCTCTCAGATACCTTAATGATGAGCTCACTTTGTTTGGGTTGTGATCGGTTCGAATGGCGCAGAGAAACTGAGTTTTTTATTTTGCAAATGTTTTGCGCGTTTTCAGTTTTCAGTTTCCTTATCGAACAAAAGAGGGAGAATAGATTGTTGCACGCACAATCCGAAGTGTAGGACGGCGCCCAGGTGAGTAGAGAACTTGAGAACTTATCAGTATCAGTAGCTGTCAGTTGTCGGTCTGTCAACTGGTTCGTCAACAACAACGATGTCTTTCTCTCCCACTCAGTTACAGAGCGAGAGTGATAATTGAATAAGCTTTTATTTTTATTAGTTAGTTAGAATATATATATATGTATAACTCTTTATGTTCTAATATATTCTAGTAGGGGTGGTCAAGCAGCAGTAGCCTTATCATCTATCTGTTTATACATACGAACACATATAAGTTTACCTGGCACCGACTTTCGAGATAGTCTATCAGTTTTGGGTATGCAGAAGGTTGAGTTTAAAAGCTTTTCCGTTGAACTAAAAATATATCTTCATTTAAATGTACATATATTATGTGAATTGATATCAGACATTGAGAAATTGCGCTGTAAATTCATCAATTCTTTCCAGCCAAGCCTCCAAATGTCATGAGCGTAGTAAAGATCCCAGACAAGGGTTAATTAATTATTGAAGATGATTAAATAAGAAAAAAATCGTTTTTATATTACCAAGAGGATCCCATTTAATATATATAAGATACGCCCCTTCTCATTTTAAGTGAACTAATGAGAACTTGTTAGAACCAGATTCAATAGTCGAACAATGTGTTTTTTATTGAATTGAGATGACATGCAAATGCCTCACAGATGCAACAATTAAAAGTTGTTTATTTTGCCAATTACAATGTTATTTAGTAGTAACTGATTCCATCTAGATAAGGCTATCCACCAGCTATTTGATTAAGTTTTTTCGAATGACTTAAAACATTAGATTGTAAAAATTTGTCTAGCAGTGCATTTTATAGCATTTAGGTGTGAATCGTTGAAAAAAAAAAATATATACAAATATTAAAAAAGCTTCTTGAGCAGCTTTGTTTAAAATGTGAAAAGCTTTTTAAATCATTTGCCATTTATAGACAAGAGATGTCAATGTTATTTTTTTATTATTTATCGTAGTCACTAAAGTTCAATATGCCTCGATTATAAAAAAATGGATACAAATCCTTTAGCACTTTGCCATAGGCTGGATTAGATAGGAGTCGCATTCGCAGATTTTCCGCTTCCGCAGTTGCAGCCGATAAGGAATGCAAATTGCTGTCCTTGTCCGAGGGGAACAGGATAATGGGCAAGTGGTTTGTCAAGGCAAAGAAAGCTGGAGAACAAATGATTAGCGACATTTCTTATAGCCTTCATGATCTACTTACCATAAAAGGAATTATTTTTCTTGTACATTGCCGTCTGTAGGTCCCTAAGTTTGGGTATTGGCTTCTTAAATTTTAATACCTTTAGACATTCCACTAGACGTTCCCAATAGATTCTCACAAAGTTATCAAATTCTTTCAAACGTATGTCATTGGCAGCCGACAGGGTTATAAAGAACAACAGATCCTGGGCGGGACTACCCCATTTGCCAATTTGAAAATCCAACAAAATCAATTGATCGATTGATCCATCCTTGTGATAATTGCACATTAAATTGCTGGACCAGAAATCGCCATGAATCAGAACATTGAAATCATTTGGATCAACTTCCAGAGAATTTTCCGATAGGGCCCAATATTGTTTGGCAGTGGGCTAAAAAGAAAGATGATATACAAAATGTTAATCATCCGGCATACTGCAGGCGAGTTGTATTTACTTACGAAATTTTTGACGTATTTCTCTGCCTCTTGAATAGGAAGGCCACAGTTTTGTATACCATTCTTATAGGCCGATTGCTTTATTTCAAATGAATGCACATGAAATTCTTTTGCCTTAGGCGTAGTTGACACAAAACCCACATCGAATACCTTTGGATATGGACCATTTTGCTCTGCGTAGACTGCACTCGCCGCATGATATTCGGCCAACCTGCGCAAAGCTCGATTCATGTGCTCCATATCCAGTCCCTTGGTACGGTCAACATTTTTGAATTTTTTCACATTTAGATCTTCAAAAATGAAGTGAATACTCCCCTCGCGTTCTTCAGTAAGTAAACACTTTGGCGCCAGTTGTATGTCATCCCAACCAGCAGCCTTATAAAGACCCTCAAAAGCGGGCAAATATTTTTGATACATTAGCAATTCCTTGTCGAATAGACCAAGTTCCTCAATATCTTTGCCGCCCCTGTCACTGGGCAACATTGTCTTGAAAATATATGTTTTGGTCTTAGTTGAGCCATCTACAAAATTAGAAATGCTGTCAAAAGGTAAATTGCTATTGGTTTAAGGTTATTTTGCTTTCTCTCAAACCTTTCAGCTTTAGATTAATATGAATCCTGAGCATGGTAGAGGTAAAATTCTCTCCAGGGGGAATGGCAGCCACCGGAGTAAATTTCAAAACCTCGACATAGTTTGGTTCATCTTGCTTGAGCACTTTCTCAAAATATTTCACATTTATCCACTCTGGTATAATCAGGTGCTCGTTGGGATTGACTATTTCATCAGCCATGACTCTTACTTGGATAATATGGGGGGATCTTTAGCTCAAAAAAAAAGAGAAGAAAATTTCGCCACTTGTAGTTTAACACTGAATGACAAGCAATGTTAATAACACCTTTTTATATTTTGCCCCCTAGGCAATGGAGAGTGGAGGCTCGAATTCTTATCGGTGTTTCGTTTATTTTTAATCGACTGCCACTTCTATCTTATCAAAGGAATGAATTGACTTTATTGAAGTGAATAAAACAACCATGAAACAAAGTTTTTGTTGATTTTTTCTCAGTTTATGAAGATGATCAGATATTATATGTACCTCTTTAGCCCTAACAAAAGGTATACTAAATGCCAAATTTGTCTAAGTCTTCTTAAGATTCTTTTGAGCAAGTCAGATTGCACACTTTACATAGACATTTTTATGTTAGAAACAATTGCGTTTCTATCTGTAATGTGACTAGGCTAATGAAAGTGTATACTAAAGTCGACTTGCCAATTCGATCAAAAAATGTAGTTCATAATTTGCAAAATACTTGTCATTTATAGATAAGACATTTTAAGTGCGTGTGTTGAATGAAACTGTTTTTATTTTTCGCATTTGTTGTAGTCAGTGTAGTTTAATAACCCTCGATTATACAAAAATGGGTATATATCTTTCATTACTTCGCCAAAAGCTGGATTAGATAGGCAACGCATTCGCAGATTTTCCGCTTCCTCAGTTGGGGCCGATAAGGAATGCAAATTGCTGTCCTTATCCGATGGAAACAGAATGACGGGCAAGTGGTTCAGTATGGCAAAGAAAGCTGGTGAGAAACATCAATAGTACAGATCCTTGATCATCTAAATATTTGAATCTACTCACCATAAAAGGAATTATTCTTCTTGTACATGGTCATCTGGAGGTCCCTCAGTTTGGGTATTGTCTTTTTGTATTTTAATACCTTTAGACATTCCACTAGACGTTCCCAGTAGATTCTCACAAAGTTATCAAATTCCTTCAAACGAATACTGTGGGCAGCCGAGATGATGATAATGAACAACAGATCCTGGGCAGGACTACCCCATTTGCCTATTTGAAAATCCAGCAAAATTAATTGATCGATTGATCCATCCTTGTGATAATTGCACATTAAATTGCTGGACCAGAAATCGCCATGAATCAATACATTGAAATCATTTGGATCTGCGTCTATCGAATCTTCTGCTTGGGCCCAATATTGTTCGGTTGTGGGCTAAAGAAGAGTTCAAATTAATTATCGCCAAAGACTTATTCCATAGATTTGGAATAACTTACATAATTCTTTACGTATTTCTCTGCATCGGAAGGTGGTAGTCCCCAATTTCGAATACCATTTTTATAGGCCGATTGCTTTATTTCAAATAGATTCACATGAAACTGTTTAGCATTAGCTGTGGGTATTATCATACCCGAATCGAATATTTTCGGATATGGACCATTTTGCTCCGCGTAGACTGCACTCGCCGCATGATATTCTGCTAACCGACGTAAAGCTTGGGTCATATGGGCCATATCTAGTCCTTTGGTGCGATCAACATTTTTGAAATTTTTCACTTGTAAATCCTCAAAAATGAAGTGTATGTTTCCTTCGCGTACATCAGTAAGCAGGCACTTGGGTGCCAATTGTATGTTATCCCAACCAGCAGCCTTATAAAGACCCTCAAAAGCGGGCAGATACTTCTGGTACATCATCAGTTCCTTGTCGAATAGACCAAATTCTTCAACATCTTTGCCGCCCCTGTCACTGGGCAACATTGTCTTGAAAACATATGTTTTGGTCTTAGTTAAGCCATCTACAAAAGTAGAAACGATGTGAGAAAGAGAACAGGCACAAGCACATTATCGGGTCTTAGGTAACCTTTGAGCTTTAGATCAATATAAATTCTCAGCATGATAGAGGTGAAATTCTCTCCAGGGGGTATAGCGGCCACTGGTGTAAATTTCAAAACCTCGACATAGTTTGGTTCATCTTGCTTGAGCACTTTCTCAAAATATTTCACATTTATCCACTCTGGTATAACCAGATGTTCGTTGGGATTGTCTATTTCACCAGACATAACTATTAATAGAATATAATGATCACTGTCTTAGCAATAGAACTGAACTCGCCACTTGTTAGTTTAACACTGAATTGCTAGTCATGTTAATTAAGGCTTTTATATTTTACTCATGAAGTACATATTACAGAGCCAAACCCGGTTTGGTTATCTGTGTGTCGTAGTATTGGCGTGTTTTTTCGATTCAAAGCTCGTTATCAACACTTACATAAGAAATCTTTATTACGAACATGCGATAATATAACTATGCTCTTGTGTACAAACTTTAAAAAGTATTAATTAATTCACATTAAAACATTTGGACAATTGTTGAAACTAGAATACCAGCAAAGTTGGTAATGCTGACCATTTCAATTCTAAAAAAATGATTACGATGGTTCTACATATCAACGGAAATCTGCGAACTGAAAAATGCCACGATTATAATAAAATGGATATAGTTCCTTCATTATATGGACAAAAGCTGGATTTGTGAACAGTCGTAAGCGGAACTTGTCGCCCTCCTCATCGTCACGCATTATAGAATGCAAATTTGAGTCCTTGTCGGTGGGAAATTGAATAACTGGCAAATGATTAAAGATGGCCATAAATGCTATAAAAATATAACAAAAGTATTATGAGGTTAAACCATTTTTTTTGTTTAAATGCTTAAGCCCATCAACTGACCGTAGAATGTGTTATTCTCCTTATACAATGACATATGCAGTTCCCTTAGTTTTGGCAAAGGTTTTGAATACTTTAAAAGTTTCAGACACTCGACAAGACGTTCCCAGTAGATTAACACAAAAGTATCAAACTCCTTAAGACGTATATCCTGAGCAGCTGAGAGCGTTATGAAGAATAATAGATCCTGAGCAGGACTACCCCATTTGCCAATTTGAAAGTCCAACATGATTATTTGATCGATTGTGCCATTCTTCAGATAGTTGCACATTAAATTACTGGACCAATAATCACCATGTGTAAGGGTATTAAATTGATTGGGATCTATCTCCAAATTACGTTTGCATAACTCAAAATATTGTTCCTTATTTGGCTAAAAAATTTTAAAAGAAGAGATTAAAATAAAATTTAAATTGGCATGGAAATATGAGAACTTACAAAGCTCTTTATATATTTCTCAGCATTGGGTAAGCCCCAAGTTTCCATTGCCTTTTTGTAAGTGCGATTTTTCACCTCAAATTGGGTGTTCTTAATTTCTAGTGAAGCTTTCGTAATAAAGCCTTCGTTAAACTCGTCAGGAAAGGGTCCATTTTGCTCTACATAAACCGAACTAGCTGCATGAAATTCCGCCAAGTTTTGTAGACATCATTTCATGTGCTCCATATCCAGACCCTTTATACGATCGACATTCTTAAATTCATGCACAGCCAAATCTTCAAATACAAAGTTTATGTCACCATCAGCAGTCTCCTCGGCATGCAGACATCTGGGAGCCAGCTGCAAATGGTCCCAACCAGCGGATCGGTAAAGAGACTCGAATGCCAGCAAATATTTTTGATACATCTGTAGCTCTTTTTTAAAAATGCCAGCCATTTTTACTTCCTTACCACCTCGGTTCGGGGCGAGTTCCGTTTTTAATATATAAGTTTTGTGCTTTGCAGAACCATCTAATGGGAACAACTTCCATTGATTACTTTTGCCACGCAACGATCGTTTAACTTACCTTTTAATTGCAGATCGAAATGTATACGCAGCATGGTCGAAGTGAAGTTCTCACCTGGCGGAATGGCCGCCACTGGGGTAAAATTCAAAATTTTTACATAGTTTGGTTCATCTTTTTGCATTATGTCATGAAAGTATTGGGAATTAATCCATTTGGGTATTACCAAATCTTTGTTAGGGTTCTCTATTTCACCAGACGCCATTATTCAACGATGTTATCTTCAATACTGATGGCTGCAAGCATAATTTACTAGCTTTTGGAATAAAGCTTTTTCGCTCTCTAATCTGCGGCCAAGTTAACTTTTGACATGACAAGCTTTATATACGCTTTAATGTTTTTGAGATCATTGCAGCCTTGACTAAAACCTTGGTCAAGATTATTAGTCGGTATTGGTCGGTTGCCAAACATTAGACGAAAACTAATGTACCCTTTGTGCAAGGGTATGAAAACTAACTTTTAGGCTCTTTAAATTAGCTTAGTCATGCTTAAAGGCGTTATCATTGTATTTGCTTTTCATATCATTGTTTATTACTAATTATAATACAATTAACTACACACGCCTGCGTGTTTAGATTTTTTATTTAGTTAATTATTATTTTAAAATTATGCATGCGTTCTGTAAACAAATGATAAATAATTTCATTTAAACCGAAAAAAAAATTCGTTCATTAATTAAACTTAACAAATGATTGATCGCTTTCTATATATAGTATAGCGTGACATAGCAGAATATTTATTTTATTTCATGGATGGCGAGTTTTATTGCCTAAATTCTGGCCCTAGAAGTTTAAAAAAAAATTTGTTTTCCTCCATCTGCTTTTTATAACAATTTGACTACCCCCATAACATATTCACATGTTCTAACGATTCTATGACCGTGCCATCAAATTGCATATACATATATATTTGATTTATCATAACCCACATTTTGGCTCTTCAGTTCTCGCTTAAATATATCATGAATAGATAGATGTGTGTATACACAGAGAAATTCGGTAATAAATTTCGTTGATTGCCTCCTAATTGCAATGTGCGTCACACACAAATAAACCAATCAAAATCGATAAATGAAATTGCTTTTTCAATATCTGTTTTCAAAAATCTAACAATCATTAGTTTTAGGCTTTTTATTATCTTGTAGAAAACTCTGGATAGGCTAAGTTGGGCTATTGTTGATAGAACTATAGTTAGCTTTAAGATGAATATATACAGAAAATAATTTAACTTTTACCACATTCACGTTCAAAGTAAATTAAGCTATACATACATATATATGTGTACATAATTCAATATCACAATAGCAATAACTATATGTATATCTTAAATTATAGATTTCTATTCAGGTTTGAGAAGCCCTCTGTTCTCAAAGAAAGGTAGCAATTGTTCCATGGCCCTGGCATAATATGGATTGGCATAGATCTTTTGACGCATGGCGTCGCCATCGGGTCCAGGAGCAAGCATCATATTAATATTAGAATCCTTGTCGGTGGGAAATATGGTGGCCACAAGTACACCATAAGATGTAAGGGGTCCTGGAAAACAAAAAAAATAAAGTTTCAGCACACTTTTACCTAAGGTAATTTCATTCAAAAACTTACCCCAAAAACCATACTTTAGCATCATTATGTGTAGTTCCTTGAGTGTTGGTATGTGTTTACTGTAGTTTAATAGTTTGAGACACTCGACCAATCGTTCGTGATAGATTTGGATGAAATGATCGAATTCCTTGACTTTAATATCGAGTGAAGCCGAAGTGGTGATCATATACCATAAGTCTTGAGCAGGACTTCCCCATTTGCACATTTGCAAGTCAACAAAAATAGATCGATTGATCTCTCCGTTGTCTTTATAGTTGAACATATAATTATTGGACCAGCTGTCGCCATGATTTAACACATTAAATTCATTCTCGTCCACCTTTGACACTTTTACGGCCGCCTCAAAAGTATCTTCCGATGATGCCATTTTAGATATATACCTCTCCGCATCCTCCTTCGATAGATTCCAAGAACGTATTCCCTGGAAAAAATTTTCTTGTCGCATTTTGCCAATTTGAATGAATGTTGGTCTACTCTTTTCCGAATACATGGAGGCTAAATACATTTCATCGTAGGGTCCATTCAGTTCGAAATTTCTAGCCGACGCTGCATGTAACTCGGCCAATTTGTGTAGAACACGACGTATGTGAGGCATATCAAAACCTTTGAGTCGATCCACATTCTCGAAACCCTGACGTCTCAAGTCCTCCAAGACCAAAGTCGTCCTCTCTGGTGTCTCCTCAATGTGTACACATTTTGGAGCCAATTCAATGTTATCCACTCCAGCCTCTTTGTAGAGCTTAATGAATTGCGGAATATGCACCTCATACATTTTCTTCTCTTTCGGAAATAGACCCATTTCATTAACTATTTCGCTTCCTACACCCGACTCAAGGCATGTTTTAAGTATATAAGACACTTGTTCCTGAGTGCCATCTGATTGCATTGAAGAGGGAAGAGGTTTATCATATCTTATGTAACTGCAATAGAAATTCCACTTTGTCACTTACCCTTTAACAATATATCAACCACAACTCGCACCATTATTGAAGTGTAGTTTTCACCTGGCGCTGTTGCTGCCACAGGTGTAAAGTTCACTATGCTCGCGAAATTGCTCACATCTTTTTCAATGATGGGGCGAAAGTAATCTTCATTTATCCACTTGGGGATAGTTAGATATTCATTTGGAGTTTGGGGCTTGGAGTTCTCGGAGCTACTATTTGGTGACATTTTCACTGTGAAAAAACAATAAATGGCATTTAAACATTTTGATTGCCCAGAATAAACAAAAATTCACTCCTATTTCATTCTTTTTTTTTGGGATAAACTTTCACTTATGTGCTACTAACCAACAAATAAAAATTTCACTGCGTGTAAAAAACTTTAGTTTCCGTTTATTTTTCCGTAGAGACTTGTTTCCGTTTTACCTCCGACGGCTACGAATGCCAAACAAATACTGAGCTTTTTGTCTCTAAAGTCCCATCAGAAATTAGTTTAAATATACGACGAATCTATAGCAACTCTTACCCCCCTATGAATGTCCAAGTCAACAATGTATAACTGATAACTACATATGATTGTACCCTGTAAGCGTTTAATGAAGGGGTATGTACGCTAGACCTAATTAAGCGACATAGAAGCACCTATTATCGTAATAGAAGAAGACTTAAGTGGATCACTTGCTTTAGAGTCAGTAGGAGTTGGCCATATTTGGATTTTTTTGTTTCCCATAAACTCATAGTGGTAGAGGGTATCTAAAAGTAGGCTCTATGAGTTGTCAAAATATTTATGTTTCTATTCATTGTGCTTGTGTTTGTTTGTCGGCGATGTCGTACTATCAGGGCAAACTGGTTACGAGCTAAATTTTGCTTTCGTGTATTTGATCAAATTGAAACCGACGTTTGGAAACGTTTGCGGCAGACCCGAATAATTTCACAAATAATAATCAATTTACATCGTTGGGGTTCTAAATTCCATTTTCTCATATCGAAAAAACCTTTTATTATCAGAGGATGTCATTAAAATTTTTCAAGAAATTTTATATGACCCATTTGCACCTGCAGGTGACAAATTAGGTTGCCAAATTTAAGGAAAAAAGAATTTATTCTTACTGAAACTAATTAATTCCTTATATGAAAACTCTCTAACTGGGAAAAGCCCGGTCTTTATCCGTATTTGTCGCTGAATGAAATACCAGTTTGACTGCCTGCAATTACACTTCCAATAGCAATTCAAAGTTCAAACAACGGAAGCGATCAAAAGATCAAGTTCAAATTAATTTGTAACAATTTGCATTGCATTTCCCATGAAATTGTTAAACCCAACTCGACATTGTGGAACAGCATTAACATATATTGTATATCTCGGATTCCGTCGAGACGAACCACTATGTTATATCGCTGCCATAGGAACCAGCTTTGGATCAATAACTCCGTTTTTTTTCTATTCGATTTTTAAAGAACTTTACAAATATTATTTTGCTTTCCATCCAAAGGTCCTTTTTGAATTTCATTAAGATCGACTGAGTGTATATCATATAGCTTTCTTAGGAAAGACCTGCCTTAAATTCACTTTTGAAAAGTAACTCTCTCTCTCTGTTATTAGTTTAATATCCTTATTACTATTTGTCCCGAATTCGATCAAGATCGAGCGACTATATCAATGTCTAACTAATTTTGGTAACAAAACAATTTTTTTCAAAATTCCCTGTAAATTCAAAAAGTTTTTATGCATTTAATAATCCAACTTTAAGTTGAATAAGCTTACTATTAAACCTTTGGCTTGCCATCTCGAGGTTGATTTTTGGTTTTTATTTTTAAATATTTATTTACGTCATATATTTATTTACAATATTATTTAAAATCAACTTGTCCCGCTATTCGCCTCTTAGCAGTCCCTTGCGCTCAAAAAATGGTAACAATATTTCCATGGCTCTGGCATAGTAAGGATTTGAATACGACTTGTAACGAAATGCATCATTTTCGGGTCCAGGCGAAATCATCTTAGTGATAGTAGCATCCTTGTCAGTGGGTAACGAAACGACCACCAACACGCCATTGGCTGTTACGGGTCCTAGTATTGCAAAGAAGAGAAGGATTAAATAGAACTATTTCAATTCGAATGGAAAACTCACCCCAATAACCATATTTCAGCATCATAATGTGTAGTTCCCTCAGTGTTGGTATATGTTTGCTATAATTCAGCAGCTTCAAGCACTCAACCAATCGTTCGTGATAGATTTGGATGAAATGATCAAACTCCTTGACCTTAATATCAAGTGCAGCGGAAGTGACAATCATGTACCACAAATCGTTGGCGGGACTACCCCACTTGCACATTTGCAAGTCAACAAAAATAGATCGATCAATTTCTCCGTTCTCGTTGTAATTGAACATATAATTATTGGCCCAGCTGTCGCCATGATTTAACACATTGAACTCATTCTCATCCACTTGTGATACTTTCATTGACGCTTCGAAAATTTCCTCGCTGGTCAATGAATTTGTAATGTACCTTTCGATATCCTCCTTTGGCAAATTCCAAGTGCGCATCGCTTTGTTATATTGTTCTTTACGCAAATTAAACAGGCCTACAAACATCGATCGAGTCTTTTCGGTAAAACTGTTTACCAAATACATTTGATCGTAGGGTCCATGCAGTTCAAAATTCCTAGCTGAAGCTGCATGGAACTCTGCCAATTTGTGGAGCA
Organism: Drosophila nebulosa; assembly: GCA_024703675.1. Taxonomy (NCBI): domain Eukaryota; kingdom Metazoa; phylum Arthropoda; class Insecta; order Diptera; family Drosophilidae; genus Drosophila; species Drosophila nebulosa. The sequence continues at coordinate 20,759,624 of JANFPS010000004.1, read as the reverse complement.
CACGACGTATATGATCCATATCGAAGCCTTTGAGACGGTCAACATTGTGGAAACCCTGTCGTTTCAAGTCTTCCAAAACAATTGTTATTCTCTCCGGTGTCTCCTCAATGTGCACACATTTTGGAGCCAATTCAATGTTATCCACCCCAGCCTCTTGATATAGTTTCATAAATTGCGGAATATGCACCTCATACATTTTCTTCTCTTTGGGAAATACGCCCATTGCATTAATCAAATCGCCTCCCACATTGGCCTCCAGCATAGTTTTTAGTATATAGGACACCTGTTGCTGACTGCCATCTAATTGAGAGGAATGTTATTTGTGTGTTAGATGAGAAATTTGAAATCAATTTTCCACACATACCTTTAAGCATTATGTCGACCACAACTCGCACCATTATTGATGCATAGTTTTCACCTGGCTGTGTTGCTGCCACAGGTGTTAAGTTCACTATGCTAGCGAAATTGCTTACATCTTTCTCTATAATCGGACGAAAGTAATCCTCATTTATCCACTTGGGAATAGTAAGATCTGCATTTGGATTTTCAGGCTTCTCTGAGCTACTATTGGGTGACATTTTCACTGTAAATAAATATTACGATATTTAATTAATCGAATGCAAATGGATTGGCATTTTCTTAAAGTAAGGCACTAATATATTTTGCGTATTAATTTGACAATCAATAGAATTATTAATTTTACTTAAGTTTCCGGTTAAGTTCGTTCACCTTTTTTAATATACATAACTTGTTTACTCACCAATTCGAAATACAATATTAGCAGACTGCGAATAAAGAAGTGATCTTTTTGCCTAACTAACAAATACTAAATGCTTTAGAAGCAAAAGTCCACAATTTAACTGTTTACACTACGTTTTTAATGATAAGTATGAGTTTGTTTTTTTTTTTAAATGTTTGATTATCGCAACAAACTCGTTTCGTAGTGACTTGTATATTCTCTAAAACACAACCAATGTAATTAAATATAAATACTATGAAATAATGTACTACTGCTGATAATCTGTTCCTAAATATAAAGCAATGAAGGCTTTTGGCTAAAATGAATCATTTTCATTAACGCTTATACTGAATGGAATCCATATAGTATTTATTCTCATTGTTAAGCCTGATCTGTTCTCTCTATATATAATAGATAGAACTACACATGTTCCCACGTACATAACATGTAGCAGCAATTGTTGCATAACCAATTTTGTAGCATATACACAAATTAATTAAAAATTCTATAGACAGTTGAACTGTCTATGGCAAGTTCATTCAATAGAGTATATATATTCTCTCTCTGTCGACAATTGGAATTTTAATTGTATTCTCCCCTTGTCATGCCGCATACGTTGAAATATGTTTTTTTTTTTTCTATCAGCTAATCGGGACTAGGGCATTTCAGTCAGTTGGGCGCGTGCGACTTTTTTTAAACTTTCTGTGATAAGAGACGCCTTTTATTATGCTTTGTTTCAAATCAACTTTCGATTAAAAACTGGTAACCGATAACACAGGCAGAAAGTTAGTTGACAATGACGTCGTCTAAGTAACCATGATAGTGCATTTTGGGCTGGGTTTTGATAGTATTCACTGAGTATCAATGGAGGAGTGTTCATTTTAAAATAAATAGTGTAGGCATTCACCGACTTTAAAACATTCTGCCAGAGCTACTTACTCCTTTTAAAGGCATAACCTTCTTACCGCAATGTGCTTTAAGTTACATACATACATTAATTTGTAAAGAAAACCCATATATGCAATTCGATTTTATAAAAATTCAAATACATATTCCGAATTTAGATCTTCAACTAAGCAATGATTAGACGAAATAAACTCAGCTGGATCCAATCATTTATGTACAGGGTATAATGTATTATCATAGTTGACGATTGGAGACCTTTAATCAAATTTGTTAAAGATTATACACAAAAACTGTATTATCAATACTGTTATATGCTTGTTAGACACTATTTATTGAGTTTTCTAGTTGAGCGTTTTCCAAACGTCTTCATTCTTAGTTGTTGCCAGATGTTAACGTTCGAAAGCGGACCAAGACCCACAGTCACGTTTAATACATTTACAACTTTCATTAAACATTATTAATGCCAATCGAGAAGCCCTCGACTGTCCATCCAGGGAAGGATCTCGTTTATTGCATGGATATATTTACGATTGGTAAACATTAGGCATTTCATTTTTGAAGCATAATTTTCATTTGATTCATCCTCAAATTGATTCATCATTACAATGGGAAGAACGCGGGTAACAATTACATAGGCTAGGAAAGAGATGGAAAGGGGATTCCTTTATGCCTCACAGATAACTAATTTAACTATATCTTACCAGACAATCCATTGGCACTAAGTGCATTTTGTATATCTTCGAGCTGGGGCATCGATCGCTGATAATTAAGATATTTGAGATTCTCCAGCAAATGGTAGAAATAATATTGAACCAGATAATCAAATTTTGTCAATTTAATTTTCATTTGGGCCGATGATAGAATGGTGTAAAATAGATCACTGGCCTAGATAAATGGAATGCTTAAGAATGATACAAAAATTAAGGGATTTCGTATACTCACAGGAGAGCCAAACTTGACAACCTGATAGTCAAGCAATGCCATTTCTTCCACAGAGCCAAAGCCATCGTATTTAAACATAACATTATTCACCCAACAGTCGCTGTGATTGAGCACGTTAAACTGCTTCAGATTCACCTTATGATTGTCCAGCATGCGATCAATCAGGACCTCCTCTTTGTCAATTAGCCTTCGATGAAACTGTTCGCCAACTCGCCAACGACGCAGCTGCGACATAAATGGATCCGAATCATTCAGCTCCTGGAGTATCAGTTTATTGCCTTTGGCGTACACGCCCACCGTCATCAGCTTACTAAACATGCCAAATTTGTCCACATAGACGGCAGAAGCAGCATGAAACTCGGCCAATTTTTTAAGCACTTGCTTCAAGGAAACCTCATCGAAGCCCACATTCCGATCCACATTCCTAAAGCCGCGCGCCTTCAAATCCTCAAGCAATGTATACTGAACCCCAATGGGATGATCCAGTCGAAAGGCGCGTGGACCAAAAATGGTTGCCTTGCCCACTGTTTGGTATAATTGCTCGAATTTGGGCAGTACACTGTGATACATTTGATGCTCGCGAAAGAACATCTTTAATTGATTCATTATCTTTGCCTGGAATTTTCTATTGTTTTGAGCCTTTAATATGAAGGACAATTTTCGTATAGTCTGGTCCTTCAATTGAACCCTGACCTTAATGGGCAATAGTATTGTGCAATTTCGAAACTGCATATCATCCACATTGGGCAGAACGGCCAGCACCTTGCAACCATCTCCAAGGATCTTGTTTACCGCATCGTTCAGAGATAGGGCCGTAACCCATTCCGGGATTTTGCCTCCTGTCATCCTACTATAAAATGGAACAAACTATATACCGTTTTCTATATTACCGATATATAACACTTAACACAACAAGAACACATTTCACTTGAATTTCGAACTTATGAATTAATATTAGACAATTAACTGACTGAGAGACCTGCCACAAATGAAACTTAAGCTTAAATATACATATAGTAGATGGAGAAACGAATAAATGAAATATGGCGACTTCATGAAATCTCCCCAGTTCGATATCTCTATATGCTTCTTAATGTGAAGAGGTCTGCATACATAACCTTTCCTTTAAAACAATTCAATTCAAAACCTTCTTAGAAGGCTCAATTACATTTCTTCATCATGACCTTGACCTTTACCTCATAACTATACTCACTTTCGTTCCAATGTGATCACAATTAAATATACATTTTGTTGTGGTATTTTTGTTTTGTTTTTTAATTTCACTGTCATTGAAATAATATGTAAATATTGCAATTAAATAATTATTATTTCCTCTTGCCCCCTTGCTTGATCGTAAACGCCTCTCTCTCTCTCTCTCTGACCAATTATTTACTTCCAGTCGAGTAGTCCGCGATTGTCCAACCATGGTAAAAGTTCCGCCATTGCCTGAACATATTTATGATTGGTAAACATGGCGGCCTTCATTTTGGACTCATCATTGATATAGCTCTCCAAATTGGCATTGTTTGTCTTGTCTAACATGACAACGGGCAGTACTTTGGATACCACCATGTAGGCTAATTTGAGGTGATAAGATAGGATAGAATGATTGATGATCATTATGAGATTATCAAACCGGTGAACCGAATCATTACTCACCAGCCAAACCATTACGGAATAGAGTTGCATGCAGATTCTTTAGCTTCGGCAATGGTCGATGGTATTCTAATAATTTTAAATTACTGATTAGGTTATCGAAATAATAACGAATCAGATAATCAAATTTGCTCGTTTTTAACTCCAATGCAGCCGACGATAGTATGAGATAGTACAGATCATTGGCCTATAAACAAAATGTTAACTATTTAGAAAGAGAGTTTAACTTTAAAATATAAGTAGTAAAGTAAATTACCGGACTGCCATATTTTCCGACTTGAAAATCCACAAATAGAGTTTCCTTAATTTTACCAAATGCATCATGCTGGAACATAATGTTATTCGACCAACAATCGCCATGATTCAAGACATTGAACTCTCTGGGATTATGTTGCTGATCCTGCAGTAGGCGATCTACCAAATAATCATCGCTATCGGCCTAAAAGAAACTAACGTTTGAATACTGCGGATCAAATATGTGAGATTTGTCGTGATTTTACCAATTTCTCGTAGATTTTTTGTGCATTTTTCCACTTTTTTAGTTCAGTAAGAAATGCTCCCGATGCATTGAACTCCTGCAACAACTGACGATTGTTCTCACTGAATACTCCCACCGTAAACTCCTCTCCAAATAGACCGTAATGCTCTACATAACACGCCGAGGCCGCATGGAAGGCAGCTAATTTCTCCAGCACAGCCAACATGTGCTCCAAATCGAGGCCAGTCAAACGATTCTCGTTCTTGAAGTTCTTTCGATGCAAATCCTCCAAGAGAATATAATCCACACCCAAGTCCCGATCTATTTTAAATGCTTTTGGGGCGAATTGAATGGGTTTGCCCACATTTTCATAGAGTTTCTCAAACTTTGGCAAAATCGTATGATACATTTGCTCCTCCTTTTCAAAGAGTTTCAATTTTCCCAATATGGCTGCCATGACATCATTATTGTGCTGGGCTTTCAGCACAAAGGACACATCCTTGGTTGAATGATCTAAAAAAAAAGGGGAAATTAATTATCATTTCTTATATTTCATTGAGTTTTTCGATTTACCAAGTAGTTCCACTTGAACCAACAGTCGTAGAAATAGTGAAGAATAGTTCTCTCCTTCGTTGCTGCCCGATTGTGGAGTTACCGAAAGAATCCTTTCAAAGTCTCCCAACTGAGCACGAACAGCATTCTCCAAAGTAATATTAGACAGCCAACTGGGGAAATTTGCTTCTGCATCACTGTGTCCATTCGTAGCCGCCGACATTGTAAATCTGAAAGTTTCGACGGTTATTGAACTGAATGATCAGATTTTCATAACATGATAATGATTTGTTTGATTTGATAATGAAACGCTGTTCGCGATAACCGAAACTTAGAGGTTCTACACCCGCTTTATGAAATTGTTATCAAATCAAAACTAGGTGGCGCTAATATTTATTTTGGAGCGGTCGGTCTTATAAAATGTAAATTGAGCTACATAAAAATCTAGCCAATCCCTCTGCAAATCAAAATTGTGCAATCTTCAATGGAAATTTTAAATGACGAGACTATATAATTTTATGAATATTCAAAGTTTGTTCTTCTTTTAATTTGTAGCAGCAAATAAAGTCAATAAAGGATCAAAAGACCTCAAGATAAAGCTGTAAAAATAGAACGTTTTTCATGGGTAAACTTCCCGCAACCTTTTCAGCTTTCACTATAAAAGATTTTCGCCCAACTAAGTAAGATCATGGCTAAGCCCTTAACACTTTCTTAGAAAAGCAATTGACTTATTTGATCAAGTTAAGCACTCTAAAAGTTTAATCTTTCAATCAAGGAGCGCTTAGTCTTTATACATATCTCAAGTTAATGGTATCAGTTAATATATATAGATTTCTTATTTTAGTTATCAATAATTTTGATTAACTTGTTTAATTGGACACATTGCTTTCATTAGGGTCAAAACATTGTAATTTATTATGACTCATATTTTATGATCTATTCACGTGAAAACCTAAGACGCTCGACTTCTTTACTTGCAATACTCAACGATTGGGTTTAAGTATTATGCACTCTCATTGATTGGTTGATAAAGTCATCACGATTCGCTAATCGCTATTAGTTCAAATGTGGGGAATTTTAAGCTTACTTAAATAATAATACTCTTTAAGTATTCTTTAGAGTTTTAATGGTATTCACAATTTTTTACATTTTGTTGGCCCATTATTAGGTTTTTGTTTTATATTTTTTGTGACTTTCATAGATTAGGCCATTATCGAGAGTTCGAGACACCATTAAACGATATTGAACAAAAGTGAAAAATTCAATTATACAAATGAACGATAAACCAGGTCACATGCCAATTATGATTTTATACACTGGGCGCAATGAATAAACGTTTTTTAATAGTTATCTAAAATTATATTTTTGCTGCTAACCCAACTAACTTTTTAAAGGTCTTCTTTCGTTTAACTAACAGGACCACTTCACATCTTTAAACACTTTTCACAACTGAGACAAATGCTCTATATAGATATGCCCATATACACCCAGAGTCAGTCAAATATTGTGTCAAACCTTTTTCCTTAATTGGCCAAAAAGTTCTGTTCTGTGATTGTACTGATAAGTATTTCGTATTCCGTATTGACTGCTGCAGCAGTCCCGATCTCAACGGCTGATTTCAATTGAATAAGACTGCCGGCAGTATGGAAACTATGAGTGGGGCTGTTGCCCCTATTTGGCATTAGGGCGAGAAAGAAATTTCTTATCGGTTTAACCACACAATGTGTGTGTGTGTGCGTGTGTGTGTGTGTGTGTGTGTACCTCATGCATTCTCAATTAGAGTTTATTTTGTAATTCACTTCGCCAAAATCGCGCAAAAAGCGTCACTCAAACCACCAACACCATTGCAAGAACTTCGATTGTGTGTGAGAGAATGATGTCTAAATAAACATTTGATATGGGAACGTCGTGTATTGTTTGATTGATAAGACGTGGTGGATTGCGATTGACTTTACTTTTGTCATGTTTCTTTATCACAAGTTCTTCTTTGGTAAGGCTGTTCGTTCTAATTATTTGATGATATGTTATTAATTGCCTTCGGTTGCTTTGGGAATCGCTGGCAGTGATTCAGTGGAGCATGTGATGAGCAAAAGTTTTGCACGTTGCAGATAAAATTGAGTGTCACAACTTGTCCTCAGTATATGGCACTTACTTTAGGCCAAAGTATTACCAAAAAAAAAAAACCATAAATCCCAAAGTTGATATATTCTTCTAAATCCCAAAAGGTATGCTATAGAAAAGATACTTGTTTTAGGCCTAACTAACATGGCAATTACTTACTTATCTTATCTGGACTCTTGTTAATTTTAATTCACTAAAAGCCTTTTAAATGTTGTTAATGATTTGCAAAAACATTGCTTCTTTTTATAATTTATCATTATTCCAAGGCCCCGCGATATTTTAGCCAGGGTAAAATTACTTCCATATGTTTGCGATATCTAGGATTTGTATAGATCGACTTCTTAAAATTAGATTTACTCTCCGAATCATCTTCAAAGAAGCTTTCAAAACTAGCATTTTCATCGGGATCCAACAGAACAACGCCCATCACATTCAAAACGCAAAATAGTCCTGAAAAATATAAGATTTTATTATTATTAAAGAGAAGTTTTAAATAAAATAACAAGTATTTACCCCAACAACCGTATTTGTATAGCGAGAGATGAATACTCTTGAGAGTAGGTAAAGCTTTTGTATACTTTAATAATTTGAGATGTTTCACCAATTCTTTGTGATAGAAGGAAATGAAATATTCAAATTTACTAATTTTGATATCCAATTCAGTTGAGGATAGCAAAAAGTACAACAGATCCTGAAATTTATCACAGAGGTAATTCATTTAAATTTTTAATTTTTTTTTAATTCATAAGCTAAATTTTACCTGCGCAACCGTCCCCCATTTGGGTATCTGAAGATCGACAAAATACGTATTCATTATTTCATTCTTTTCATTGTATTGAAACATTATATTATTGGACCAAGAATCACCATGATTTAAAGCATTAAACTCATCGTCATTCGGTTCACTCATCTCTTGCACAACTGCTACCAATTTCGATTCAACATTTTCCTATAAACAAATCAAATGTAATAATGACTTTAGACACTTTTTCAATTTCTCTTACCAATTCTGTTAAATATTGCTCATGTCCTTTATATAAATGTATGTATTTAAGAATTGTCTTAAGATTCTTTTTACACAGCATTGGAAGAATTTCTGGGTTCTGAAAGAAACCCTTAGTAAATTGTACTTCAAAAGGTCCTTTGGTAGCTACACGAACTGCAGAAGCTGCATGCCATTGCGCCAATTTGAGTAAGACACTCTCGGTATGAGTATGGTCCAAACCCTTCAGACGATCAGCATTTCGAAAACCACGTGGCCTAAGGTCCTCTAGCAATACATAGTTATCCTTAACGGAAATTTCGTAGGATTCTGCCCCAAATTTGATTTCAAGGCCCTCGTTGCGGTACATTTCTTCCAATTCGGGAACCACTTTGGAATACATTCCGCGTTCTATTTCGAAAATATTATTCTCTTCGAGCAGTTTGCGATACATTTCCGTCTGATGGGGCGCCTTCAGCATGTATGCCTTACTGATCTGTGTTTCATCGTCTAGTTCCACAGTTAACTCAATCCTGAACATTATGGTGGCATAATTTTCACCAGCAGCAGTCCCAGCACTAGCTCTCAAGGACTTTGTTGCCTTGTAACCTTTCACCTGTTGCTTTAACAACTCTTCAAAAACCTCTGGCTTAAGCCAGTCCGGTAATTTTCTATCACTTTTGGTTATCACTACATCCTGTGTCTGTGGCGGCATGTTGTTAAGGAAAGAACTTTCTGACACCGACTGTGTCTAAAATCTGCTGCACTGGGTATATTAGTAGGTGCTCCATACTGCTTTTAAGATGTATTATATGATTTATTGATGGCACTGATTGTGAGACTGTTGAGATCAAGATTTAAACATTGTATGTAACAGTTGCCTGCCGTCTTACTTGTAGGTCTTTGTGGGAGGTTTGTATTCTCAATCTCAGATAACATTATCTTTGGAATATGAGAGCAATTGAGATTTTCAGTAATGACTAAGCGAATTCTTGAATATTTGCACAGTATTTGCCATCAAAACAATAGTCTCTTTGTTGTTTTAACAATCAAACAAATATAACAAATTGTCAAGTTATGCAATCTGTTTACTTCGTATTCCTATCACTAAGTTAACGATAATTATTGTTAACAATTATTTAAGATCATTTAAAAGCCAAGGGTTTCATTATTCATTACCTATGCATACGATGCATACCAATTATTCTGATTACAACGTATGATGATATTGTCAAAGCATCTTAAAAATAATCCTCAGAAAGCTATATTTCCTATTTCCTAGGTTGCATTCACAACAACAACCTAATGGAGCTTTTAAGCAAGTTTTATAAGAGAACTTGTTTCTCTTCTACAAAATCTCTCTTTTGCTCTGCTCTCTTTCTTTTTAAAAGCTCTTGCTTGCAATCATATAACCAAAAGTGAATAAATATATGGTAAATCTCTTGGATCTAATTTACCATTTTGTTTTGATTCCCATTCTTTATTTATGCCCAAATATGGTAGACGCTTAACTATTGTTTTGATAAGTAGTTTCTGCGTCGACGCACTAACAACTTTGTTAATGACAACTAAAATTCGTGGTAACTGCCAAAAGCTGTATCACACTGACTTTGCTCTATTAATCATCGCCAATTTTTTGCTTTTAATCAGCAATTCTTTAGACCACAAGCTAATTTTTTTTTTTTTATTTTTAAATACCAATGCATATTGATAAGCATATCAGTTAAAGATATTGTCTATAACAAATGTTAAGAGCCTGCCCTTATCGCTATCACGTATATATTAGCTGGTTTCCAGTGCTCCACGGTTGAGCAACCAGGGCAGGATAAGTTGGATATGTTTGCGATAGCGAGCACTGGAATACATTAGAGTCTTAAAATCGGCGCCTTCATCTGTTTCACTAAGGAAATTCTCAAAACTGGCCGAATCCGTGGGATCCAAGAGGACAGCTCCCATAACGCCCGTGGCCGTACAATAACCTGTCAATTGTCAAAACGTATTTAGCCAAGTACTTCAACTATATCGATATAATCTACTTACCCCAAATGCCATACTTAAAAAGTGCCAAATGAATGTCGCGTAAAGTTGGCAATGGTTTTGAATACTTCAATAGGTTCAGCTGCTCTACCAGATTATCATGATAAACTTTGATGTAGTAATCAAATTTACTTAGTTTATCCTCCAGTTTAGTGGATGATAGCAAAAAGTAAAACAAATCCTGAACTACTGTCCCATATCTGGGTAATTGATAATCGACAAAGAGGACCTCTTTAATCTTTCCAAATGCGTCATAGGAAAACATAATATTATTCGACCAGCAATCGCCATGATTTAACACATTCAACTCCAGCGGATCAACTTTAGCCATTTTAAATATTTCATCGGTAATTTTTGGCTGAAGAAGTTTCTAAAAGGGGAGGAGAAAATATAAGCAAAAACCTATTAAAGCATAGTATATACTTACAACTTCCTCGAGGTAGGCTTCATTGCCGTCATAAGTGGCACAACATTTGAGAAACATTTGCGATAAAGATTTGTTCATCTCATTCATCATCTGACGATTTTCCTCCTTAAAGAATCCAGCAGTCATATTACCTTCATAGGGGCCCTTGGCTAGCACTCGAACAATGGAAGCGGCATGCCATTGGGACAATTTTTGTAGGACTCTTTCGGTATGCTGCTGATCCAATCCCTCCAAACGATTAGCATTTTTAAAGCCTTGCGGACGAAGATCCTCCAATAAGACGTAGTCCGACTTTGCATTCTTCAGATCATAGCTATTAGCACCGAATTTCACATCGACACCAATATTTTTGTAAAATTCCTCCAATTCTGGAACAATTTTATTATAAGTATTTCGTTCTATATCAAAGATATTGGTTGTCTCCATCATTTTCTGATACGCCTCCGATTGGTGGGGTAGTTTGAGCATGTACGATATGGACTTTGTTTTTCCATCTATAAAAATATCGCAAAATATTATAGTCAAGCTAATATTCGGTCAGATCATTTAGCATTTACCCTCCAGTTCAGCTTCAATCTCCACACGTAACATAATTGTGGCATAATTTTCACCTGCCCCTGTTCCCATAACAGTTTTCAAACTCTTCACTTTCTTGTAGCCCTTGACAGTGGACTTGAGCACATCTTCAAATAGATCGGCCTTAATCCAATCGGGGATTTTACTCGTGGCTTGTTCTGGCGTATCTGGCATTATGATAATTTTTATAAAATCGAACCTTCCGTTGACTAAGCAGGGAAACAACTAATGATTCTCTAGCATTGTGAGCTTTATATACACACATAAAATGCATGTGCTTACAATCTACACTGTTAGAAATAAGTTATAAAGCTTGGAATCTGTCGGGTAGGGGGACGCGAATGGTAATGATCTTTACCTATTTGTTCACGAGTGTTTGGTCAACATAACAAACAGGTTGCTTGTTGAAAGCTCTTTCAAAAATTTCTCTCTACTCTCTCCACGAAGCTTTTTTGATTACACTTGGCATTCAAAGCTGTTCCCAGCCACTTTAATTTGTTTATTTGAAACTTAGAATTTGTCCACTGTATTTTAATAGTATGAAATTTTAGAAAAAAAAACACTAATTATTAACCAAATTAAACTTAAGTTTAATATTGTTTTACTGGGTGAGTTTAGAGAATGATAATTTGCCCTCTTTAGACGTATATTAAAAGTAAAAGATCCTTAAGTTTTAAAAATTCTTTAAAACAAACTTCCAATTATTTCGGCATAAACATATAATCTTATTAATTAATATTTAAAGCGTCTGACTAAGCTGATGAATCTGATTTCTTTTTAATTCCAAGGTAATAAAATTCGACCCAAATCAGTATAGAAAGTCTTTAAAAAGCAGTTGTCAAATAAATGCATTTATTTCGTCTGGCGATATGCAATATTGTATCGATTGAAAGTTATATAATAAGTTTATTGAACAACACAATACTTCAGTCTTTTTTTAATGGCGCAATCTACTTGGGCACTTCGTCAATATTTGGACAGTGCAAGGCCCCGCGATTAAGCAGCCAAGGTAGTACTATCTTAACATGTTCTTTGTACTGCTTTCCGGCATATAGTTGAGCGCGGAATTTCTCTCCCTCTGGGGTTTCAGCTAATAGATTATCAAAGTCGGCACTGCCGGTGTCTTCAAGATTTGCTCCAGCCATTACACCTAACGTTACATTGAAACCTGTTGAAAATTGAAACAAAAATTAACAAAATATAAATTCCGTGGTCTTAGAGTGTCTCTGAACTTACCCCACACTCCATATTTCAAAAGCTGGGTGTGTATTTCAATTAGAGTGGGTAATTTTTTTGAATATTTCAAAAGATTTAAATGTTCAATCAACTGATCGTGGTAATACTTTACAAAGTAATCGAATTCTTTTATTTTGATCTCCAATCTGGGCGAGGATATGAGGAAATATAGCAAATCTAGGGCTACATTTCCATATTTACACAGCTGGTAATCAACTAGATACGTATCCAGGAGTTGATTTTGATCATCATATTGAAACATAATATTGCTCAGCCAGCAGTCGTTGTGATTAAGGACATTAAACTCATTGGGATCTACTTGGCCAACTTGCCAAATATTTTTCATGATGTGTTCTTCCATATTTTTCTAAAATAAGTTGGTAAATTAAGTAGGAAACTCATTTTCTGTTCATCCAAAAGTCCCTCTACTCACCACAGCCTCATAGTACTCCTCATGACCTTCGATTGTTTCATATGACTTTAAAATATACTTTATCACGCCCTCCGACAGGCTTCTTAAGAGAACTTTTCCTTCCTCAGTAAAAAGTCCTCTATTTAAGTGTTCAGGATAAGGACCTTTGGTGGCCACTCGAGTCGCCGAAGCAGCATGCCATTGAGCCAACTTTTTGAGAACTCCCAGAGTGTGCTGCCTGTCCAGGCCCGCCAATCGATCTGTTGGTCGAAAGCCCCTGGCCTTCAAATCCTCAAGAACTATGTGATCTTCCTTGGTGTCAAGCTTATAGCATTTGGCGCCAAACTCAACTTCGAGTCCAGCCTGTTTGTACATATCCTTGAACTCCTGCACAACATTGGTGAACATGTCGCGTTCAGTATCAAAAATATTAAACTGACTATTGCCGAAAGTCTCACCGTATTCTGCCGACTTGCGTGCGGTTTTTAACATATACGAAATACCTTTGGTTGTTTTATCTGTAATGGAAATGGCTTGTATTATGAGAGGAACTTAACTTAGGATAAGCACATCCACCTTTTAGCTCAACTTCCAGTTCGACTCTTAACATTATAGTAACATAATTATCACCCGGCCGTGTACCCGGGCTCACTTTAAATTTTGATATTCTTTTATAATCCTTCACAGTGTCCTTAAGCGTTTGCTCAAAAAGTTCTGGCTTAACCCACTCGGGAACTATAAGATCCATCGCTGAATTATTGTCTGATGGCATTTTATTATTTATTTCTGCGAACTCAACAACGTTATGGCTGAGGAAAGACTAAACGAAAAACTGATTAGAATACCGGTTATATACTGCCTGCCAGAGCTTTATCATAAAACCCCTTAAGAGTCGATTGCACTATGTGATGAAATTTTTCAATTGAAGGAGAGGGTTCTAAAAATCTTAATTGTTCAAACATTCTAGATAGTTGAGATACTGAGTATATAGTTAGCTTGTTTGAATCAAATAAATTATTATAACATTTTACTTGTGTTTGTGATAACTAAAGCTTTGTATAAAGCTCTTCTAAGTTTTGCCAAAGATAGTGGTTTGAGATACTACGCTCAAAAGCTCTGTTCATGGCCAAATCAGATTGTTGACTCTGTTCTTCTTTTTTGTTTTGATCTTCAGTTCTTCTTTATTTACGTGCCCAGTGTTGTCAACATTTGAACACTTAAACTAAATAGCAATTTCGATAATAAATAAATTGTCTAGGTGGTATACTAGGCGTATGAGTAACCAGGGATAGAATGCATTTTATTGGTAATACAAACAACGTTTGAAATTGATTGAACGAAAAATACAAATTATTTATTTATAATTTCATAATACTCTGTCTAACCGTTCCACGGACTGCTTTCTATCTTATATAAGATCTTGCAATGAGCCAGGGTAATATCAGCTTTATTTGTTCCACGTAAGCAGGTGAGAGGAAAGTTTTACGCTTGAATGCCACAGCCTCCTCCGATTCACCCATAAAGTTTCCAATATGTGAATCTACGTCGGGTGGCAGCAAAACTATGGGAAGCATACGTTGAGCGCATACAAATGCTGAAATAAACAATAATAAAAAATAAATATATAAAAAAATTTAATTATATGCTCGTTCTAATACTAATTATACCTACCCCAGAGACTATTTTGATAGAGATTCTGCTGTAATTGCTGCAAAGTTGGAGCATTTCGATTGTAATTGAGTAATACGAGATGTTTGGTGAGTTCTAGATGGTAGAACTCTACAAAGTAATCAAATTTACTTAGTTTTATGCTAAGCTGTGGCGAAGTCATTAAAAGACAAAACAAATCCTGGGCGGGTGTTCCATATTTTGGTAGCTGATAGTCCACAAAACATACGTCTAATATTTCATTGGACTTGTCCTTTATTTTAAACATGAAGTTATTACACCAAAAATCTCCATGATTGAGCACATTAAACTCAGACGAGATTATACGCCCAAAGTCTAAATACAAATCGGTGAGGCGATCCATGTAATTGCTCTAAGGAAAATTTGCTTTATACCTATTCATTATATCAAAATGATTTATTGCTTATACTCACAATTAAAATTTGTTCTCCCGGCTCCAAGCCATATGCCTGCTGCATGCATTCCAAAAAGGGCACACAAAAACTCATGTTCATTCCATCAATAAATTTGCTATGCTCCTCCGAAAAGTAGCTTACTCTATAGCCCTCTTCGTAATCACCAATTTGGCTAACTCGCACAGCCGACGCTGCATGCCATTGAGCCAATTTTTTGAGCACTGCCTGCATTTGTGTTATATCCAATCCCAAAGTACGATCTATGTTCTTATATCCATTTGCACGAAGATCCTCCATTAATAAGTAATCACATTTGGGTAACAGTTCCTTATCCGTAAATTTGTAATGAAGTGGCTTAAATTTTACCAAGAATGAAGTATTCTTTGCGTAGATTTTCTCCAGTTCGGGCACCAGACGATCATACATATCCAACTCGGAGACAAATAAGTCGTGGAACTCATGGTCGTCACCGCAATCGTTGACGAGAGGAATCTTTAAAATATAATTTACCTCCTGTTTTGTTTCATCTATCCGAAAGTAAGACGGAAGTCAGTTACACATACTTAAACAACCAAGTGTAATCCCACCTTTCATTTGCATTTCTATTTGTATGCGAAGTACAATGGTTAGATAGTTCTCCCCCATACTGATGGCGGCCTTGGTTGTAAATTTTTCTATCGCGAGAAGATTGGAATAATGCTCTTTGATCAAACCTTGAAATAGTTGTTGATTGACCCATTCGGGTACTGCCGGTGACGTTGTAGCCATCTTTCAGTGGATTTGCGATGCGATGCGATGCGATGCAAACCCGCCGACACTTAATTGTTGACTGACCTCTTGTCTCTCACACCTCTGCGAACATGGAATTTTGTGTAGAGTGGCTCGACTCATTGTTGATGCTAGAAATTATTTCAAATAAAATTAAGAGTCTTTTAAAAATAAGTCGTGTTGAGATTTATTTAAAACTAATCTTTCCATTGTATGTAATAATTTTCTATTTTCTTTTAGGTAATTGGATAAAATCTTTAAATGTTATACAAAGCGCAGATACTATTTGAAGCCGTATATACCCTTTCATTTAAGCAGTATTAAAAGCTCACTCTCTCTCGAGAGAGAGAGGGAGATCTCTCTCGCTGGGTATAAGGTGATTCCATATGCATTTGTCATATCCAAACTAAATTATATGTTATATGTGCTAACTTATACCCTGTTACTAACAAAAAAAAATGTACTTAATTTGGAGTTTTTTCTCAACTTGGTAACCAAACGAAAATAGTGGCTGACTAGCTGATCCATAAGGTAAATAAACCCTGGCTACTTTTTTTATGCAAAAAAGAAACGCCTTCAATATTTTTATTACTTTTTATTTTTGCACGCGTTAGATAAAATATTAGTAAACTTTGTAAGTTTAAATAGAATTTTTATTTTTATGTCTTAGCTGACGTAAACAATAAATTGAAGCAGTGAATCATGCATATTTTGGTCAATAATTGGTAATTTTAAGAAACACGTTATTTATCTAATATAATTTTTTGCAATTAGCCAAGGTAGAATCATATTCATTTGCTCCACACACGCAGGACGACTGAAGCCGAAACTATCATCATCCGATTCATCCGCAGGATTATCGATATATAAAACAACGGGAAGATAACGTTGAGCGCTTACAAATGCTAAAAATGACAGGATAACTAAATATTAAATTTAAAAAAAAAAATAGTTTTCTACCCACCATAATAACTATTTTGAAAGAGAATCTGATGAAATTGCTCTAATGTTGGAACGTTTCGATTGTAATCGAGCAAGGCCAGATGTTTGCTAAGTTCTCGATGGTAGAACTCCACAAAGTAATCGAATTTACTTATTTTAATACCAAGTTGGGGAGACGACATCAGCAGAGAGAACAAGTCTTCAGCTGGTGTTCCATATGAAGATTGCTGAAGGTCCACAAAGCATACGTCCAATATTTCATTTGATTCCTCCTTCACCTTGAACATACAATTATTACACCAAAAGTCGCCATGATTGAGAACTTTAAACTCAGACGCATTGATCCGACCTAAGTCCATATATATATCGGTGAGCTGAGAAACGTATTTGGTCTGCAGAATAGTTCTTTTATAATTATGATATCGGAATAATTTGTTGGTTACACTTACTATTAAATTTTTGTCTCTTTGATCTAAGTTATACGACTTTTCCATGCACTCCAAAAAAGGACCATTATACAATTTGTCGGCGTATTCACAATGTTTCCTAACGGAATCTGTATAGTATTTCTTTATATAGTCCTTTTCGTAATCACCAATTTGGCTAACTCGTGCAACCGATGCAGCATGCCATTGAGCCATTTTTTTTAGAACTGCCTCCATTTGGCACAGATCCAATCCCAAAATACGATTAATATTCCTAAATCCCTTTGCATGTAGATCCTCCATCAATAGGTAATCACATTTGGGTAATAATTCCTTGTCCGTAAATTTGTAATGAAGTGGCTTAAATTTAACCAAGAGTGAATTATTTTTAGCGTATATTTTCTCCAATTCGGGCACCACACGATCATACATATCCAATTCATTCACGAATGTATCGTGATAACCGTGATCTGTTCCACAATCATTTTTAAGGGGAATCTTTAATACATAATTTACGTCCTCATTTGTTCCATCTACCGAACAACAAGAGAAACGTTTATTTTGTTATATACTCACATACCCAACAATAGGTAAATCCTGACCTTTCATTTGCATTTCTATTTGTATCCGAAATACAATCGATTGATAGTTCTCCGCCTTACCGACGGCAGCCTTTGTAGTAAATGTTTCTATTCCTTTAAAATTGGGATAGTGCTGTTTGACTAGTCCTTGAAAAAGTGGTTTATTGATCCAATCGGGCACCTCTGGAGTAGTCATTTTAAAGTGGAGTTGCGCTTCTACACGATGCAAACCCTTCAAAATTTAATTGTAGACTGTTCAACGGTGAGTTAGCATGCAACTAAGCACCGGTAAATCAATAAATCTGGCTTACCTCATTTTGCACATAAAAACTAAATTTCAAATAATTTCGAAATTCTTTATAATTATAAGCGTTTTTCTAAGCTTTACATTAAGCTTTAAAATTAAAAACAATCCTTAGAGCTTTGTATCCTTGATTTTCTCTCTAGCCATTTATTAGAAAAATTAAGAATATTCAAAAGTAATACTATGGTTTTTAAAAAGACTGTAAATGTTCTATTCCGAGCCGATAGTCCTAACAACTAGTGCTTTGATTCTTATAGTATATGACGATTTTATTGTTAGCATTCTGCTTTACAAATAAAATTTATAATTTAATGCTTGTACAATGCCGATTCACTCCTGAGCCTTGTATACTCCATCAATTAAGGAGTATTAAAAGCTCGTTGACTCTCTGTTTCTCTCTCTCTCTCACTCTCTGTCTCTTGATGGGAATGAGGTAATTCTACATGCACTAGTCAAATCTTAATGATTAATAAACAAATGAAATGCTTTATGCGCACACGTATACTCTGCATATGTATAAAGGGTCCAAACAGAAGAAGTTTTGTCAAAGCTGTCAATTATACACAAATATATAAACGACAATCATCCATAGATTTTTCTAACTTATCAGACATACAAAGAACTACAAAATTGGTGGTAAGATGCATAAACTTTACAAGCATTACAACCATTTAAAAATTTATAGGGTGTTTCGGTGAGACTTCTTCACGCCTAATCTAGCGCTTATCGCTATGCATATAGACATGACGTTTTAGTTTATCGGGACGAGCGAAATGTTTGTCACAGAATGTGCACTGATAAGGACGCTCGCCTGTGTGCTTTCTTCGGTGCACTTTCAGTTCATAGTGGACAGTAAAACGCATGTCGCAGAGATCACATTTGAAGGGTTTTTCGCCCATATGACGACGCATATGAATGCTTAGTTTATTGGGAGTAAGCGATTCCAGGCCGCACAGCGAGCAGAGATATTTCTTTCCCGGATTCTTTTTGGCCACATGCATGTCTCTGATGTGCTTATCCAAGCTGGGCTGAACAACGAAAGAGCGCCAACAGTGGGGACATTGGTATCTAAAGCGTCTTTTTCGACGAATCGAAGAACTTTGTGCCTGTTGATCTTGAGTGCTTAATTTTTGCTTGGGATGTTGACTAGACAAATGCTTGTCGAGATTATCTTGCCACATAAATCTGTAACCGCAATGGGAGCAAATAAATTTCTTCTCCTTGTTTTGGCATTGTGTTAGCTGATGATGTTTTAACATAAGCTGCAAACAATAATTGATTAAAGATTTGAAGGGTAAATAAAGTCATCGAATCATTACCTTATCAACAGTTTTGTAGATACATTGATCGCATGCATGGGGCAGTTTGTCAAACGTATGTAAGGAGTACTGATGCTCGCTCATTTCACGCCTGCGCGGAAATTTCATTTGGCAGAGATCACATGAGTAGGATCTCTTTGTATGGCCAACATCATCATCACTATCGTCTGTGTCATCCAGTTGCAGTTCAAATCCAGCTTCAGTGCTAATCATATAACTGGAAATTTGAGCAGCGTGACCCAACATGGCCATATGACGACGTAAGTCCGCAATGCTAATGAATTGAAGATCGCAGAGTTTGCATTGAATAAGTTTTGGTCCCAAGGGCTTAGCTGCATCAGCCAGCAAAGTTTCGGCCAAGGGTAAGTCTTGCCCACTGAAGCCATGACGTTGGAGATGCTTGTGCAGCAACGCCGGCCTATAGAAGACACGAGTGCACCAACGGCAAGGTATAAGTTGACTCTTTCCCTCTGCATGCATCATTAATTTATGTCTGGTTACGGAACTTTTGTCCTGAAAACTGCGTTGACATTGATCGCACGGGTAATTCTCTTGCTGCAACAGAAAGGTTAATATTTTTACAGGTGCTTTAGGAGGGATATACAAACTTTATACCTTATCTTTATGATCCACCAAATGCGCACGCAAATTCTTGCGCCAAAAGAAACGCTGTGGACATTTGTCGCATTGAAAACGTTTTAAAGTATTATTGCATAGCTGACTAGTGTGATGTTCTAGAAGTTTTTCGCTCAAGAAACGCGAGTCGCAACGCTGACAGACATAGGGAGCCTCCAGCCATGTGTGTTGTTGCCTGTGGTGCTCATGGAGTTGATATTTGCGAGGCCATATAGCCGGCCGTTTGGGCGAATCACACAATTCACATGCATAGCTACGCCGTAAGATCACCTGGGCATCGGCATCCCCTCCATCGCTATCCGTATCAGAGCTATCTAGGCTCAACTCATAGTGCGCCTCATTGGTAATGGAGTAGTACCGACCATACAGTCCCATGTTAAGATCCTTCAAAATGCGCCGCTTCAGACCCTCCACTGTCGATTCAACGGCTGTTTTGAAGAACCCCTCGGCTATGCGTTCAATTGGCTCGCCATGGGCTTCAAAACTAAAATCGACTGGATGGTTTCTTAGATGCTGACGCAGTTCACCCAGTTTGACAAAACGACGTAAACAGATCATACATTTGATTTCTTTGGATCCATTGGGTTGGCAACGAAGTGGGTCAAAGTCCTGAACGCGACGATTAATGCGCGAAGACTTTGAGGGAACATTGATTGTGGCGGCGTTAGAGGTGGAGGCTTGGACTTTATCATCGTCATCAGCAGAATCTATATTGTTTTCCATATGTTCCTTATGCTTGTGTTTGATAAGACTAACAATGTATTTATAGGATTTATCACATTGATCGCATTTGTAGTAATTATCCGAACTGGAACTGCCTTCTTCATCAGAGACTCTAAAAAGGGAAGGTTAGTAAATAAACTTTCGAACATTAATACAGAAACTCACTCTACTGTCTGGATAAGGCTATGCACCAGCAAATCAGTGTTGAGTTTGGGTCTCTGCGAGGGAGTTGCAGTTTTAGAGGCCTCTTTTTCTCGATTTGACGGCATTTGTTTGTTTCGATGAAACCTTTGCTCATGCTTCACCAGAAGCATGACATACTTGTACGATTTGTCACACTGATCGCATTTATAGTAATTGTCATCCTCCCTTTGATCTTCATTCTCTTGATTATTTGCTAATGTTTTTGAATATTTCTTCATTTGATTTTTAATGCTGTGTTCCTGTTGCTTGTGCCTATAGAGATTTGTGACATATCTAAAAGCTTTGGTGCATTGATTACATTTATGCTTCTTCAAGTGAGCAAAATCCTGAGATCTGGCCCTAGCAGAGCGCTGCTTCAGAGGAATATCGTCTTCATCAACACTTTCATCGTCATCATAGTTCTCGCTTAGGTCAGATGCGCACCGGTTTTCAGCACCTACACGCACCAGAGGATCGGGAACTGGATAATGGGCTGCGGTAGAAGTAGTAGGCTCTGCATCTTCCATTTTAATGGTCACCCCCTCAATTTCCATCAAGTGTATGGGAGTCTCACGTAGACAAAAAGAATCGTCAGCAATTCTTTCCAGCCACATCTCGTGTGTTTTCTTGGCCTTACAAACAAAATCATAGGAATGCTGTAGTTTATGCGCACAATTGCGGCATATCCAGGGCGTCAACTTCTCCCCCTGCGTTACGGTCAACTGTAATTACATCTAATTAGAAAACCATGTTAATGCTTTGCCATAATCCTTACCTCAATTTTGGTCAGATCGAGTAGCAATTGATTAAATGTTTTTTCTGCATATTTCTCATTTCCCACAGCTGTCTCGATTCGAAATCGGCCATCAGGACCGGCGCAGACTCGACAGATTCTTGTCATTATTTGATTTAAATATATAGGAAATTCTCTAATTAGATATCCTTGATTTCCATTTCTCTAAAATATTGTTTGGGTCTAATTTTTCATCCGCTAGCAAAACCAAAACAAACCTCTGAAAACTTTTCACACTGAAAAAAACCAATGTTTCACTTCCAATCTGTTTCACAAGAACAGCTGTTCCTATCAGTGATGTCCACGTCAGTAACCAGTAATTTAGCAACTTTAATTTCAGTTAATGAAATTGACCAAATTCACAAATAAACAGTAAAATTTGATGGTTGTAGTCATACAAACTAGCATAACCATAAGAAAAATTTTAATTCTTAAAAATAATAACAAAATAATGTAAGCCCAGTTGCAACAATTTGCTTTCAGCGATTTTTTCAAAAATTTTAGCGTTTTCGATGTAGCCATTTAATTTGAAACAGCTGGCATCACTGGTTGGCCTTTTTCTTACAAGTAGTACACAAGTACAAGTTCAACAATTTAAAATTAGATAAATAGCAAATTAAATATAATAAAATAAAATGTTGCCCTCGGATATTTGTCGTACCTGTGCCACACAGCACAAAAATTTATTGCCGCTTGCCTCCTGCTCGGAAAAGCTACAAGAATTAACGCAAATTGTAAGTGAAAATTACAACTAATACATACACACGCACACACACATATGTACTTATACAAGCTGTTTTCTGGTTGTAGCCTCTGTTGGAGCAGGGCGATGAAAATTTACCACAGCATCTGTGCGCCGATTGTTTGGCCAAATTGGAGAATGCTTATGCCTTCGTGGAACAGGCGCGTAAGGTGAACCGTGAGCTGCTAATGAAGCTGAGGCAGTGCCTCCTCGAGGAGACACCAATTGATATACCCACACCCAATGCATTGCAACATCCCATCAAAATGGAATTAGAAGATGAAGATGCCGGCCAGCAACAGCTAGATGAAGAAGAAGCAGCAGCCACAAGATTGGAACTGAAATGGCATGCAGACAGTGATGCGGAAAGTGTAGCAGAGGAGGAAGAGGCAGCCGATGGTGATGAAGGCGAATACAAGCCATATCAGCTTAGGCGGAGCCTACGGAAGATCAAGCAGCAATCCGATAGCGAACAGGAAGACCAAGAGCACGAAGAGGAGAAAATAAGGTGTGTTGGACTTAAGAAATGCGAGAATGTTAGTAAAATCTCTAATATTCCACTTATTTTAGCCTAAATTTGGAGCCAAGCGATCCGGAACCGCCTCCTAAGCGTCGTCGGGGTCGTCCACCACGTCTGGCCAAAACACAAGCTCTCAATTCAGACGGTCGACACGTCTGTCCAGAATGTGGCAAAACATTCTCCTGGTATAGGGATATGCAGCGTCATGCTCGCAGTCATTTCGAAGAAGCCAGCTTCAACTGTCCACAATGTGGCAAGGGATTCCTACGCAAGGATAAATACATGTCCCATTTAAAGTCCCATGAGAGACGCCAGGCGAAGCGAGAAGGTGTGGAATTGGCTAAAGAATGGAAATTTGCCGAACGGTTATATAGCTCTGAGCAACTGAAGCTTATCGAATGCAAATTATGTTGCGTACAATTTGAAAGGTTAAAGGACTTAAGAGCCCATTTGGAGCTCCATTTGTCCAAAGAGACTCTTGGCCTACTAAATTCGGATCATGAAGTAGTGAAAGAGCATTTTGCAGATGAAAATTTTGATATAGAAAAGGTAAAAGATTTAATTACAAAGGACATAAGCGAGGGACATTTGGAAAAGTTCTGCGCTGTGATCAATTCGAATGGCTATGAATTAAGTTTAAGTGATTCCGATGAGGATTTGCCTCCAGAGGTTGAACCCAAATACCACTGTGTCTCATGCGATGTGCCCTTCAAACGCAAGCATCTGCTCATTCGTCATACAGTGGAAGAGCATTCCAAAGCGCATAATCAGCCGCAATTGCGTTGTAATCTCTGTCAGATCGGTTTCGTCTGCTTAAACCTGTACGAACAACATCAACGATCCCAATGCTATGGTAAATTCAAGCGTTATGGTTGTCGAAAATGTCCTGGAAAGTTTATGTGGTTGGAGAACTTGGAAAAACATGAATGTGTCCAGAGCAGGGAGGAGGATAAGCAAATTCTTTGCTGTCTCTGCGATGCCCAATTGCCAAGTTTAGTCCAGTTGAGAGCCCATTTACTCAGCCATCGAGATGGCCTAACTGGCATTGATCCTCTATATCAGGCAACATTTTTCCGTTGCTATTACCCAAAAGGGTTAGCCTGCAGCCAGTCCGAACTAAGCTCTCGAATAGTTGGTGACTTTGATGCCCAGGATTATGGTCGCTATTATAATGCCAGCCTTAGCTCTGGGCAAGAATTGGATTTCCATGACTCCGATACGGATGAGAGTGATGCACCTGGAGAATCTCAAGAAAAGACTCTTCACACGTGTTCCCTATGCGGTGAATCAATGAAACGTTTAACCAATCTTCTGGAACATCAACAAAATTGCCATCATCAGGAGATGGAATCGTTTCCTTATTCTTGCAAAGATTGCTCGGAGAGATTTGTCTGCGATGCTCTTCTGCAGCAGCACCGACGTCGCTCATGTGGCAAGTCACACGCTAAATTCCATTGTCAGTTGTGTCAAATGCATTTTGTGTGGCAAACTAACTATGAGCAACATTTGCGGGTGAATCATCCGTCAGAAAAGGATCTGGAACAAAATGTTAATCGGAAACCTGCAACAGCTGCTGCTGCTAGACTGCAATGCAATGAATGCGACAAGGTAAAATGTAGTGAAAGTTTACTTTATTGGCGTATTAAAATAATTATCTTTTCTTCTAAGGTATTCATCTGGCCAAAGGATCTTAATCGTCACAAGCGCATGCACCAGCCCAGGACAGCATCTCAGTTTGAGTGCACTTACTGTGAACGTAAATTCCATCGCAAAGACGGTCTCAAGTCCCACATGCGAGTGCACAGCGAGGACCTGCAACAACTGGAAAAGATTGATAATGATGAGCACGATGAGAAACCCCAAGCAAGCCAGATTTTAGGCGAGTTGAGTCGACCACATGGCTGCAAGCGAATCCAATGCATGATCTGTCACTCGCAGCACTCAAAAATCGCAGATTTGCGTTGTCATCTAATGTCCCATCAGTTTGCCATCAGTTTGTCGCCTGAGAGAGAGAAAGACATAGTTGGAGTTTCCAAATCACTATATCCCGAATTGAATGTGGCCCTGTCCAGAAATAATTTAATATCCCGTATTATGAATGATATAGGCAAGGGTGTGGAACTAGACAGATTCATATCCATTACCAATGAATCGGGTTTCGAACTTAGTTTGGATAGCAGCGAAACGGATTCAGACTCGGATGAGGAGCAGGTTGGGGCAAATGGTGGCCGGCAAAAGATGAATCGCTATGCTTGCTCCGCTTGTCCAGTGCAGGTGAAACGAAAGCATCAATTATATGCCCATCAATTGGATCAGCAACATTGTGCGGAGGCAGCCACGAATGTGTGCTCCCATTGTCAGACGAAATTTGTGAGTGAGAAACTGCTGGAACATCATCTAAGGACGCAGTGCCGCAATAATCAAAAGCGGCATCAATGCAGGAAATGCACTTGGCGCTTCCGGTGGCGGGAGAACCTGAAGCTCCATAATAATGTATGCCATCAAGCAGATGATTCCCTATTGGGCGCAGACGGTGGAGAATTGCGTTGCAAAGAATGTAATCGAAGCTTCAAAATGCAAAAGGATCTAACCCGTCACATGCTAATGCACTCGGATACGAGTATCTATCGTTGCCGTTGGTGTGCCCGTCGTTTCTATCGCCAGGCCAATCTTTTGCAACATATCGAACGACATGGCATCAGTGCCGATCAATTGCCCTATGCTGAATCTCTGCTTAACTCGTACAATCATCCGCACGGTCAGAAAATCATCCAATGCAAAGTGTGTAATATAAACTTCAACACCATCACCGAGCTGCGCCATCACCTGAAGACCTCACCGAATGAGTCGCATCATAAACCTACTTCCATGCAAAATTACTCCATTACCAATCAATTGGGATATGAACTTAATTTAGACGACTCAGAAACAGACGATGAGGACGTCAAATCTGGAGGCACTAACGAAGTGTACACTTGCAGCATGTGCCACTTGCGTTGTGCTAGGAAATATGAACTCTATCAGCATCAACAGGCCATGCATAGGCTAGAACGTATTCCCGATGGCTGCGATCAGTGCATCTTCAAGAGTGTCTCCAATGATATAATCGAGCATCATAAACGTAATCAGTGCCAGAATCAGGAAAAGATGCACAAATGCATTAAATGTGGCTTCAAGTTTATGTGGGAATCCAATATGTTAATACATGTCGAACTGCAGCATGCAAAGGATGAAGAGGAAGAGCAAACCCAGGAACCACAAATCGTAGAGACTACAGATTCCTCCGTGTTAAACTCTTCAAATTCCAAACAGTTGCAACAAATCTTTCAATGCGCTCTCTGTCCCAGAAAATACAATCGCAAAGATCGCCTCACGGCGCATATGAAAAAGTTCCACAATCCAGGCGGGGCTACCACCACATCAGGCCAATCCAAGAAATCTCAATCAACTACAGCAGCGACATCATCATCATCATCCTTAGCTGCCTCCGCTAAGCAGCCAAAACTATTTCTGTGCGCTTTCTGTGGCAAGGCAGTGAGTTCCTCCTCCAATCTCATCATCCACATGCGTCGGCATACAGGCGAAAAGCCATTTAAGTGCGATTTCTGTGAGATGGCTTTCCCACGGTCCTCGGATCTGCAGTGTCATCGGCGCACGCACACTGGCGAACGTCCTCATGTCTGCACTGTGTGCCAAAAAGGTTTCGCCAGATCCTACAAATTACAGCAGCATATGCGCATCCACAATGGAGAACGACCCTACAAGTGCACCTATTGCGAGAAGAGTTTTACTCAATCCAATGACTTGACACTGCATATACGCCGCCATACAGGCGAAAGACCCTATCAATGTGGCATTTGCGGTGAGCGTTTCATTCAGGGCACTGCCTTAAAGAATCATCGCCAGCAGCAGGGACACCATGAACCAGGCATTCAGGGTGGCGTCCCTGGAGAGGCGCCCATAAGGCGCACAGTTCTTCAGCAATTTTCCGGCGAGTGAACAGTTTTGTAAAAGATTGCTACATACATATATATTAATGGATTTTATAATTAAAGTATCACGGCCAAGTGCCCAAAAGTAAATGTATCTATACATAAAAAATAGATTTTCTTCAGATTTAAAACTTTAATTTTAAATAGTTTGCTCTGTTTCTACCTGTCATTTGCGACAGTTGCGATAAAAATGTTATCGATACTTTTTTTAGCCCGTTGTCAATAACAACCAGCCAACCCCAAGCCAACTGTGCCTAACTGAAATTCAAGTTGGCCTAGGGTCGCCTTTCTAAACAAGCAGCAACGGCAACAACAATAAACAAACACAAATCTAATATACAAATTCGGGTTCTGATTACTTTTGAAAGAGCAGCGATTTCAATTTTGAGTTTCTGCTTTGTTTTGAATGTTGCCATTTAGCATATTTTGGTGTTCCATTGGCGATGGGCAAACCTTTTAAGCCGCCATCCTTGGTCTCAGGCTCACGCTCTTT
Organism: Drosophila nebulosa; assembly: GCA_024703675.1. NCBI lineage: Eukaryota > Metazoa > Arthropoda > Insecta > Diptera > Drosophilidae > Drosophila > Drosophila nebulosa. The sequence goes on along the minus strand of JANFPS010000004.1, from coordinate 20,732,055 downwards.
GGCTGGAAGTGAGAACAGCGGCGTTGGAGGCGGCAGCGTCAGTAGACGCGGCGACGTTTGTAAGGATAAAGATGAAGATCAGACTTATTGTGTGGTTCTGCATGTCGTGGAGGGTGAGTCAACTCATTTATAATGTACCATTAGACTAAAAAGAGATCTCTTTCGTTAGCCATCAATTTTTGTGGACGGGATGGGGAAAACGAACAGATTGTAATGAATGCTGCGCTCAATACGGTGGACTTTGAGATTGAAGGACAGCCCTCGGCCACATCGGAAACCATTATCTTCAATAGCAATTGCATTTGGGAATGTGACATGGCTGGAATTAAACGCATTAAGACCGACCATCGACCCGTAAAGGTTACCTTCTATTCGTGTGCCAGTCAAACGGAACGAAAAACCATTGGAACGCTCCTGCTACCGGTGAGGGGATTGCCCGTGCTCAACTCCGCAGGCAGTCAAACAGCATTGCAGTTAAAAATGTTTTGGCATAAACTTATATGCACATCTAACGAATATCGTTCCCATAAACCGGAAGTGCTGCTTACGTTGGCCATTATCAAGAAATCCCTATTGCATACCAAAGATTTCGAACATCTCATGCAATTTGCTAATGTAAGTTTGGGCAGAAAACCAAACCAAATTAGTTCTGATTTAACTCCGATTACAATTCCAGCGCAAAAGTCCGGCCTCTTCTCCGCTACAATCGCCAGGCCACTCAATCACAGCTAATATGCTGCACTCACAGGTAAGTCTTTGGAATAGCGAACGACTTCAAAATGTAACACATTTTTTCCATTCACAGGCCAATGTGTATGTGCAATCCTTGGTGCAATTGGGTCTGCTTCAAGTGGGCAATGATCCTTTAATTGACTGCGATATCATTGAGGTAGTCCTGCAACTGAAGCAATTGAAAAACGTTGGCAAATTGGTTAAATCATTTAATCATGGCAGAGAAGTTGGCACCGTTCTGCTGGTCTTCGATTTTGTGGGAAATGTCACCAACATTGAGTTGAAATTAAATGAAAAGGATTCGTATGTGCTTAACGATGTTTTGGGACTGAGATTTAAGTCTTCACTGCGCAGTATGCGTTTGTATTTCCAACGTATTTTCTATTTACCCATCAATATGTATATCAATGGAACAGCTGTAGCCAACTACCGCATGGATTTTGGCAAACTAATGCCTTTGGACACTTATTTTGACAATAATCGAAAGTATGTGCACAATGGCTCCTTTACGTTCAATCGCCTTGGTCGTGTGGACAGTGCCCGAGAATCAAGGCCAATGATAGAATACACTTTCAGTGTGGATGTCAAGTCGATTGGTTCACGTCAGAGTCCAGAGCAGGGACAGGTGGACGATGAGATGCAGCCATCCATTTCATCGGCCAGTAGTGACATAAGAGAACTGCCACTGGAACACCAGCATCCCGAAGAAGGCTCCAAATCTCGGCAACAGCAAGATAATTGTTCTGACGATAGTCTAAATGTAGGAGCCGAACTGTCTGCTTCCGACAATGATGATGCTGGCTTGGATCTAGACTTACCCTTGGATACTAATAACAAAGACAAAGAGGCTCCAAAGAATTTACCGAAGAATCAGGGAAGACGTATGAAGTTCACTCGACTTACAACCAAAGATGATAGCCCCGATAGCGATGAGGATGTGTGCGTGGTAAAAAAATTCTCTTCAATGGTGGTCCGACAGCCGCTCATGGCAGTAAGAGAGGATTCCATTGATTCCCTTACAAGCGCCTCGGAAGACGATGTGAAGGCCTTGTACAGCAATCAAAAGTTTAATAAGGAAAATCCCAATTTGGAAGAAATTACGATGGAGTCCAAGAAGCAAAAGCCGCCATTAAAAACGAAAGAATCCGCTGCAAAGTTGGAACGCCAGAAAACTATTGTAGAAGACCTTAGAAAAAATGGTAAATCGGAATTGGATAAGGGTCTAGTCAGTGAACAAATGAGTAAAACAAAAATGAAATCAATTAAGAAAATTAAATCTGACAAATCGGAACTATATAATGAATATCCCACAAAGGAGGATATCCAAAAGGAACTCGAAACGGCCAAGGAGTCCACCAAAGGTCAGAAAATGAAACTTGAACTCAATAAAGAGTATACTCCAAACGAATTGCAAATGAGAGGAAAGTCTATTAAATGTAAGAAAACACAACCAATAATGGAAAATATGGAAACATATAATGAATCGGTAAATGAAGTGGATATGGTCGAGGAAAGGAAAATAATAAAGCCAAAGCCCAGACCGCAACCGGTTGCAAGTCAGAGTGAGGATAAAGTGCTAAGAAATGCGAGAAAATTGGAAGAGATTAATGCAGCAGATCTGCAACAGTTACCCAAAATGGAATCGATTTTAGCTAGAAAAGAAAGAATGCGAAGGGAAAAGCTTGAAATTATTCGAAAAAAATCGAATCAATTGACCGAAAGAGATGAAGAAGAGGCAACAGCAGAATCTGAAAACTCGTTGGCCTATATTCCATCAAGATGTACCCGGGGATATAGTCGAGATGATGACTGTGCAAAAAGAACCGAAAGTCATATGGATTTTTTCAATAGAGAAGTGATTAGTGAACTAAGAAGAAAGAAATTTGAAGGACAAAAGGACATTTCGCTTCTTGATGCTAGCGATCCAAATCTCGATGATTCATTACTTCTGAATGTTCTGCAGAAAGAGAGCAAACGTAAGCTAAAGCCTCAAGTATTGCCCAATGATCTTGGTGAACTTTCTACAGCAAATCCCAAAGAGTTAAAGCGCAATCCTAGGGCTCCGAAATCGGAAATGGCCTTAAGTGCTCGCTGGGTGGAAGTGAATAGGCATCAGGAGGAAATCATAAAGGAAAACGAAAAGTATATAGAACAGATAAGTAATAGTAGTGAAATAATCGAAAAGAAGCGCATTAAACGAACAAAAGTAAAGCCAACAAATAGCAAAGAAAATAATATGGAAGAATTTTCAACTTCCGGACCAGTCAAAAGAACTAAAAGTAAGCAGCCAATATTGGATGAAGAACAAGATCAAGATCGATCTTACCAACTTGAAAAGTCTGAAGAACATCTAAATCTAAACGTAAGAGATTCCGGGCCAATGAAAAGAACTAAGAGTAAGCAACTGATTTTAGAAGAACACGGCCAAGATCAGTCTTACCAACTTGAGAACTCTGAAGAGTTTAACCTTAATGTAAGAGAAACCAGTCTACTGAAAAGAACTAAAAGTAAACAACCAATATTGGAAGAAGAACAAGATCTAGATAGTTCTTACCAACTTGAAAAGTCTGAAGAACATCCGAATCTAAACGTAAAAGATTCCGGGCCAGTGAAAAGAACTAAGAGTAAGCAACCGTTGTTAAACAAAGAACTATTGGATCAGTCTTACTATCTGGAAAACTCTGAAGAATATATGAATCTGAAAGTTATAGATTCCCAAAGCACTTTGACTAATTTGATGTCAAGTGCTGAATTGGTTGAGGAGGAATTATATGAAAATAAACCAACAAAGAGAATTGTTCGTAAGAAAATTATTAGAAAATCAGAAATAAAAATGGAAAATCCGAATAATAGCATGGAATTCCCAGAAAGTCAAGAGGACGTCCCCTTCAAAAAAAACTTAACCAAAAAAACTTCTCGAAAATTAACTGAGCCATCGGAGCAGCTTACAAATGACGCAGAAAACGTTAGTAGCAAAGAGTCAGTCCAAAACGATCAGCCTAAAAAGCTTAATAGGAAAAAATCTTCTGATATGGTAGATTGTCAAGATGCTAACGCCATAGACATAGACATGGCCAGTTGGACAAAACAACAGATGGAACTTTTTGAGGAAGAACTGCAGTCGAAGATGGATGAAATGGCAATGGAAGAACAATCGGAACACGTTGAACAATCAGGAGAAGCTCAATCTGAAACTAATCTAAACTATGAACGAAAATTCCTAGATCTCGAAAAGCATGTGGCAACACTCAAACTGGAAATGGAACAGCAAGTTGATTACTTTCGCAAACGAAATCAAGATATGTCCGAGGAGAATACCCAGCTTCGTGCAGAAAAGTCACAGCTTGAGGATCACGTTTCCCGCTTGGAGCAGGAAATAAAACAATTAAGTCAAAAAAAAAATACTATCCAAGTTGGCCAAGACCTGAAGCAGGTGCTAAACGAATTGGCCAAACAAAACAAGCGAATTATAGATTTGGCCAAGGAGAAAGATCGTTACAAGAGGCAATGGCGACGAAGTGCCAAAAAGATGCACAATCTGAAACTGTCCATGTACGAGAGAAATAGGGAATTTGATCATGGACCAAACAATCTAGAGGAAACAGGGTACGATCATTATTAATCTGGACTCATTGGACTTTCATTGACCATTTTTCTTTGCAGCAAGATCAATCTGAAGTCTATTCTAACCAAAGATGCTGTCGAATTCGAACGTGAATATGGACAATATCGTCATCCACGTTCTGTACCGAGTTTCCCAATAAGCACAGAATCGGATGAATTCTCTTTAGCATTTAGACAAACAATGTCAGACCAAAGTTCGCAACGTTAAATTAATATTCTAAACATTTATTTTACCAAATTGACTGTGATATTTTCCTATTATTATTTAGTTCTCTTTTTTTTTTCTCTGTTTTCATCCTATTTTTGTGTTTGGATTTCGAAACTATATTTAAATATATTTACAAAGGTTTTGGAATGGATTTAAGGTCTAATCCATTACGAAACCCACGCGAATGAAATAGGGCAAAGTATTCAATGGCGCCGAATAATCCATTATCCAAATGGGCCCCGTGTAAACTGTGCCACTATTGCCATCTGTCCATTGGCCTTCGGGTAGATAAATGTCTCGTTTTGTGGCTCCTTCGACTATTACGGGAGCGGATATAATGTCTTCGCCCAAAAGGAATTCTGTAATTGCAAATAAAATATCTTAAAACTTGGATTCAACAGCAATCTGTAACGGCCTACCATCATAAATGCCCTGAGCAACTTTATCTTCAGGAGCAATCCACCAGAGTGGAGCATTAACTGGCTCTCCCGTTGCCACAGCATTCTTGAACTGTTTCATAATGTAAGGAGCATACTCGGCATGCAGGGAAGTAAAGTTCTTGCTGATCGCAATAGCTTCATCGTCAAATGTCCAAGGGACAAAGGAGAACTGGAGGGCTGGCATGAATACGTTGGCCTGGAGCCAGCGTAGGAAGAGCTCCTTATTGGGTGGACGATCATAGTAGCCATTGCCGCCAATCATGTCGGGCAGAACGAAGGGATAACCGTTCAGATTCATTTGCAGCAGTGAGGTGATTAGTGTAACCAGACCATTGTTCCAGCCCCATTCCGAGTCCTTGTCCACAATGCGCACGAAAATGGGCAAGTCCTGTGTGCCCTGGGCAGAACGTACCTCAACCATCTCACCAAATGTGGCAACTGTGCGAACATAATCTCCGACAGCTTGCAATGGAGATATGATATCCTCTGTACTGGCCTGCAGTACCGGATCCGAGGGTAACCAACTGGTTTCCCCTGCATCAAACTTGAAGCTATCAATGCCGTGGTTCGTTCGCAAAGAAACCAGACGATTGGTGAACCATTCCTGGGCTGCTGGTTTAGTAAAGTCAACTATTGTTGCCTCGGCTGTTCCGCTGTTCCACCATTGAGTATCGGGACTGCCATTGTGATCCAAGACCAAATAGCCCGCTGCCAGTGCCTCATTGTAGATGTCCACGCAATCTTTGTTGATAAATGGATGAATCCAAAGAGTGACACGGAAGCCCATTGCTTTAAGATCTTCAACTGTCTTTGTTATGTTTGAAAATTTGCTCTCGCGGAAGGTCAAGGCTCCGTAGCAGTTTTCCCAGTCGTCATCAATCTCCAGTTGGCTGTTATTGAATCCATTGTCAATGATCTTTTGGGCGAATTCCCGGACAATCGAATCATTAATGTCCCTACTATACAGAGCCCATGTAGACCAAATGGGATGCGTGACAATACGCTCATCAGGATAACCCGTCGGCTGTCCCAGGAACGTTTTCACAGCATATTTATGGGCAGATTTGGCATTTTTGGCCAAACCAACATGATAAACAAATTTGGAGCTAGTCACCCGAGAATCATAGGGCAAAGCGGCAATGGCGCTCAAACAGAGTTTGTTCTGAAAGTCACCCGTGTTCTGGTCAATAAACAAGGGCGTGTTGGACTCTACAAAGATGAAGACTCCGGCACTGCTCAGCCAGTATCTTTCGCCCACACCGAAGTTATCCAACTCCTTGGGCAGATAGGAATAATTGGTATGATGTTGCCGTTCCACTGGCCAATAATGTTCCTTCTTTTCGGAGCCACCAAACCAATGGATTTCAGATTGATCCAACGGGAAGCAATCTCGAGGCTGTGTCCCTGGCACCACATCATTGCGAGACACTTTAACGTGGGTAATATCACTGCCAGTACCACTCACCACGCCCGCCTGGACTAGAGTGAATTCAATGCTAGTCGTTCCATCCGATAACTTGTAACTGCCCGTTGAGGTCAACTCCAAATCACTGCTGGTCGCAAAGTTATCCAATGTCACAATCTGGACACTTGCAGAGCCTTTCATCAATTCGTACTGCAACTTGTCGCCACGCCGCAATCTTACATAGATGTCACTATTCGAGAACTTGTACCGCTGCTCGATGCTCTGGCAGGCAGCCACCTCCCAGCTGCATGCCACCAGCACGAGGAAGGCTATAGAACAATAAACAGTAGCCTTCATTTAGATTCGTTTCACGTTTAAGATTCAATTACTAATGGCAATAAAGGGAAATGGGAATGGCTTTATATACCCGAACGATAAGACTGAAACCCGCCGGCATTTCCAAACGCAAATAGATCTCTTGACCATTGCCAATCCAATTACCACTATATCGTAGTAACAACTACTTATAACCTGATAAAGCCCATACTTGATAAGCTCGTGATTCCATAAAAACATTGGTGGTCGCTCAGGAGCTCCTGATGCAGTCTATTTTGAACAGGTTTTGATATGTTTTTGAAGAGTTTTGCCATATAACTGCTTGTTTTTCAGATTGTATATCTTAAGTGGTCGACTAAGGTCTGTCAGTAAAATAATCTGTCCTGCTCTTGGATTTTTTAAGCGTACTTTACCATAATTTATAATTTGTCTCACGTTTTTAAAAAACATCACTAAGAAAAAAATGTTTTTTAAATAATTTTCGCTTTGTTCTAAATCTTGGTTAGCTCCAAAGCATTCTCATAAGCCTTTCAATAAATTGGATAATAAATCTACACAAAGTCCAAATCTTCAACAAACATTTTTCGTTGAGGCACTTTATGACAATCGGTTATTAAAACCAACAAAGAGGTTCTTCAGATTTAGCAAAGTTTTAACAACTATGTAATTGTAAATACGTGCTTTACTTGATGACAACAATTAGGAAAGGAAAAAGAAAACAAACAATTGAACATTCTTGACTCACCGCAAATCAGTTAAGATATCGCCTTAGATAATTACATAAACAAGTGCTTTATATTTTCATATTCACAACGATTAAAATTGCGTTAATATAAAATTGAATTCACCGTGAATCAGTTAAAATATAACCTTAGTAAAAACGCATGAACAAGTGCTTCACTTTTTCATGTTCACAACTATCAAATTTTTGAATGAAATTAATCGTTTTTAAATGAAATTGATTGTTGGCAAAGGTGACACACAAGTGGCAGGTCGCAAAAAAGTTCGTGTTTCCCGACATTTTAAATAACTCAATTTCCAATAAAAACAAAAGTTTATGTGTTAAGTTGTATAATTTACTTTTATTAAAAAGTTTTACACTCTGCTGCTGCCTGCAATCCTCATTTATAGTCATCTCCATCTTTTCGTTTAAGTTGTTTTTGTGTCATGCCTTAATTGTGTGTGTCTGTCTGTTGATTTTTTTTGACAATATTGTGTTGGTGTGTGTGTGTGTGTATGTGTTAACAAAATAATAACTTTAAAATTAATTAATTATATGTCATTTGGACGTGTATGTTGTGTGTGTGTGTGTGTGTGTGTGTGTTTACATAGAATAAAATAAAATATAAATTTAAAGCAAATTTGTTGCATAAATGTACAAAGTTTTCTTTCGTCAATTGGAAGGAAAACGTGAAAAACTTAATTTTAAATTAATTTGTATAAATTTTTGGACAAGACAATAAAATAAATTACAAAGTTATAATGTGGAAGAGATTCCTCAATCGAATTTCAAACATAAGCAAAAGCTTTGCGCGTAATAATTTATATTTAATATTATATTTATTATTTACTCACTTTAGAGGCTATTTTTTTATATAAGTTTCTTTTTTTTGTTGTTGAATTAATTTTATATGTATTAATGTAATGCATATTTTCACAAGTGTTTTTTTTTTGTTGGTTTTTATTTTTTAATTTTTTCTCAATTTTTTTAAGGACACGCAGACAATGCCGCTTTAATTTTTGAGTTTTCTCTGTTTTGATTATACATAGAAATAAATGTAACTAAATTTAACTAATTATTTTGTTAAAAAATTTGAAATTTTTCTCCTCTTCCCCTTTCTACCACCAAACACACACGACTTGTTGGACAAGTCTTTGTTGTTTTTACTGCTTTGTGCTACAAACATAAATGTTTAACAGAAAAATAACGCGAAAAAAACTCTCCACCAACTCTCGATTGAAACGTAAAGGAAAAAATTTGTTTATAAACAATGTTGTTGTTGCTTTCTTCTCATATGTATGCGTATTCTATAACATAAAATGATTTAGGGTACATATGTAGTAAATATATATATATATAAATATAAAAAGAGAGAAATGTGTACAAGTGGGGGAGAGGGCGATTTTAGTTATGTTTTCTTTTTGGGCCTGAAATATGAACAACTCGCTACTACAATATAATAAATCTACAGGTTAACACATAATGTAATGTAAGATAATATAATTTATATCAATTTATATATATATTTATGTGTATAGTAGGTATAGTAGTTAAGAGTAATAGGTAAATAACACTAAAGAGTTGCTTTCGTTATCATCATTTTCTGGTTGATTGGGGGAGCTGGAGGAGCAACTTCACTAACATTGCTTGATTGTGTTGGTTTACGGTTTCATTTTAGCTTATAAAAAAAACAAAAAACTTATGCTTAAAAAAATTGTTTTCCTTTTCTTTTTTGTTGAATTAGTTGGTACGAAAAATTGTTGCGTTCAGTGTTGGTGTTGGTGTCAGAGTCTGGTTGTGTGTGTGTCTGTATATGTGTATAAATCAAGCAAATGCAATTGTTTGCCTTGATCATCATCATCTCATCACGCAGTGGCTTGATTCAGTAACTGCAGCTTTACTTTAAGTTCCGCAAATGTTGGCCGCTTTACTGGATTTAGATCCCATGCTTGACGCATCATTTCATAGATCTCTGGTGGGCAACCTTCGGGTGCTTCCATTTTATAGCCAACTTCCACATGTTTCACCACATCAGCTAATGGCTGTAAAATTAAAAAAATCGCATCAATTAAAGATGACTTATAGACATATAGAAAGACATATTAATCTTACAATTCTGGGATATGGTACACGTCCAAAGGAGTAAATTTCCCACAGCAATATGCCAAAGCTCCACATGTCTGATTTATTTGAGAAACGCTGCAAGAACAACAATAATGCAATCAATTAAAATCAAACAAAACCAATCATTGTCTCTTATGCAACTTACGCCATTTTTCAGCGCCTCGGGCGCTGTCCATTTAATTGGCAATTTGCCTACATCTAGATTATAGCATTCCTCGCGTGCCAAACCAAAATCAGATACTTTGGCCACACAGTCTTCGGATATGAGAACATTACGGGCTGCCAGATCTCGATGTACAACTTTTTTGGCTTCCAGATATTCCATGCCAGAGGCAGTGTCGCTACAAATTCGAGATATTTACATAAATTTTCGTTTTCTCAAATGGATTACGCTATTTCTGCTTACAAGGCAAAATTGATTTGATCCTTTTTGGTTATATGCTGCCGTCCTCGCGAACGCAAGTAATCAACCAGTGATCCTTTGCTCATATATTCCGTAACCAAAAACAAATGCTTAGTGGTGAATACAAGGCCAACAAACTTGACCAAGTTCTCATGCTCCAGCGTCCTGCGATAATAAAAAGCGAAAACAACGATTAAAACAAGATTTTTTAGGGAACGCAAAAGAAGTTTTAATAGAGCTTTGATTTTCGCTTTAGCATTATTATTTGTATCGGTTAGTTCGAAATTCAATTCACTGTACTTACGTCATGACCGATGCCTCGGCTAGAAACTTTTGCACTGCTCCCTCATCTTTAAGCACCTTGACAGCCACTTTCTCATTGCGTAATATGCCCAGCATGACATCGCCGAATTCGCCTTTGCCAATGCTTTCTCTAAGCTGCAAATCCTCCTCGGGTATGACCCAGCCCTTGTCTACAAAATCTTTGGAGTTGATGCAAAACTCTTGTTTACCTAATTTCGGTAAACATTTCACCAGTTGAGTGCAAAGACCATCTGCATCCGCTTCATAGTGCTAAAAAATGAAATGGTGTGAATGTCAAGTGGCTAATATGGAAAGGAATTAGTATTCGTTGACTTACTGCCACAAGTTGTCCCAGATTCTCAAAGTATTCCTCATCGTCTATGGTTAGTTTATTCTCCAGATATTTAACACGATAATGCTCAACCTTCGATTGAAAGCAAACACAGAGTGTATAATCACCGGGAAAATTTGTCGATTCGCGCACTAGAAAGAGGCCATCCTCTCGTGGTTGGAGCAAATGTTCGGCCTCATCACGTGTTATGCTACCATGGAACCATCTAAAAGGCAGGAGGAGAATGGACATTTAAATAAGTGATTCGACTGGCCTTCAATTGATCGTTTACTTACGGCATTGCATTTAGCTTGACCTCACATTTCCTCAACTGCTGTGGTCCCAATGCGGTGGGCGACAGCGACGAATAGTTCATGGCCGTTGTGGAACCACTTGACCAGGAGCTAGATGCTGCCGTTGCTGCTGCTGCTGCACCACCGCCATTAATATCAAAACTATGCAGAGAAGTGGACATGGCAGTGCCACCACTGCAGCTGCCCACCACAGTGGATCCGGATTGTTGCTGTTGCTGCAATGTGGAAGGGTTACTGCTGCTCCCAACGGTGTGGAGCAACATGTTGCTGCCACCGCCGCCACTCAGGGCTAAACTCTTTGGTGGGAGAGCTCGTTCAGAGGCATGGAGCGATTGCAATTGGGCTGCATTCATGGAGGAGGACATTAGATTGGCGCTGCTATTGCTGGAAGCACAATTGGCCAGTAGCTGGAGATGTTGCTGCTGTTGTTGTTGGGTAACCGCTGCAACGGCAGCAGCTGTAACCGAGGCCGGCTGCGTGGCAGTGATTGCTGTTGCTGATGGTAATGGCGGGGCAGCCGCTGTTGCTGCTGCTGGCAGAGCGGGGGCAAAGGTGGAGAGGTTTGTCGTCGTCGCTTGCTGCTGCTGTTGCTGTGTCTGGTTGGGGGACTTGGGCGAATGATTGCTGATTAAATTATGACTATTTAAAGCATGCGATGACAAATGCAAAGCTGCCGCCGTTCCTCCTGATTGATGCTGCTAAAATTAAGAGAGAGAGAAAGATTCAAATGTTAACCGTCATTCGTCTTTTACATATTTGACAGAATTCATTTTTACCCCGCCTCCTGTATGATGATGATGATGATGTGGCGGTATGCTCGGCGGCACTATGTGTGGCTGGGATTGGCTTAGCTGTTGCTGGTGTAAGAGAATTGCTGCTGTTGTTGCACCACCAACACCGACGCCGCCCGCCCCCGTCACATTTGGCTGTGGGGCAGGTCGCTTATTATGCCTCAGCGGTGCAGTTGGTGGCATTTGATGCCCAGTTGCCTGCAGAAACCATGGATCACCTGCTGTGCTGCCGCCGGCGGCTGCAGTCGCCGCCGCGACCGTTACCGATGGCTGTGAGAAACCGCGATGATGTCCAACGACCGTTGTTTGTCCGTTTTGTGTGGCCGTGGCGTGACTATTCATAGCACTACGTTTCGATTTTGATACCAAATCCGATTCCAATGACTTCAGTTGTCCCTGTTTGATCTCAACTGTGATCAGTGGATCAATTTGTTTTGCCTTCTCCTTCTTCTCCTCGTCCTTCACTGGTTTCTCTTTTTCCTTTATTTCGTCTCCAGATGTTTTATTTCTTTCTTCTTTTTGTTTCTCGCTTGCTACAGTTTCTTCTTCTTCGTCTGTAATAACAAATGAGAATAGGAAATTTACTATAATTACTTATACTTTTTCATAGAATATTTAGAATTGGCACATTTTCTTGCTAATCTTATCTCATTCACACACACACACACCCAGACACAATGAAGATAACTGCCCCGCATAGGTAATAACTCTTTTAATGGTATCATTATTATCTTTATTTCTGCTTATCTCTTACAATTAAATTGCAGAAATTAGGAAATTATAGAAGCCCCCAAATTTAAAGGACCCAAAAGACCCAAAGGTAATTTGAAATAAAACATAAATTGTAAGCTTCATTCAGAAGTTTTTAAAGTTTATATAGAATGCTGAAATCAGTCTCCAAACTGAAGGGGAGACCTATGTGGGTCTTCTTATACAACTTTTAGAGCTTTGCAGTAAAATCTAAATTAAACTATTGCAAGTAATCAAGTCTCAAAAGTCTTCAATAATAATTATGGTAATTTTAAGAGTAAATTGTTGGTTTTTGTATTGCATAGATAATTTGTGAAGATTATATAAATTCGCTTTTTTGGGATGCGAAATGTTAATTGGTTGGCCAATACAACCAACGCGTTAACAATGTGTAGTAGGGGGGCTGGGCGGGCGGAGATGACTCAAATGGCATGCTAATCAAATAAGCGTTAAACACACAATACACAAAATACACGCGCCAAGTTGAAGCTAAAGCAGTCGCTGAGCTGAACTGCCCACGCCCACGAATGAAAGGTTTGTGAAAAGAGACCTGTGGGAAGAGGCGGATGGAAGGAGGGGATGGTCGCTCGGGTCGGTCAACTACAAATTCGCCAAATGTATAACATTTGCATGTGACAGGCATAATTAAAACCAAGTTTTACTGCGCAATTTTCGTACAGAAAAAGGCCGGCCACAGAGCTACTGGATTTTATAATCCCCCCAACTGATGATGATTCAGTTGAGGGCTGAATTGAATGTAAATTAAATAAAGTGACCTGCTATTTTTATGCGAGGGTTATACCTAAACTTTAAAGTCAGACACAATTTCAAAAATGATTTTGTCAATTGATTTTGTATTTGTGGTTCTCACAACTTTTTTCTTTATTTTCCAAACGAAGGACAATAAACACTGATTGGTTTTCATATATCATCATCAATCAAATAATTGAAAATCTTTAAAGAGGGAGAAATGTCGAATTATTATTGATCTATGTATTGCCCGTATTCATCTGGTTTCGTTCTATAAAAATAATTTTAAGCACTTGAAAATGCAATTGAGATCTTTTGTATTCATATTTCTGACATTATCAAAAGATCAAAAGGTTTTGCTCAGGAGGAAAATGCTGGTAGAATATATTTTTTTTTTGCGAATTTCCGGGCTTACCCTCTTGTAGGTAGAAATTACTCATCTGCCTTGATGTTGGAGTTAAACATTTTAATTGTCAATGTTTGTTGTTGTTTTCCTCCTTCCCTTTTGTTTGTTTTTTTTGTCTTAAATTTATGTAAATTTTTGTGTTGGCTTAGCGGAAACGTTTTCTGTTTTCTCATTCTCATTCTTGTCAGTATAACACACACAGGCCAAACGGATTTATCGTGGGAGTCTTGTCTGATTTTGAAGTGTGAAAGGTTTAGGTTTTCGGTTTTTTTTTTTTTTTGCTTTTTTTGGGAAGGAGAAACAAACAACAACAAAAAATTGACTGATTATAAGCCACATCCGTTGTGGTCGGTCGGTCTATTCATTGTACAAAGTCATGTCATGCATTAGTTGCAATTATTAAACAAAACAATGAGAGTGGAGTTCAGATTGGTTTTGTTTTTTGTATATTTCTTTTTGCTGAGGTGGTAAAACAAGACTCTTTGAATGAAATTTGATTGCATGTTGTAGTCATCGGTTGGCAGCGGCTTCCTGCTTGCTATTTACTATGAAGTCACGCTATATATAGATACCAGAAATGTATGCATAAATATATATAGATCAGTTATTGTTTGCCAAATGTTAAATAACCCCCTCCCTATCTGCCCTGCCATAGTTCAGAACGTATGTAAAATGTTTGACCTTGACTGGGGACAAACTCCAAAGATCAGACTATTGTCCTTATTCATAAATTCTGTTTTTCTGATTTAAACAATATTATGAGTCAGTCAGTTATCCATTGAAGTAAAACGGGGTCGCATGAATTATCTAAAGAAATTAACGCAATAAAGACATAATGTTAAATAAGAACACAAACCATAGATGCTACATTTTATGCAGAAAATGTTTTATCTTAAGTGCAACGAATAAATTTTCTATGTTCTATGTAAATTTCGAGTTTTGTTTTAATTTAGAGAACTTAATTTGGTATTAAAAGCAAAAGTAAAGGTACGGAGATTGATATTGATCTCTCTTTGAGTTAATATACCAAATCGAAAAGCTTTAGTACTTTAAGTTTTCCAGATCTTTGGTTACACTTTTAGTGCAAAGCAAGAATTTAATAAAAAACTGTTGAACCGGTCCTGGAATCAACACTTACTCTCACTCAATATTGACAAGCCAAAGTCGAGTCATTGAGCAAGCAACAATCATATAGAACTTAAGCCGGCCGCTGTCGTTGTGACACATTTCAGAATTGATTAAAAAAAAAAAATCAATTGTGGACTTTATAAAGCAATTTACTTTGGCTATAGCCGCCGATTAGTTATCGTGTGAAAGACCGATAGTCAGCCCACGCAATTTAAAATATACATAAGTGGCCAATAAAAACTGAAAAACTGAACTAAACTGAAGGCAGCTGTGTGTAATCGCTCGCAATTCTTACAAAATCAAAAGTCAGAATGAAGAAGAAAAAAGGCAAAAAAAAAACACAATTGTGAAAACAAAAAGCACAAAAAGCCAAAAATGTTATTAATAACATAATCCAGTTGATGTTGTTTAGCAATTGCTTAAACGAAATAAGCAATAAACAACAGTTCGTAACTCAACTCTTGGCTAATTGTTTAGGTGTAAAATTGTTCGCTTCTCTCCTCAAATGGTTTTTAATTTTAGCCAGAGATATACATTCTCACATCTCTCACACATTGTTCGATCTCAAGGAAATACATTGAATGATTCATTTGACAATTTGTCGTCGCTTACGATTTTATCGTTGCATCGCCTCGAGTGGGTGTTGAAGTAAAGTGCGCAGTAACTCAATGTGAATGACTCGAATATAATAGATATTGATGGACGAATGAGGTAATATATTCCCAACTCAGTGAAGTTAAGCTTACGCTACTCTCCTCTTCATCATTTCCATCGTCTAACAGGTGGAATATCTCTACCCTTGTTGCTAGTCATTACAAATTATAGGAAGGAATTGTATACGGAAGAGAGAGAGAGAGAGAGAGAGAGAGAGAGAAAAATACAGTTCAACACCCATAGAGGTAACAAGTACGTGAGAATCTTTTTGTATTGCTTCCTCATCCATTGTGAGGTTGAGTTGAGGTTGGTAAGGAAGGGACAGAGTGAGAGAGAGAAAGAGAGAGAGAAGCAGAATGAATGCACTGGTGGGTAAGTCATCATTTTTCTGCACAAAAGTCAGTCAACAGTTTCTTTTTCCGCTCTTCTTTTAGCTACTGCTTCTACTTATTGTTCAGTCTCGACGAGTTGGAAAGTGTAACCTTAGTTAGTCACTCAGTCAGTCAGTCAGCTAGTTAGAGTTTGTTAGTTACTTTTGGTAAGGGAAGGCAACGACGAAATGACGACAGACAAAAGACCATGAGTGATGGCGTGCCTAAAGCAAACTGGCAGGCAGGGCGGGCTTTTGGGGTGTTTTGGCCAGCAATTTGCATATTGCATGTGAGCCACAATAAACAAGAGAAAGGAGAATGAATAGGAGCAGGAAAAACCGCAAAAGACACAGTAGACAGTAGACAGGAAGAAGGAAGCCAACTAACAGGGCAGGCAAGCATGGAGAGACGAGCAAAACGTTAATGGATATGGATATGGGTATATATGGGATACTAATTGCATGGATAGGATATCCACTCTTAAAACTCTTGACCATGAAAAGGCACTTGGATCAGAAGCGCATGGATTACATCTAAATAAGAGGAAAATAGAGAGAAACAGATGGTAAAATGCATAGAATTTCTCTTTATACATCTCTCTGATTGAAGATGAAAAGGAATTTTATCCTCGAGCGGAGTAAAAAACAAGGAGGGAAAATAATATTTTGAGGGTTATATATATTTGTGTAAAGACATATTACGATTTGGAGTCAAACTTCGCCACAGCTAATGATGGTCTTTCCAATATTTTAATCTAGTTTACTGTTAGTGTCTCGAGTGTTGTTTTTTGACACCTTTTATGGCATAAAAGTTGGCCAAACCGTATAATCCAATACACTGCATCAATGTCAGGTGAATGGATTTGATAGGGTAATTTAATATGGTTATTGCAACAGTTTCTTCAGCCAGCGACTAATACTAACCGGCAAACCAATCGTCGGTGCGTATAATGGGGGGCAGCGATACGCTGTTGATGCTGTTGCTGTGCTGCTCAGACGACGTTTGATTGAGAGTTTTCCGACTTGAAGATTTCCCTCTGAATGATTTTTCTTTGGTATTATTTATATTGCTGTTGCTTGGCTCCAATTTTGGTTTGGCTACTTGAAATTTGCGTTGGGCCGAGCGTAAAAAATTCAATAAATATGCCCGATCGATGGGCTGCTGCTGCGTTTGAGATGGTGAGACGGTGGTTGAACGAGACGAACTGCCTTTTTCAGCTTCTCCAGCTGCTGCTGCAGATGATGATGATGGTGATGTTTTTTTTGTTGTTGTTGTTGTTGTTGGTGGTGCATATTTATCACAAAAATAGAATTCCTTGCGTTTGGGTGGAGCGTAGGCAGCACTTAAACTGCTGCTACTGCACAATTGCAACGGTTTACGTCGAGCTTTGGCTATTATCGGTAAAGCAGTATTACTTCCGGCCGAACCACTATAAATGGCTTCTTTATGAGTCAAACTGCTGGCGCTACGTGTTAGACCCGAACTTAAACTTTGTTTGCACCAATAAACATCCTTGCTACCAAAATAATAACGTTTACGTGGACCGCCAACACCAAAGTTTCGTTTCCCGGAATTTAGACTTGATTGAGAATTGTCACTTTCCGAATTTAAAATATTTGCCGCTAATGTCGACGATGATGATGATGATGAGGTTCCCTCTTCAGCTGATCCTGTTCTTCTTCCAGTTGCGGGCATAAGATACGAATTGGATTGGATGAATACCCCATCGCAGGTTATTTTAATTGTTGTCACCATATTCGTAATATTCCACCATATTCACATTAATTTCACTTTATAATACAACTGCGATTTAACAAAATTGTCTTCTATTGGTTATACAAATTATTCATGTGATTTCGTTTGATTTCTCTTTTCCTGAGAGTTTAGCTTAAGTAAATTTTATGAAAGCCATTAAAGGAGCACAGATTTTTTTTTTTACTATTCTTACCGTTTCAAATCACAGAATCAGCTTGCTAATACTTTAGCGAATAAAAGTATAAAAACAATTTAAAAGCAAATAAATCTATCAAATTTAAAGTCTACACCCATGACTTGACGTTGCAATAAGTCAATTGAAATTTAGTTTGAATGGAAGTCATCGTCAATTGCTCTTTTTTTTTAGTTTTAATAACAATTAGTTGCCCTAGTTGAAACGGGGCTAATGCTGATCTCTTTCTCCCTCTCTCTTTTCTATGGACTACAAAATTGTTTTCCTTTGTAATAATACTAATTAAAATTGTTTTTCTTTTTTGCAGAGAATAGCAAACAAAAACAAAAAATCAATGGACAACTTTTTCATTTGTGAGCCAACAACAAAAGGAAAAATAGAAAGAAAACGAAAATGTTGCTGCTCCATATTTGTCATTACATTGATAGAGTTTTACAAAAAAACAAAAAAGAGTGTAAAAAGGGGAAGGGGAGCTGGAGAAATAATAATAACAATAATAACAGCCTTTTGGCAGAGTCAAGTAAGAAAAAATTTGCCACTTTTTTTAAATGCTGAAATTCTTTTGAAAAAAAGTTCAACAAAGCCAAAAGCAGTAAAATGTAAAGCTTTTTTGTTGGGAGTTTCTTTTTCGCTGTCTCTCTCTCGCTCCCCACCTTTTCTACTTCTTTTTTGGGGTTGGGAAAACACGTCGCTGCTTGAATTGAATTGAAATTTACTGGAATTGTTGTTATTGTTGTTGCTGCTGTAGTACAACATATTGTGCAAAATAATTTGGGCGTGGGAATGCTGAAAGCTCATTGTCTTTTCTGCCTCTGCCTCTTCTTCTCCCTTTGCTCTCTTGTTACATTTTTTTTTTCTTGAATTTTTTTCAATGCATTTGGCATTTTTAAAATTTTTACATTTTTCCATGCGTGTTAGGAAAGTACGTGAAAATTAAAAAGGTGGAGAAGATAAAAAGAGATGAGAGAGACTGCATTAAGAAATCTGTAACTAGATCAGAGAAAAGAGGCAGAATGAGAGAGACTTGTTTTTATCTTAATCCAATGCAGTTAGTACATAACGAGATGGAAAGAAGTGAAAAAAGAAGAGAGAACAAATTATGGGGAGTGGGAGAGACAGCGAGATTTGCTCAGAGCTAAGACTAATATTGATGGCTATAAAGGATAAACAGTGGTCGGACACGAATATCCGCCCAGTTTTACCTTTGTCCGCTAAAGAAAAAAGAAGATAACGATCATAGAAGGTTTATCCGCTCAATAAAGAGCGATAAAATACATATTAAAAATTAAAAGAATTCACATGAGCTATGTGATAAACAAATTAAATATTTTATCAAAATATCGTGCAAAAATGTGAGATTAATTGCATTAAAGCTTCGCTTGGAAACTTTAGAAACCTAGACCCAATGTATTAAAAAGAAAACCCCCGTACCATTTGGAACTTGTTTTTTTTTTCTGCCGTCAATTGAATTAATTAACCGTTTCCGAAACTTTTCCCTTTCTGGCAGAGAACTTTTTCAGTATGTCAAGCCGACTTTTTTTTTGTTTTGTTTTAATGCATAATTAACTATGCAAATGGAAAAGAGAATCGAGCACGTGAAAAGTGATCAAGGTAATCTTGCATCTAGAAAGAGCGGGAAAGAGGAGGAGGGAGCGAGACGATAGAGAGACAGCCAAATGGCGCATAAGAAAAAGAAGAAAAGTCCGACAGACAAATTACATTAGTTTGCTTGAACAATAATTTGGCCTGGCTCTGGCAGGGCCCTTAGACAAAAAAATAATTAAACATAAACAATGGCAAACTCAACGGCAAAACTATCAACAAAAGAAATGTATGACACAACAGGTTTTCATCAGCAACCATAACAACAACAATAAGATCATAAACGAAATATAAAAACAAAACAAAAAACCCAAAAATAAAAACCAAAGTTGCAGCAAGTCTAAAAAATGCGTGAGGTGTGCGGCGGATATCCTCAGGGTGGGCCAGGGGAAGAAGAAGGGTAGGAGCGGGGTCTAAAAGTTGGCTCTTGTTTATGATAGCCAGCGGGCCTCAGTTGGCCTTACCTGTTGCATATTATTCATTTTTGGCGAGCAACTAAGTGAAAGTTTTTTTTCTTTAGTTTTTGGTCTTTTTTTTCATATTTTTTTGTAGGGTGCTGCCGCTGCTGCGGTTTGCCAAACCCTTCTCATTTTGTTTACTTCCACTTAACATTAATTCATAATTTTTGCAATTAAAAGAAGAAAAACAAGACGCGCTGCTTGAGTTTAGGCATGTCGACTAGCAGTATGCCCATTAGTTAAACATCTATTAGAGAGCGCATTAAAAACGGCATTTTAATCATTTAGTTCAATAATAAATTGAATAAGTAGGTTTTAAAGATACAAGAAAATAGAGTAATACAAGTGCTGACTTAAGTCACTATTAAGTTATTCATTCATTTAACGCTCGAATAAATTGAAGCAGCAAACGAAATGAATCTATTTTGTGCAAGACAGGTCTTCAGCACACCCAAACTCATATTACGAGCTGCTTAAAGACTTTAGAGTTCTCTATGTGTTTTATTGACAGTTGGGGAACAAGCCAACTATTGTTTGAGGTTTCTAAAAATGCAATTATCCATTATAATAATAGTACACATTAATCTTCTTCTCTTACAATCTACAATAAATTAGAGTCAATTACATGAACCAATATTGAAGTTTCAGTTAAATAATGATCCTACTATAAAGATGAGGGCAATAAACAAAAATTATTTTGCCAAATTTATTTATATGTTATTCGTTTTTTATGATTTTATCATAAGTGATAAACTTCAATCTAATCCAAAGCTATGCTTGAATAATTTCACTTGATTAAATAGTAAATAATAATGGGTACAATTGAGATGGAGGTAAAGCAGAAGAGACAATTACAACGCAAGAAAAAAAAAAGAAGAGAAGTGAAAAATGAAATGCGCGCAATTGGAAAATGAAATGCGCCATTGACTTTCATACGAAAGATATAAGAAGAAGCGACAGGTGGGCAGTTGGGGAAGGAGGTGGGGTAGGGCAATAGTGGCGAAGGCAAAGAAGAAGGGGGTCGACATGTGCAGTGAATGGCAAATTGAATAAGTGGCTGGAAAATATGTACATAAAAAACTATGTAAGTGAAGACTATAACAACAACAAAAAATTGAAAAAAAAAAATTGTTTCACGCGTCTGCAGTTAAAGAGCTTTTCGAATTTCGGACGCGAGAGCCGCGCGCCTCATTGTCCACTTTCACTCGGTCGGTCGTTCGGTCCAGCCAGCCACTGCCTCTCTCAGGATGATGACGATGACGATAATGATCATTAGCAGTGATCGCTATCATGAAGTTTTTATGGATTAGTTTTGCACGCCACAAAGTCGCGAAAACTAGTTACAATTTTTAAGACCCACAGACTATGTCTCAAACTCAGTTGATGACTAATGCGCTGGAAAATTGAAAATTGGGGAATAAAATCTAAAAAAAAAAACCTAGCGCCTAAACTACAGCCTACGACTGTCTCGATTGTCTGCATGTTGCCCAAAATTAGCGTGCAAATCAATTGTAAAATTGAAAAACGAGAAAAAAAAACCCATGCTAATGATTCATGCAATTTTGTATTAAAGGCTGGGATAAGAGGGGAGCGGCATTGGGGATTAAAATGTGCAGTTGGGTTAGGCTTTGGGGCCGGGGAGTAATGAATCAAATTGCTAGCAAAGTAAACGGAAATGAAACTAAGAAAGCAGTATTGAAGAATGCAGATAAAATAGAGCCCTCTTTATTGAAGAAAATTTGGGGCAGGATAGCATGTATAATTCGTTGTATTACCAGAGTGTATAGATCAATTAACATGAAACGCTCAAATAAGCTCAGTAGATGGGTTGATCAAAGGCCGGCCAATCCGTGTTTTACTGTAGTTGCATGAATTATGAAGTCGCACAACACACTTGAGTGCTTTGTGTATTTAATTTTAAATGATGAAGCATCGTTTCTTTGTCCCTAAGAGTTATGCATCTCTAATTATAATCAATTAATAATTATTGATATTCGATATCATATAAATCCAATATACTCTGTGTATTTAATGGATTTAATCGATGACAAATATAGAAAAAGGAAACCTTGATCAAGATGATTATCTTTCGGTTGTCTTTGGTAATTTGTGATTGCAACATAATAACTTACTAATCATAGACATATATTTTTTTAATGATCATTTCATCAAATTCAAATCTAAACCCATAATTAATAAACTAAAGAAAAAAGGGAAGGTAAAAGCGCGTTAAGTTAAGGCCATTGCGCCATCCAAAAAATCAAACGAAATCACATCACACTATCTATTTGGTTTTTTTTTTTTTTTTTAGTATATCCAAGTGTACATTTTTTATGTTTTGTTTGTTTTTTACGGTTTACAGGAAGCTCTCAAAAAGATGAATTCATAATTTATTGTTTGCATTTTGGCAACTTTTTTTTTGTCAGCTTTTGCATGTTAATTAACTGATATTTCCATAAAACACTTCCTACGGGCATAAAGGTATTTTGCATATATTTAAAATAATTATATATATTACAAGTTATTCACACTTTTCGTATTGTATTTTGCTCAGATTGCATCACAAAGTATCATTAATTTTTTTATTTATTGCCAATTAATTGCTCAATGCAAAGATTATTTGGCACACGAGCGAAACGAAACGGAATGGAAATAAGACTCATATTGCACATGCGTAGCAAGCTTACAGTTCGATGTAATAATACCACGACGTCGCGTGCTGTAACATTGCTTGCAAGTTTCAAACTAATTCAAAAAAACAATATTAGTTAAAATAAGCTACACTTTTCGAAATTTAAATCAATAACAGAAAGATTCCCTCCCTCTGCTAACTAACAGACATAGAGAGAGAGAGAAAAAGTTCGTCGTTTGCAGTCGAGAGCGTGACTGAGCGTAAGCCAACATTAAGACCGGCTTCATTTCATCGCCCTCTCTCTCTCTCTCACATACTTTAACTCTCTCGCATGCGATAAATTTACACTTGTTGCATTGAGTTCACTTCCAAAGCTCTCTTTCCTCGCCATCTGTCTCGCTTCCTCCTCTTGTTTATTAGGCGTATTAATTGCCAAAGCATAATTAACCATTAGCAAAACGAGACATCGTTGGCCAATTCATTTGGCCATATTTGGTTGAGTTTAGTTTATTTTGGCTTATTTTTTTTTTATTTCCTTTTTGTGGTTTGACCAAATTTTTTTAATCGACTGGCCTAGCCATAAGTAGCCTAAATTAAAATCTAAGTCAATGTGTGGTTGATGTTATATATATCTAGGTTTTATATGTATGTACATATGTATGTATGTAGTTTTTTGTCGAATTTGTTCTCATTCCGTTTTTTCGTTCGCTTCGTGTCATTTGTCTGTTACAGTTGCAAATTCTCGTTCGTGATATTTTCCACTTTGCATGGATAATTAGCAAAAGTTTGAGTTTGCATTTTAGCATTTAAATGTGAATAGAGAAATTGAAACCCCAAGGAATTTTTGGAATTAAAAAAGAAGAATAACAACAACAATAACAAGTCAACAGTGGGTCATAATAAGCGATTCCTTCAACAAAATTTTACTAAATAAGCTAAGAAACGGGATAAACATCAACAGAACGTCAATCAAATTTCCATTTATAAATAGAGGCATACAAAGTTAAAATTTGTTTACGAAACACATGAATAAAACATTCACATAATAACACACTGTGCAACGTGAGCTAAAAATATTTTTCAGTTGCGAATAAGTGCAAATATAACGTAAACAATCCAATGGAAAAAATATATTTATTTGCACGATGACAACGAGAGAGAAAGAGAGAGAGAGCAAGGGAGGCGGAAAGATAAGTACAAGAGAACTAACGAAATTGGAATGCGAACAACGAACAGAAAATTTGCCAAAATGAAAAAGATAAGAGGTAGTTGCAGGTGCAAGCAATATAGCTACCCCCCAACAAAATGATTAAAAAGATAAGCATAATTAAATGTATCTCATAAACATTTACAACTTGGCAACAGATTATCAAGTCAAACAGGATGGCGCAGAGAATAATTTTAGAATAAGTTTGCAAAGTTAGTTATAAATTTTAATTTTAGCAGATACAGCAAAAAGGCGCAACCACGCACAACTCACATAAATTCCAATTGGCATTACAATCAGACTATACGCAAAAAAATTTAATTAGTGCAAAGTAAAAATGTCTGAGATAATAAAGTTATGACAGCAAACGAAAACGAATCGAGAGCAGAGCCAAAGTAACGGAACCAATGCAAAATTGAGACGAAAAAACCAATGAAAAGTTCACGCAATACTGACCTCACACAGATACACAAACAAACACAAACACATACACACACATGCAAGCCAAATGCACGAAGCCGCTAGAACATACCAACGCCCACGCGCATGGGCGTAGCCCAAAAGGAGCTTAGCACAATGAAAAAAAATGTCCAAAGTTTCTATTTCTATTTAAAAGAATTAGTTAAATTTTAAGAATAAGTCGAATTGTTTTAATTGTTTAAACTAAGCTTAAAAGCAGCCGATCGCTAAAGGGGACACCCTGTAAAAATTGAGAGATGGAGAAAAAGAGCGAAAGGTTTTCGTGTGGCGCTTGGGTTTAAGTGTGTGACGTCATACGTATATTTTTGCCGACTACGCACAACTCGGACCAACAGTAGCAGCAGCAACAACAACAACAGACTATTACTACAAACGGAAATCCACAGACACGGCACTGGCTACGCTTCGTTTATTGCCGTTAATTATTGTTGCCTGCCTTTTGTTTGGTGTTGCTGTTGTTGTAGGTGGTCATTCATGGTGCGAGTAATATATATGTATCTGTGTGAATGTGTGTGTGTGTGGAGCCTCGTTTGCTATTCCGCAACAACAAAATAGAATTGCGCGTCGTCGTAGCCACTGAGCTCCACCTCAAAGTTGTAAAACGTGTTTTCATTTAATACAAAAACAAAATAAAAACAACAAAATATGCGTAGTTTGTTTTTGTTATTAAATATTTTAGTTTTTGCTTTCATTTTGAATACAAATTCCGTAAACAAGTTGACCTTAAGACATAAAGGAAAATGGAGCAAGGGAGAAGATGCTCTATAAAAACAAAAATAAATGCAAATTAAAATGCATTTAATGCATTCGAAACCTTTTATCTTTCTGCATACACTATAAACTTTTATATTTGCATAAATTACGTAACGGGTACATTTCGGTAATGGCATAACGGGTATTAGTACATTCCTTTTATCCTTTTTTTTTTGTCACTTTCACCTACACGCATTTAGACACACATACACATAAACAGGAAGCAGACAGCGCGACGCTTCAAAAAGGGCGTTGAATGAGGAAGATAGACAGAGCTCAAAGTTTTCATAACAATTTCAGACACCTTACCTTGTTCCTGGTCCCGTTGCCGTTCCTCTTTCTGATGTTCCCCTTTCCTATTGTCTTAGTGTTGGCATTCCACGATGCCGCTGCGTTGCCTTCGCTGCTGCTGCTGCCGCCTCTGCTGGCGCATTAAGAAATCTGTTTCAGACACCAACAACAAGCACCAATGCACATTTCATTTGTAAAATATTATAAAATATTTTATTTATAAACATTTGCACAAGACACACACACACATTCACAAGCTGCACACACACGCACGCCTTCTTCACAAAAGCAACAACAATAAGGGGCACTGGCTGCTGCTGGTTTTATGGAATTTTCTACATACACACGTCGCGTTCCGTTCACGCTCTCTTCGTTTGCAGGCTCGTTGCTTGATTTTGGTCCTCTGCTGATGCATAACCGCAACGAAATTTACTTTTGCTGCATTTTGCACAAGTTATTGTTCATTTTTTATGCACAATTCACTTGTTTTTCTTTTATTTTTTAGTCGCTCACAGACACAGACACATGATGTGTATAACCAAGCTACACATTGGCAACGCTACAACATACAATCTGGCCAGATGCTAAATCTGGTTTCTATCACCACTCTGGCAGCTCTAGCGATTACTGTTAAAATTAACAGCATCATTTTGGAGCCTCTTTAAATAGAAGGTCGAAATAGTGGGAACAATAATTTTAAGAGCTGAAAATACTGGGCGGTGGGGAGACAGTGAAAAATCAAAAACAACAAAAAGAAGAACCCCTTGGCTCCTATTAATGAAATATGAAAGTTTGCCGGCCATATAACGCGAGTGACTTCTATTTCGCAAAGGATAAAACAATTATCCAACAGTTTACTACCAGTTTCTCACAGTGTACTTCATTCGCCTATCTCTCTCTCTCTTTCTTTCATAGTGGTGGTAGCGAGCGTCATATTGATGTTGTGTTTTGACCACGTGAAAGCTGTTGCAATCCCGGAATAATGCGGAATCTCAAATTGCAATATTGTAAGGAGCTGATGACCCATGTAAACCAGCCAAAGCAACTACTAATACAGCCCGCCGAAACGCACAACGGTGACACCGAGGGCAGTATCTATGTGGTTAACGCCAACAACCTATTACGCGTGGAGGCGGAAAGTGCACAAGGAAGATGTAAAACCAAAATCGTTGCCGATTTACCGGATATAGTGAGTGCCGAATATCTGCAATTGGATGCCCAGATTTGTGTGGCCACGGGAGGTGGTGAAGTGCTGATTATACAACCAGACACTCTGGAAACCAGAGAAGGAACGTTCTGCGATGTGGGCATTGAGTGCATGTCTTGGTCTCCGAATCAGGAGGTAGTTGCTTTTATTACCAAAGCTCACAATGTAGTTGTGATGACCTGCACCTTTGATCTGATAGGAGAACACGAGCTAGACCAGGATTTGGCCAAGGAAAAGGAATTCGTCAATGTGGGATGGGGAAAAAAAGAAACCCAATTCCAAGGGACAGCTGGCAAAGCGGCGGCCAAAGAGAAGGTGGAAGAACCGACAGTTAGTGACAACGACGATGGAAGTGTCCATGTCACCTGGCGTGGAGATGGTGCCTTCTTTGCCGTGTCCTATGTTTCAGCAGCCAAAGGCCGCACCTTCAAGGTGTACGATTGTGAGGGAAAATTGCAATTTTCGGCAGAAAAATGTAGCCAAATCAGGGAAAACATCTCATGGCGTCCATCGGGTAATTGGCTGGCCGTGCCTCAAAAATTACCCAACAAATCCTGCATTGCTTTATTCGAAAAGAATGGCCTAAGGCATAGAGATTTTACCCTGCCCTTTGATCTAGATGAGGAGAAAGTTGTGCAACTTAAATGGAGCGAAGGTTCGGACATTTTGGCCATTCGAACAAGGAGAGATGAATGCCAGAGTATCTATTTATATACCATAGGAAATTATCATTGGTATCTGAAGCAAGTTTTGGTCTATGATAAGCAGGATGCTTTAGCATTTTTCCATTGGGATTCACGTTTGGGATCGGAAAACGATCTTCATGTTTGCCTCGACAGTGGAAAGCACTTTATCCACCGCTGGTCGTTTGCCGTTGATCGTTATGAACGAGGATTGGTTGCTGTCATCGATGGCAAACGGTTGCTTCTCTCGGATTTCGCTAAGGCAGTGATTCCTCCACCAATGAGTCAACGTGTGATCGAATTAAATGATTATATCAATTCTTTAACATGGCACGAATCCACCTTGTGTGTCTATACCAGTCAAAAGTCCATCTACATCTATCAGCCAATGAAGCAACTTAGCCAAGAGCCTCCACCGGTTTTCCTCTTGAAACCAAATAAGGAATTGGCTCATTTGCAATTGGCCAATTTGGTGAATTTCAACTGTGATTACCTTCTGGCCACTCAGAGCGTCGGCAATTGTACCCGGATTTTCCTAATCAACAAGGAGCCAGACATCGCAGAAAACGAGGAGGAAGCTAATGATGGCTTCTATAAGGTCCACAGTTCTCTGAAGATTAATGGTACTATAAATGCTATTAGCATTGGAGCAAGTGCTATGGATCAGTTCTATGTGCAGACCATACAGAACGGTCATTGCTACGAGATATCCCTGAAACCGGATAATTCCATGAAAGTAGAACGAAACCATTGCCAACTGGCTCAGCCAGCTGATCAAATTGAATATTTCAATCTAAATAGCGATAGCACAGGTGAGCCAACAATTGGTAACTATTCAACACAGATTTGTGATTGTCTTTTTTTATTTTAGCCGGCGTCATATCGCTACGATCACAAGAATCCCTTCACTTGGATGGCCGACGTATAGCTGAAGATGTCACTTCTTTCTGTGTGGTGGGAAACTATTTGGCCTACACCCAATTAAATGCTTTACATTTCGTTCACCTGAGGAATCGCCGCCAGGTCTCTTCCCGAAATATAGAAAGAGGTGGCAAACTGGTGACTGCCATAGCAAGTGAGGCTCGTGTGGTTCTTCAAATGCCACGCGGTAATCTCGAGGTCATCTGTCCACGCGTCTTGGCCTTGGATCTGGTGGGAGCTCTGCTCCAGCAGCGACGATATCAGGTGGCCATGCAAATGTTGCGCAAACAGCGCATCAATCTAAATATTATTTGCGATCACAATGTCAAGCAATTTGTGGCATCCATTGATGTATTTCTCAAGGAGATTAAACAGAGTCAATGGCTGTGCCTATTCCTCAGCGAATTGCAAAATGAAGATCTTACCCAAACAATGTATTCAAGCAACTATGAAGGCCAGAAACAGGAATCCAATTATCCATCCGACTATAAGGTGGAAAATAAAGTGGAATATATCAGTAAACTGATCTGCCTACATATGGAACAAGCCAAAGGAGAGGACGATTTAAATCGTTATCGTTTACCCATCATCACCAGCTATGTCAAGTTGGGACATTTGGAGGAAGCTCTACTCTTGATTTGGAAAGAGAAGCAAAAGAATTCAAAGTTGGCCGAGGAAATGCTGAAATATCTTCTCTATATGGTTGATGTAAACGATTTGTATAATGTGGCCCTGGGTACATATGATTTTGGTCTGGTCGTGTTTGTGGCACAAAAATCGCAAAAGGATCCCAAAGAATTTTTGCCCTACCTCAATGAGTTGAAATCTTTACCTTTAGATTATAGGAAGTTCAAAATTGATGATCATCTAAAACGCTACGCCAAAGCGTTGAATCATCTTGCCCAGTGTGGAGAGAATTATTACAATGAATCATTGGAGTTTATCAAAAAACATGGCCTATATGCATCAGGATTAAAGTGCTATCAAAATCAAAAGGAATTCCATCAAAAGATATGCGTGGCTTATGCGGATCACCTGAGATCGGAAGCCAAATTAGAGAATGCTAGTCTGATGTACGAGCGGGGAGGACAACTGCAGCAGGCTTTAATGAGTGCCAAGCACATCCTAGACTGGCAACGTGTCCTTGTCTTGGCCAAGTCATTAAATGAATCATTGCCACAGGTGGCCCTGTCTATGGTGGGACCATTGCAGCAACAAGGCAGACACTTGGAGGCCTTTGAGCTAATCAAAGATTATGTACAGGATAGAGATAGGCAAATGGAAGTGCTTCTAGAGGGCCATCTCTTTGGAAGAGCCATCTTTGAGGCCTGCCTGGAGGGTGGCAATGCTCTTGGTGAGTAACCAGCTTAACGTACTCTCTTTTTCTATGATTTAAACTCTATTTCACTTACGATTTTAGCTGAAAAGGTGACTCCATCTCTCTTGGCCTATGCAAATCAATTGCAAAGCTCTCTGGAATCGGATCATCAGCTATTCCTTGACTATAAGAAGCGTCTATTAACTATACGCCAACAGCAGGCAGCCCAAGGAGATGGAGATGGCTTGGGCGAAGTGGATATAGATGAAGTGGATCTACTCTCAGACACCACTAGCATGCATTCATCCCGTCACAGCGGCAGCTCTCGCGGCACAGGGTATTTTTGTTTTCTTTTTGCTCCAGTGCATCTTTCTAACTGTTTTTTCATCCACCCAACTCCATCTCCGTCTAGGAAAACTTTCCGTTCAAGCAAAAATCGACGCAAACACGAACGCAAACTGCTCAGTCTGAAGCCGGGCAACCCCTTCGAAGACATTGCGCTCATCGATGCGCTGCACAATCACATCACGAAAATTGGCCAACAGCAACAGGTGGTGCATGACACATGCAAGGCCCTGCTGCAAGTAGCTGATGGTGGTGGTGCAGTTGATGTAGGAGATGGTGGTGACTATAGTGCTGACATCTTGGCGTCGTCACTGCAGCGTGAATTCAAGCAATTGCTGTCGACTGTGGAATCATCTCTCGACGAGATTTGGATTCCAGAGCTGGCTGGTAATGGTGCAACCGGGACAGGTTTTAGTTTTGTCCAGCATCTGACGGGACCAAATGTTGATTATCTCGCCCTCAAAAAGGAGCAACGTTTTGCCTTAATAAGTAAGTATTATCTTTTAAACCTATTACCAATAAGGTCAAGCTGTTGTTATCTTTAATTTTAGCGAGAAGCATTTATTTATTTTACATTTTATTTCTCTACTGCAAATTCCTTTTCTATAATCTTAATCTGAATTCATTCAAAATGAGTTGAATAATTTGTTTGTTTACGTTGCAAAAATCACTTTTTTATAACAACTACTCCTACTATTCTTCATAATAATGTCTACTAAATGACTTTAATTTTGGCTTTTTGTTATTTCTTTTTTGCAGGTCCCTTGAAGCGTTTCAAGCCGCAATTAAACATTATTGATTGGTCGCATGACATTCTCCCATAGTTGATCGATAACCATTTGCGTGATATGAAATTTCACTTTTGATTTTATTTTATGTTTTGCCTAAACCCCTTTCCACCCCCCATTTAATTTACTTTCACTAAGTGAAAAATAAATGTTGCATTGAAATTTCTTATAATTGAATTATCATCGAGATGGAACCAGGCACCGGACAAGGGGGCCGTGTGCCAAGCATGGACACGGACATCCACATTTGTAAGCCACTTAAAGTGGGTGTTTAATTGTAATGTATCAAACGAATAAACCAAAAACGATTTTTAATTATCATTTGAGAGGCGGAGACGTCTTTTTTGTCTGTTATTGGCTAATCTCTCAGAAACGCCCTTCATTAAACTGTTGTTTCCAACAGACAAATTCATGAATCTCGGCTTGATAATTTCCTGTTGGAGTTGGCGTTGGCGTTGTCGTTGTCGTTGACGTCGCAGCTGTTGCTTTTAAGCAGTTTGTTTGACAAACAAAAATAAAAGGAAACAAACACAAAAATATAAGAGATGATGGGAAACAGGTTTTTATTTTCCCATTCACCGTTCATAAGCACAGTGAGGCAAAATGGTTTGACCAAGGAGAGAAAACAACTATGCAAGGTCTGTTCTCGAATTTCTTTCAAATCGGAAATTTATATCTGCCCTTGGTTCCAAATAAATGCGTCTCACTTGAGAGGCTATCAAATTGTTTGCCAAATGTTTTCAATTTCCAATCCCAAAAGAATTCGGAGCATTACTTTTGAAAACGACAAGAAAGCGAGAGTAAGTAAGGGCTGTTCAAGTGTCACTTAACGTAATTTTCAAAGAATTTTGACCCCCTCCCTTTTTAGCGGGACGTATTTTTTTCCAGTACACCTCTTTACTTCCAAAAAGTTCAAAATATTGTTTTTCGTTTTCATTCTTTTATTTGTTTCATAAAATGTGAATTTAGAACGATTTTAAAGATGTTTTACCTTAAAAAGCAAGCCTACAAACAGAAACCTTCTTCCCAACCATAATACCTAAACGATCCCTATTGTAATTTTAGTATTCTATTCTCAAATAAAATGTTATTTGTTAACAATAACAATATTATTAAAAATGCATGTATTTTTAGTATAACGGTTTTCCCATATTGCACTCAAATTTCAAGATCTTTTTCAGATAGAGAGAGAGAACTACGTATGTGAGCCAACCTAATGCACGGGCTGGACATGCGCAGCTGGCGTATCGCATAAGCCAGTTGAATTGAATCTCTCTCTCTCTCATTTCAGTGAGCGCTGTCGAACGAAACGGACGTCGTTGCTCCGCTACTGCTTCTGGGCTCCATTCTCCAAATTGTTGTTTATAAAAATGCCGCGTCGTCGTCGTCGTTTTGGTTCGATGTTGTTGTTGTGGTTGGTGTCTAATAAATAATTATTAAAACATAATACCGAAAAAAGAACCAGAAGAACTTTTCGTATACGTTCTATATTTTTTGGGGCGAAAGGTAAACGAGTGCGAATAGCGAAAAATAAATAGAAGCAACAAGTGAGCGTGAAGTGAAGTAAAAAGTGACGAAGTGAGTGCAAGTTAGTGAAACGAAATCACATGCAATTTACAAGCGAAAATTTATTGACAATTGGCAATAAATAATAATCGAAATTGAGCAATTGTGTGATTCGAGAAAGTGTCAGAAAATAAATTGTAAAGCGCACTGTGAATAGGTGTAAATACAGAAAATCCGCTGATAATTGCAATTTGCATTTTGGAACTACGACGATTTCGACTTAAAAATAAAAGAAGTCTAAAAATCACAATTGGTAAGGTTCTATAAATTCTGTCACCTCTTCCACTCCCTCTCCCTTGTTTAAGTTGAGCTTTGTGCCTAATCTAAGCTTTGAAAGAGAGAAACACAGAGTCCGAGAGTCGAGCTTGTGAGCTCGGACAGTGGCCAAAACTTGCAAAACGACTTTCAACATCATTCCGTTCGTTTTAGCCACAATTTTTTTGGTTGTTTTTTACTCGTAGTAGTTGTTGGTGGTTTTTGGTTTGTTTTTAACTCTCTGTGACTAGATTTGGTTGCTTTGGAAAATTATTTCAGTATGCGTTATTTTAATTTCGCACATGTCGAAATGCCAGCTGACAATTATTTATTTATCAACATAATTGTTGTTATTAATGTAAATTGTTCATAAATGTTGTCAATTTTTATGCAGACACAAGTTAGAGTATTGTATGTCTGTTTGATTATATTTAATATCCGCTTTGAAAATTATTTAATTATGCAAAAGGAAACAAAATTGCTAACCAAAATATAATTGAATTTGGATTTTTACAATATTTTAGATATGCACCATAAAACATTATATTTAAGTTTTCTACTTCATCATAAGCAGCTACAAAAGTTGAAAATAATATAAAACCTTCAAAAAATGTACTTAAAAATTACTTAATTTTTTCGATAGAACTACCAACAACATCTTAACCTAACCTTGTAACCTAAGGACATTTCCAAACGGTCTAACACTAAAAAAAAATCTATGTTGACTTCGCACATCCGTAACATAAAACTCGTTCCAAAAATGAATAATTATGGTGTTAATTACAAAAAAAAAATGCAAATGGAATTGCCATTATAAATCATTTGGCAATTGCAATTCATGAACTCTACTCCATGTCGGTTTATGCCCAAGAAGAGACCCCCCATTAGAGATTCTTGCCGTCATCACGTGGAAACGTGGTCGTTAACCGACTTGGAAGGTCATAAAACATAAAACAAAAGGCCTTTTAATGCTTAGATTGTTGACTCCAAGGGAATGCATTGCCGTTGCCGTTGCGTTTGACGCTGTCGATGCATCGAAAGACCTTCGTTTAGCCTGGCCTGACTTGGCGAGATTTGTAGCTAAGACTTTTTTAATTAAAGGTGCAAATGCAAATTC
Source organism: Drosophila nebulosa (assembly GCA_024703675.1). Classification (NCBI taxonomy): domain Eukaryota; kingdom Metazoa; phylum Arthropoda; class Insecta; order Diptera; family Drosophilidae; genus Drosophila; species Drosophila nebulosa. The sequence continues at coordinate 20,698,693 of JANFPS010000004.1, read as the reverse complement.
GAAATGCAATGTATACACACACGCCGAGACATCGAGCATAAATCGTTGGATAATGTTGAACGCTTTGAATGCCAAATTAAGTTTTGTTGTTTGCGGGCAAAATGATGATGATGAAACGACAAGTGATTTTCATGTTACCCACCATCAGGTAGCTCCCAAAGAAGTGGTTTCCAGTGGAATGTCGAGAAAAACATAAAAATTACAACAAAACGAAACGAAACGAAAAGAAAAAAAAAACCAAACCTGTATCCGCCATCTAAAATGCATCCATTCATATATACAGATCGACGCGGTGTGCCCTATTGGCTTGGCTTTTTGAATACAAAATTTTGTGGTATAGAGAGAACCAAAGAACCAGAGACACAGACACTCAGAAGACTCCAAAAAAAATAAACAAGACATGTTGAAGCGCTGTGTGATCTGTGCATGAGTCACGTTCGGTTTCTTAGCATTTGTAGATTTTGCTTTTCCTCGAGACGTGTCTGTTTATCTATTGCGAATTGAATAACTTGTACATGTACAAGAGGAAATCAAGTACTGCTGAATACACAACGACTAAGAAAAACAGTTTGAACTAAAGAAGAAGAACTAAACAATGGAGAATGTACTTGTTAAATTTATGCCCATGCCAAAAGGAAAAGATATTTTAAGTAGAATTGATAAGATCAGAGCCCTGAGGGAGTTAGCTAACAGCAGTTCATCTATTATTAGAGAATTTAGAAGTCAAATGGCCACAGCACACCTTCAACGCTAAAACTAGTTGAGAATCAAAGCCGAATGAAGCAGAGAGAGAAAGAAATGTATAAAATATTCCCCCTAACGAGAAGTCAGCGAAGTCTGGTATTTCTTTTGCTACCTTAACTAAGTTATTGACTACATCCATGTGAAATTTTGACATTATGCACAACTCTTTAACTCTATACGGTAGATAACGTTTTTTGTCAGCCGTTGTCTCGACTCTGATCCGTTACTCTTCAAAAACTCCATTCATCGAATTGTCATTTATTGAAATTGGATGAGTCAAAAATCATTTCCTTCTCAGAAAATGTCAAACAAAAAACAAAACAAAAGAATCACAATCGGATCAGAATAATGATCCAAAGACACACACAAAGAAGACCCAAAACGATTTGACTTGACTTGTATGTTAATTAAGTATGCCCTGCAGACCCAGAGACCTGACCTATGTACACACACTTGCACATATTTGTTTATACATAGGCAGACCCAAGCGATTTCTGTTTACCATATACTACAAACACTCTCATTCGTAATTTTAATATCTTTCCCCTCATGTGCACCTCCTCAGGTACTTATATCTTTTGTTCTTTATGCTGCTTTTGTCTTGTATCTCGCAATCAGTTTTATCATTTTTATCGTTTGGTTTCTGGGTGCAACTGTTTTTTCGTTTTTCTTGTCTAGGTAGCAACAATCTAGAGAAAAACTTTCTTGTTTTTTCCATGTTTTTTGTTTTTTTTTTTTGCACTAACAAAGAGCAAAAATTGTAAATGTTTTGGCCTGAACCCATATAACATTTACCTAAATGACAGTGTGTCCATTAGCAAAAACCTAAATAAGAGAAATTTTAATTGAATTGCAATTGCTTTTGGCTTAACTTTTATCTTCTTTTCCTTTTATATTCTAGGTATATGAAGGAGGTAGATACTCCTCTCCTCTCCTACATATGCGCTTCACTTAATTCAATTAAAGAAACTTTAATTGCTTTGTTGACACAAACAGAATGAAAATGTCAATGAACGTTTTTTGTTGTTGATTTGCCTTTTTTATTTTTAAGACACTTTTTACAAAGTATTGTCAACTGTGAACTCACATTAGAGTAGGTTTTGTTGCTGGGGTTATTTGAAATAACCTTTCTTTAGTTAATAAACATTTACAACATTTTTTGAAACAAACGTGAATATCAGTCCGCACACATCTTTTATATCTAAAGCATCTTAAAACCTTTTAAACATATATATATCTTAAGTTATTTGGAGTTTCTGTAAGATACAACCATTCTGTTGCTCTTAAGAATGTTATCTTCTTATAAAAATAGAATAAACTTTGGTTACTTTGGACATTTTTTCCTCGAAAAGAATTCGAAATATCTTTCTACGGGGTTTTTTGTTTTCTAACGCTCATTTTAATTGTTAAAGGCAACTTTGCCTCAAATTATTTAAAAATAGACATCACTTCTATCAGGTTTTGAAGCAGTTTTTTATATAACTGCTTCTCGAAAGTTTAAGTGTTTTGTTGTTGTAGTTGTTGTTTGGTCCACCCTGCTATGAATTTTGTGCACAATTGCACAACCAAGATTCAACTAATTGTAATATTAATTCAATTTCTAGACTCTTGCCACAGAATAGCAGCAGTGGCAATCGCCAAACACTTGGCCACTGATTGAATTTAATTGAATTACGAGCAGAATTACAACTCAACTTTGGGTCAGGCAACATACATAAGTATATAGTATAGATACATACGTATGCAGAGAGTACATATGCATATGCGAGGGCTAAACTTAAAGTTATGAATACCTTGACTTGCTTGTAATTGCATTTGACTTCTCCTAGCGGAAAATGTGTAAATTTTACTTCTCTGAAACTTGTGTTCCCATTTATGATTCGACCAAACATGAATAAACCTCAGCCTATCGAATATATGTACATATATGTATGTAACAGGAAACAGATTGAGTCGTGGTATACATTGTTAGAGTAGCTCAAGGCAGCCTTTGAACTAGTTTTTACTAAAAAAGCAATCCAAAAACCATTTAGCTTGGCTTCTTTCTACTTATTTGTTTGTAGCCCACAGATGTTGGCATAAATGAGAGCATTTGTTTTAGTGTGTGTGTGTTTTTGTGTGTATGTACTTAGAGTTCATACATTCTTAATAATGTTGTTTTTGTTTACCTTTCGCACAATACATATATATGTATGTATATAGACCCAAGGCATGTTAGCATATATGCACCATATGAAAGAGAGTTTTAGTGCCTATTTTGTTTATGCTATTTTCCATTTGGTCGGTGAACCAGAAATGATACTTACTCTTTTTTTACCTCACCACAGCTCATTCATTGCCATAGTAAGAAAAGAGTTTAGTAAACTATTCCGAATTATAGCATGGATAAAGAAAGAATCAGAATGGATATTACCATAACGCTTGCCCAAATTTAGACATTTCAGACTACATGTCAGGCCAACTCATATAGTTTATTCAAGGTTTTCATACGAGTTTGCTTATTGCTTCGGTATATTAACTTATTATAACTAAAACATGGCTTTAAGAAGTTTTCTAGAACTTTAAATCGAGTCTCAGCTTCAACAATTTAATCTATCACAACTATTTAAACTGTTTTTTACTATAGTAGCTAGAGTAGCAGTAGTATATCGATTTTAGAACGATCGAAAAATGAAATTCAACTTCTCGAAACGAAGAACAGGTATAACGTTGTTCGTTCTGTTTTCAGCTATAAAATGTATCTATACAAAGTGATTACAATTGACTAAGAAAGACGACTGCGATTACTTGATAGCACTTAATACTATTTTGCATAAAACTGGGAAATGTTCAAGGTTAATTGTTCAAAACAAAGTTCGTGTCGTATTTTATGGCTGGATTCTTGTGAATTGTTCCCGAAAACCTGTTCCAAAAAAGCCCCAACCCAACCCATCTTAATAATTATTGATATTATATAAAAATGTTAATTAATTTATAATTACTCTGTGTCTGTCAGACATTTGCACATTTTCTATACACATACATATGTCTGTCTGTAGAGTGTATCTAATTTAATTTCGAATATTAATTTCAGCTCAAGCCGTAAGCTTTTTGCGCACTTAGCACGTTCTCAAGACGATCGAATCGTACATCGGACAAAGGAAAGCTCCTCATGACTTAGTAGGAAGTTCATAAAAAACTAATCAACTTCATTACATTTCCACTTGTATTGAGTTATAATATTGTTTGCCTTATTGTTAGTTAGTTTTAGCATTCGAATGCTAATAAAAACCTTGAACTTTGTCGGTTGTTTGCAAATTTAATGCTTAAAATAAATAATCCGCAGATGAAAAAAACTCAATTAACACTTACCAATGGCAATGACAATTTTGCATGTTGACCTAAAAACGAGCAAGACAAAGGAAATACAGAAACAAAAGAGAGATAAAGAGAAAGAGAGAGAGATAGACAAATTAACCAAGAAACATACTTTCGATTAAACTATAACTATTTCACTAATTTGACAAGGAAACGAGAAAACAAAAACAAGATTAGAGAACAAACAAAAATAAATGTAGGAAAAGTTTAACTTTCTGTTTAGGCGTGGGAGAAATGAAAGTCAAAACAGTCATTAAATAACAAAATTTTTAAATAACATTTTAAGATGTGATCAAAACGAAGGTCAAATACTCTAAAATATGCGACTAAAGACACGTGTGTAAAATTGACACTTGGAGAAACTGCACAGAATCAATAAAAAATATAAAATACAATTTCTATGCTTTCTTTACATACGAAAAATTCCTCGAAAAAAAGTTAAATATTTAGTTAATTCAATCCTGTCTTTTGGACGAATATTTTTTATTCAGAAACTTAATGAAAATGTTTACATAACCTCGAAAACCCCCAATTTTGCACATTTAGGTTGGGACATCTTCCAAGCCAGAGCCAGTAGAAACATTTCGACCTAGGATTTAGATTCAGCACACCAATAACTTTTAAAAAAGTATACTCAGTACTCTGGATCAGAGCTTTGTCGGCTTGTGTCTGTCATAAATTGAGTCTGCAAAAATTTTGAGAGTAATTTATATAGGAAGAAAGCCCCAATTATATAATTTTACTGAGTAGATTGATAGCAAAAGACTCCAACGCCCACATAAACCAACAAGTAGAGAATCGGATACGGTATCTATCTTCTGTCTCTCCGATCATTAACACTTTAAAATGGAAGCCAGGGGAAAACTTGTTGTCTGTCAACGTTTTCAGTTGCTGCTGCTGTGAAAATTAGCCATGGAAATGGTAGATAGATACAAAGTAGATACATTTTGCTGTCCAAGTGAAAAGTAAAAGTGCTGCCGCTGCTGCTGCTGCTGCTGGCGATGCTGCGCCCACTTTTGCTTTCTTTTAAGACCAATGTGGTTTTCGTTGCTTCCATTGAGCCGTGAAGCGGGCTTTTGGCTGCCTTTTTTTTGTGGCATCTGTTAAGTAAAATGCTTAGATCACTTTACTTCACTTCACTTTACTTTGCCTTGCGCAAATTTTCTGCCAACTCTGCTGTAATTTCATTTCATTTTTGTTCGCATTGTTCGTCGATCTCTCGCTCTCTCCCACTCTCGCTCTCTCTCCCACCCCATCAACGACTAGTTGGAGCGCTGCCCTTTTTGTAGGTGGGTGTCATATACATATGTATGAACTTACTTACTTATGCCTACGTAACAGACCCGAGACTCGAGATTCCAGGCACACAACACAATGAAACTGACATGAATGAACTCGCATGACTCACAAGCATCACCAGCAGATGCAGATGCAGATGCATACACGTGTGGAAACAGTGGAAAAATGCACATTCATTGGGTTCAAAAATCAATAAGTACGTTACGTATGATTAATGTGAAACGCGTCAGATTTAGGTTTCAAAACTAAAGCATAGGGTGTCGTAAGATTTATCACCCTATCGAACGATTTTGAATTTTTGCAAAAATGCCTAGTAAGTTGATTATTTCACATTTCTGAACTAGAATGAACAGAATCAGTTGATTGATTTCGATTTTTCGTAAATTTTGGCCATTATCCCTAGTATCCCTAGTAATTTTTTGCTTCTTTAATACCTAAAAAAAATTTAAAAATGGACTAAAGCTCACGTATGTATGTACATATCTGGGGGTTAAACCCCCACGGCATTATTTGATCTATCTACAAAATAAACCACTAGCCCAAAGGTGATCGCTTCAAATTTGAAGCAATAAAACTTGTGTGTTATTGTTATAAATCAAATAAAATTAAGGTGCATTTGAGAATGCATAAAATGATCAAAGTAAATGCGAATTCATGTTAAAAAAAACACAAAAAATTTTTGATTTGTTTTTTATTTTAAAAGACTTATTTTATCTTATCTGAAAAACTTCATATTTTATTTTATAATTATAAGGGAAACGTTATACCTAAAACGGAGAGTTTTCATTGATTGTAATGTCAAGGGAATGCTTTTGGGAAATGCTAAAATTTCTTGAAACTGGAAAACCACATTAAATATATAATTGTGTGTGCATATTGTTAGCAATTCATTTGTAAAGCCAAAATTTTATCGGCTTGATTTTATTAAATTTATTTAGGTGATGTTTTGATATCAAAACATTATCATGTAATATTACTAAAAACTTTGGACCACTATTTCAAGTGACAATTCCCCCGTGCGAAATTCATCTCTGTTCAGAGGGACACACTCATATACATATGTATGTACGTATGTACATACATACATGCATACAAACATTACATACATACGTTACATATAAACATAAAGGGAGCAAGCTTAAAATGTTAACTCATCATTTGTTTTTGGCTAGTGGAATAACCTCAATTTGGTTCAGATTTTTAATGCCGTCGCTGCGGCTGCGCTCCATGGCTGTAATTTTATGCCCGTAACTAAAAGCGAATGACAGACAGAGAGGCAAATATATATAGAGAGAGAGAGAGCAAAAACTAGTAAAAAACAACAATTGTTGTTACAGCTTTTGGTTAGCCACAAAAACAGTCAGGCAGACAGACGAACAGACAAACAGACAGACAGTAGTGGCTTCTCCTCATGGGCAATACCCATTTTAGCCGAAATGCTTGTCAATTGAAATTCGTGACATTAAAATTGTTTGTTAATTTCTGTTTCTGTCGACCAGTTAAAAAGGGCAACCGAATAAACAAGAAAGACGACCACCAAAAAGGAATTGCGCAAATGGAACACAAAAATGTGCCCTTCAATTGCTCTACAAAAATTGCCACCTTAATTCAATATAAACTATTTTTGAACACTTACTAAAGATTCGAGCAAATGCCGAGCATGATCACTGATCATACAAATTGGCTTAACAAAGGCGCAATACATATTTTTAGTGTCAAAGCAAATTTATCAATTTGTCAAAGATAATGTAAATAAAACGCAATCAAAGTTACTTGCTCACAGCAAGACACACTTTATTTGCATGACTTGAAAAAATACTAACACGAAAGAATTGAGTTTTTGTTCAGACTGTACCCAAAAACGAAAGCTTGCTGACCCCAAAACTGCCATAACAAAAGCGAAATGAGCAATTCACATTTGAACGCTTTGTACTGAACTTCAGGCAGACATACATATTTGTCACATTACTGGAATTGCATTAGGGGGGCAATCATGCAACCGACATATGGCCCGATATGCTTTTGTCATTAAAATAATTGCCTACTACAGAGAGATAGGGTACATATGCATAGCTAATCAGATGTACCCTAGATGTCCAGTTGATTTACTTCACCACTAAGTTGCATTTTGCGTGGTCAAATCAATTCTTATCTGATAAATGGATGATAATAAACATTCGACCACCCCAAAACTAACATTACTGTAATTTGGGGCAGCCATTGTTAGCCTTATGGATTGCAGGGGATGATTTAGTAATGGTATCTAAAAAAAATAGAATAAGATCTATAACTAATGGTTCCCATCTAAAGACAAAAGACATCTGAAATCGATTCAAGGGTCTTTGCACCTTTCATTGTACATTTTGTTGCTTTTTAATACAAGATACGCTTGTATTAGGTGTCAACCCCAACCGTAGGGGCTCTGGCTCAAGGATTTTCTGGCTGCAGATCTACCTCGGACTATCTGAAAGAGATTTAATAACATAAAAATTTGGGGTCCCATATGGCAATTTTCAAATAATTAAGAATGAAATCTAATGTTTGTTGCCATATAAAAACGATAAAATGAGCATTTTTCCCAGAATTGCCATAATTATGCATTTCATGAGCTCATTTGCCAAAGTAAATCACATCCCCAAGGAGTCTTATGAAATAGAAATGAAATGCTTATAGTTTCAAGTGCACGACGTCATAATTATATGTATATACATCTAAATATACATATATATATATGTATGTATATACAGCTCATTAGCGTTTTCGATAGCCACTGGCCACTGCCTGGTTCAATAAACGCCAATGCCAGGGCCAACAAGGTCAAAATTGATGTTATTTTCTGCGTTTGTTTTTTGGCTATTTTCGCACAAGCAAATTGATGAATTGTAGTTTCGTTTTCGATTTCTTTTTTTCTATTTTAATTACGCTGAAAGTTTAGCTTTGGGGTCTTAACAATTTGGATTAATATAATAACATTAATATTTTGGGGCCAACGACGAAATATACAAAAATTTCGCATGCAAATGAGTCATCAACGAAATTAATTCAAATGGGTCACTAAGAGAGAAACGCAAGATGGGAAGGGGAAATATGGAATTAAGTGTGAATGTGGGAATGTGATTGAAAATTAAATGAAACACTACAATAAGCAATATCTGAAATTGAATACCGAAATGAGAGATTATAATTAAATAACTAAGTTTTATTCCCTAACAAATTTATGGCAAATCCTGGACAATTTTTCAAGACCCTTGCCATTCCACTTGGTTGACTTTGTTGCCAGCATAAGTATTCCGTCTCGCTATTTATTATCGATAGGCATCTTTTGTGGCCAAAGACCTAGTTTCAGTGAATTCTCTGGAACACTCTTTCCTAGAAATAATCATCGTAGCGAAGCAAAAGCAAAATGTTTGCGTTAAACTAACTGTTTGCTTTATTAAATAGTTAATTTTCCAAGTATTTTCGTTAAGACTTTAGGATTTTGCGTGTGTAATTTTTTATTTGGGTCAAAGAAGATGTAATCAAAAATTCTTCTGGTGGAAGAACGAATAAAAAAAAGAGATAAGTCTAGCTCAATTATTAAAAAAAAATTCAATTAATGTGGGTGAAGACTTTTGCTTGTAAACTTTTCAGAATTGGCTACGTTGATAGACAAACCTAACACTTGAGAAAGAAATATGTATATATTTTCTTGCTCTGCTGACGCCAGTCTTCAATTAATGACTAGATCGTCTTAAGATCATTATCATAAATCTAAACTGCCTCAGGCTAAACTTGTGAGTCGATAGCGAACTAATGAATCTCTTTGCATCTTTGTCTCTAACTTCATTCATATTCACATTCACATTCACTCTCTCATTGCAAGTGAAATCATAATTGCAAATCGAAATCGAAGCGCAGCCAGACAAGAGATCGTGATCATTATTGGTCCGCGAAAACTGGTTTAACACTAATTCCAACAATCCAAATAGGCAGCTATCTACTTTATTGCTCGATTCTAAGCCATTTCTACTACTACTCAATTGGTCTCTGACGTGCTGAAGCGGAAATGATTGCACTTGAAAACTTGGTCCGATGTTTATATGATCTCATGATAAACCTGTTTTGATTTGGGTTAAATGGAAAAAGGGGAGTTCAAATTGCCCATGGCTATGGTTCATTAATGTTGTGGCTCTTATTTCGTAATTGCATCTTACAGATCAAGTTCGATTATGCGATGAGAAGAAGGTTTTAGTTCCCAGTGTACTATGGGGCAAACACCCAATAACTTAGCTGAAAATGCAGATAAAATAAAAACATACAATTTGCTTGCATACTTTTGGGCTTTTATTTTATTTTTATTTGTTTGCTACTTTACAAATATTAGGCACTTACTTTTGGGCTGCAAGAGGAATAAAAAATTGAAAAATTTCGCTATCAAATTTTGCAAACTTTTAAATCATTGGCTTAAAAACACACCTGTCAAGCTGTCAACATATTAAAAATACATTTTGAGTTATTTTTCAACCCTTTAGGGCTTTTGCCCTTTGTTTGAACTGTGAAAATGCATTTTCTTGGTAACGACTTACATATTCATCATATCAAATGTATTTGCTTTGGCATTCGCATTACAATATTTACTTCCCGAGTAAGTCAACAACAGTTGCCAGTTATTAGGTAGCCTTTACCGCATTACTGGACAAAAAGTTAAAATCAGAGGGGCAATAGATAAGGGGGACCATGGGTACTACCTTCATTGAAAACGATTTACCGTTTACCATTAAATCTTATCAGCAAATATGGTTGACATTCAAAAAATAAAAAAAAAATATGAAAAATGTTCCTAAATACTTTTTAATGTGTAGGTGTGTGTGCGTCTGTATGAGTGGGAGTGTGCTTGGTGTGCTTAACCAAACAAATCTTATCAACAAATGGGCGCAAGTTATTCCCATAAAAATATAACTGACTGAATATAGTATATGAATTAGTCACTTGAAAAAATTAAGCAAAATGAAAAATTAACCGCTACTCTTTTTGGCTTTATTATTCATAAACGATAAATATAGCGTTTATCAAACAAATAATCCAAAAATAGAAATCTTTTGTATAAGAATAAAGAATTATTCAGAAATTTTCATCTGTCCAAAAGAATGACTAGTACAGTTATTCCAATTCTAGAGCTCCAACAATTTCAAGGGGTGTTTTACGGCGCCACACCCGGGTCCCAGGACCCATAATTAACACCACGAACAACCACCAAAATCCAGGCCTTTCGCATTAACTTAATTGCCTTGGCAGAGGGTTTCCACCTCAACTTAGGCCCATCCCCTTTTCCCATGGATGCATTATTGACATGACATCGGGACAAAAGGCAAATCGAGTAGATAACAATGTAAACGCAACCATGGTGAAGGAAAGCCAAAGTACATATAGTACATAAATAGCTTTAGCCACCTCTTTCTGCTACTTATACATATGTATATATTCATGAGGAAGTATATGAAATAGTTATTATTGGCCCTATGTTGTTTGTTGATTTAGTTGAAGCATGAACAACTTTTGATGGGTTATTGTGCTGCGAAAGGACTTACCGATTGGGGCATTTATCCCTGAGGTTGCAGTTGAATGAACTTCATGCACTCGCAAGCCTGTTGGAATGAATGAACTTCTATAACACATCTAAATATGGCAAGCTATTTTTGTCTTACTAAGTGAGGGCGTTCGATGAACTTTTGAGCTTTGTTTCGTTCGAATTGAACATAATTATTTTTTATTTTCAATGACTTGTACATTTAGTGATAGTGAAAGTAAATAGTTTTCGAGATAAGCTAGCTAGATTAAATTAAGTATCTGATTGTGAATGCAAGCAGGTCATTAACTTTTAATAAAAAAGGAAAACGTTGTTCTATGTACTCACCAAACTAATACCAATATATTGTTTTTTACAGGCACCACATTAAAAAGGGAATGGAAAAAAATCAATGCAAAATAATAATAACAAAATCGAAATTTGTATAGTAAATGGGCACATGACAAGTAAAAAACAAACGAATTAAAAAAAAAAAAACAAACAATAAAAAAAGCAATAACAACAACAAAAAAGCTGAAATATTGTTAAGCTGCGCTTTTTAAAAGCCACGAACCTAAAAACGTGTAGAACTGACCCAAGGAGAGAGACAGAGACCGAAACAGAAACATGCGCTGGCTGCAGGCCCCAACATGCTTTTTGCTGCTTGCCTGGGCTATAATAATGTCAACCCAGGCACGTTCAATTGCGAAAACGAAGAGAGAAATCGAAATCCCTTACAAAAATGTGACAAATATAGAAATGGAATTGGAGGTGCTAGACAAAGAAAACCCTAAGCCTACAAAAAAATCAATCACAATTGACCCTGACATTGTTGTTAGTACAGAAAGTGAGAGCGAGATTTTAGGGCCAACAGCAGAAACTCCCCATGGGCAACAGCTTGAAGGCGAAACCATATTGTCTGAGCTAAAGAAACCAGATTTGGAGATAAAACTAACGACTCCTCCGCAAGTAACGACCACGGAAAGCGTACCGCTACTACAACTTAATTCTACAACAATGCGATCCTTGGATCAGGGTCGCTCCATGCAACTTTTCATGGCACCGTCGGTTAGTAGCACTACCACAGAAAGGTCTTTTTCGGTAACTCCCATGAAGCTGCAACCTTTGATTACGAGTAGTAGTAACACTACGACTGTAAGGTCTACAGCTGTGCCTGCCCAAGCGGCATCTCATGAAAATGCCATTGACGAAGACTCAAAATCCACAACTGCCATTATTTTGGGGCATCAGATGCCTGAAAAAAGAGCCAAATTTATTAGTGAAAATTCAACAAATGCCCAACAATTGAGTCCCGAAGTTTGGGGTTTGGCAGCTATGATGAATGCATTACCCAAGAGTTCAACCACATCAACGACCACTGAAACCATGTTGCCGAATGATATTGATCCCCAAGAGATCGGCAATGTGAAAAATGTAACTCGTCCGCATTACGAGAAAAATGTTTTAGATTGGCAAAATGTTGAGATCATGCGTGAAAATCGAACTGAGTTTATTGTTAGTTCTACACTAGATGCCACTGAAGGATTAGAAAAGGCAGTAGAAGAAACAACGGAATCTCTGACTAATTCAAAAATAACAGAAAATGGGGCACCTAAGCTCAACTTAACAGTTAATGAAACTACAACTGTTAATCCCTCCGTTGGCTTTACAGAGGAACCACTAGTTCAAAAGTTGGTGCCGTCCAATTTCCCAAATCTTACAGAAACAACGACGACAACAACAATTATTTTAAACGATTTTTCTAAAGAGTCTGGGTCAATGGTAACAACCACAACTACCACGGAATTCACAGCAGAGTCAATGGAGCCCAAGCTAAATTTAATAGAAAATGGTGCTGCAACTGAGACTTCAACTGCTAAGTCGGTCTTAAATGGAGAACCAAAAATTGAAAAATTTGCCACATTAGTAGAAACGACAACAACAACAGCGTTAGACAATGCAGAATCGGAGTCAGTTAAAAAGTCCGATTTAGGAGTAAAGGCTGCAACTTCCACAGAATCAACAGTGTTCAATGATACGAATTCGACAGCAGCTAAAAGGTCAGACATAATACCACAAGCAGGAACTACCACCGAGTCAGCTACATTAACTTATGCTCCTTTGCCGCCTGCTAAAGATTCAGATTCAATAATAAAAACAAAAAGCACTACAAAATCAACAAAATTAGAACCAGACTCCGAACATAAGCTTCTTTTAACAGAGGTGGCGACTTCTAAGTCCGACTTAACAGGGGAACTAGTAATGCAACAGTTAGCCACAGCTGATGTAACAGAGCAAGCAGCGACAACAACATCAACGCCAGCAACAATAGTTAACTTAAACGATTCGAATTTGCCGCCATCTACTACGACAGCAACACAAATTTCAAATGAATTAAAACAAACAACAACCACTGCAGCAACACCAACTTCGAATGATTTATATCTAACAACTGCTAAAATGTTAAAGACAATGGAAACGACAACATCAACCACAGAACCCCCAGCTGTAACAGACTTTACAATAAACAACACCACCCACACCCAGCCACAAACAGAAACTAAGCCAACAACAACAACAAGCACTGAAATGGCAATGAAAACAACAACGCCGACAGAGGCTTATGACGTCACTAGCAGCGCAAGTGTCTCAACGAACAAAGATAGTCAGGCTGGCAGTCAGCAAACAACCGCCGAGTGGAGCACATCAACGTTGGCAGCGACGACGTCGTCAACGCCAAAGGAAATCGTTCAAATTAGCAATGAAGTAGAAATAACTACAGTGAAAAGTGTACATGAAATCGAAGCTGATAAAATAAATACAACAACTGTGAGAACAGTGAGTGAAACAGCTGAGAAAACCAATAAAAATAGTAAGAGTGAAGTGCCAACAACCGCAACAACAATAGTAACTGAAATAATTGATAACAGACTGCAAAACTTAACAGAGGCAGCTCCAGCAGGTGCAATTCATGTCCCCACTACCACCAACAACAACAACAACAACTATACAACTGAAAAAACCATAGGGGAAACTAAAACAGCTGCAACAGACTTTTACGATGAGGATAATGTTGCAAATGAAGATGATGTTAATGATGATGTTGATGAAGTCAAAAGGCAACAGGTGGATGCAGAACATGTGCTAAACAAAAACACTGTAATGGCTATAACAACAACAACAACTCTAACTCCGCCGTTAATAAGTTTATTAGACGATTCAACCAGCAGCAGCACCACCACCACCACCAGTACCACAACTTCAACCACTCCCTTACCCAACACAACCAGCACCATGCTACCTGATATCACAACAACGCCTCCTTCTTCAACCACTTCTACACCCCTTTCAGTTGCTTCTCCCAGCCCAAGTCCAAGCCCCAGCCCCAGCCCCAGCCCCAACCCAAGCTCCAGCCCCAATCACACACTTATGCCTACACTCACCAATGAATTTGAGTTGGATTCCATTCAATCTGCGCATCCACAACCAAATTCCCAAGGCACTGATGTTAATGTGATCATAGCCATTACCGTAAGCGTTATTGGCGTTGTGGCCCTCATCCTACTGGTGGCCTTCCTCTATTTAATGCGTAAACGTCAGAAGCAAATGTCCTATGGCCAGAGATGTCGTCCCGTGAGTCTCGATGCCTACTCCTTGGACAATGTGTCCGTTTTGGGCAGTGTGCGTCGCGGTAAAGGTGGCCGGGATTTGAGAGCCTCCAAGCGTACATACGGTAATGCAGCCTTCGATGATCCATCACTACGTCACAATTTGCTATCAGCCCATGAATTGGCGCAATTTGTGACGCAACGTTCCACAATATATGAAGAATTTCGTGATGTACCGCAGATTGTAGCTCGAGCAGATGAAGTGCCTGCTGGTTGCGAGGATAAAAATCGGTAAGTGATTCATTTCAATTCATTTTCATAAATTTTGTAATTTAAGTTCAATCTTGTCTTTGTTGTTGTTGCCGTTTCTTCCTGCTTTCTCGCCCACAACTGAATTCACAATTGAATTGATGATGATCATGACTCACGCATAACGATCTCAAATTACTTTTTGCGGTGCAGCTTTGCCAATGTCATACCGCTTCCTGAGACGCGTGTAGTGCTCCAGCGTCAAAATGACGATGACAAAACGGAATATATAAACGCCAATTATGTGCGGGTAAGCTATATGTACACACACAAGCGACAATAATATGGAAAAGTCTTACTTTCTCACATCATCTAAGCAAACTGGGGTCTGGGTATGTGGGAGTGGTTCGAATCGAATTTATTTTAGCTCTCGGGCTTAGCCTTGCATGAAGACACTCGCGGGCCATTAAGTGCGGCGCCTGGGCATAAAATTATACGCCTCATGAGATTAGGCGAACTATGCAAACTATGAAATAATTTTCAGCGTCTTTTCTATCATCATATAAGCAAATGAGCGAAGCGCGAAAAAACTATTTAAAATAATTACGGCAATAAGGGAAAGTTTTGTATTTGTAAAGGATAGACAATGCCAATCTTATGTATGTATGTATATATGAAGTTTATGTAGACAATGAGATGCCTTTGTAGGAGAAATTATTAAAGATTAGCTGCCTTATCTAGAAATTATAGTGCAATATTAAGAGGCAGATAAACATTTCTTGTATAGGTAATAAAACTTTGATTTCACATGATGTATGTATATCCATTCGTGTTGATCGATACACGCATATTTGCTTTGGATAACCAGTTTTGGTTGGGGCATTGGCATGAAAAAGAGCTATTAAGGAGCAGATTTAAACAATTGTGCAAATGCATTGAAGCATATCGTGAAAATAACCATTGAACTGAAGTGCATTGAGGCAAAAACGTTAAAAAAAGACAAAACAAAAGTTTGAAAGTTGGGTCGCAATTGCTTACAGAAGAGTTGAGCCGCCCACCTGGCGATAACCTAAGCATGCCGTGATCGCGAAACATCGTATATACATAAACAGATACAGCCAAAAGAGCAAGTCTTCGCTCAGTGAGTGAACATTTATCAGAAGTGCGCGCAGGGCCATTAACTGACTGACGAATACAGATACAAAGAGACGTAATAATAAGTTTTAATTAATGGTTATGCCATTACTGACGTCTCTCCACTCTTCCTCTCTTTGTCTCAGGGCCCGCGAGATGCTCCGAATTATTATATAGCCTGCCAAGCACCGCTAGAAAGCACAACTGCAGATTTCTGGCGCATGATCTGGGAACAGCAATCGCGTGTAATTATTCAGGCCACTGATCTCAGCGAGGAGGGCAAGGAACGATGCGCCGAATATTTGCCCCCATCCGCCACATTGGATAACCACAGTAGTTATGGCGATTATCAGGTGACACTGAAAAATCGTGAGGTCAAGGACAAATATGCCATTTCGACGCTAGTGCTTAAGCGTGTGGAGGGCGAGGAATGCCGTGAGCTGACTCACTATTGGTATAAGTGGCCCGAGAAGGGTGTGCCAGCCGATGAGGCTCCTATTATCGCCATGTTACTGGAGGCACGCTCCTCTCTAAAGACATATTGCCTGGAGGAACAGCAGCAAGAACAAAAGCAAAAAGAAAAAGATGCAGGAGCCGAAGCGAGCGGCAGCAACGAGATTAATGGCAATAATGTGAGCACAGGAAAGGCCAATGGACGTCAACAGCAAGGGTAAGTGGGATACGAAATTATTGTACCATGCATGCATTGTTTAATTGTTTTCTGTGTTCTCTACTTCTCCAGACCGTTAACCATTCACTGCTCTCCAGGTACGGGACGAACTGGAACCATTATAGCATCAGACATGGCCATACGTAGTCTTGAGACACCCAAGCGTTCGGTGGATATCCCACAGTTGGTCTACTATGTCCGACGAGGCAGAGCCAGTGCCGTTCAGACCAAGGAGCAATACGAATTTATCTATAAGGTGGCCAATATGTATGCAACCAAAATCACAAATTTATCGAATGATAACTAAGAGAAGGAGCAAATCCAATCCAAACAAATTCAACTCATTCGATCTATTGATCAGCTAATCAAATCCTTATATACGCTGTTTACATAGTATAGTCATATAGTCAGTATAAATTATAATTTATATAGTATATATAGCATATGTAGTTGTTTCTCGTTTGAAAGTTAAAAGGTTTTTTTATTGAAACAAAAAAAGAAGTGTATGTATTCCTGTTTTATTGTGATATAATCGTACATTTGATATCTCTTTATATGTATTTGTATATTGTATTTGTATAATCTGTTGCATATTTATAAATGATTTTTCTCTTATGCTTCTCTATGGCAAATCAAATACTTTTTAACGGCTAATCAATCATGAAGCCTTTATGTATAATAAATCTTATGTTAAACCAGCTTTATTGTCTCGTTTAGGTTGATGCAATATCAATAATTAGCAATAATCCAATAAAATGCAAAAGTTATAGTCAATACTGAATGAATTTTGTATTTATCAGACATAGGCGCCAAGAGCTGAAGGAATATGGCTTAAAGGAAAAGAAATATCGTATTCCCATATTCCAGTAGCAAATTATCGCAAATGTAATTATAATAGTATATATTTGCTCTCTTGCACAAAATAAATTATCATATTGAAAAAATGTGCGTTGTTTTAATTCGCATGTTAAAATCAAATTTCAAATAATTACTTTCTGTAACGTACAATGTTAAGTCCCTTAACAGCTGTTAGTAAAAGTCCGGCACTGATATTTTCCGTTTTTCAACACTGTACACAAAACTCTAAATCTTCAATTATCACAATTTTCGTAAAGAGTCGCCATGCAATTAATTAAATTATTGTTTGTTTGCACCTTGTTTGCGGGTGCTGTTCTGGCTGATACCCCCAAAGTTAAGATTGGAATCAAAAAACGCGTGGAGAACTGTCAGCGCAAGGCTAAAACCAATGATTTGGTGCATGTCCATTACAAGGTAAGCTGGACACACCATGCCGAAATTTGAAACAGCTCAAAGATTCCGATAATATTTACCAGGGTACTTTGCAAGATGGGACTGAATTCGACAGTAGTTATAATCGTGGCACTCCCTTTTCATTCACACTGGGAGCCCGGCAAGTGATTAAGGGCTGGGATCAAGGAATCAAAGGCATGTGTGAGGGCGAACGTCGTACTCTAACCATTCCTCCAGAATTGGGATATGGCGCCAGTGGAGCTGGTGGCGGCAAGATACCACCCAATTCTGTACTAATCTTTGATGTGGAGCTCGTAAAGATCGAGCCACGAGGCTCCGAAGAGCTATAATTCCAACAATCTAAGCGGCGTTTTGGCGGTACAATTATAATCTTCCGTGACAGTGCTGCCATTATAGCTTTTTTTTAGTCTACTAGAAATAAATTAACTGTTTGGGTAAAATATTTCATAAAAATAATAGAAACATGATTAAGGAATCAACATTGAATTTTTTTAAGCCATAAAGGGTTGATCTTAAATGTTTTACACCTGGCAGTCGCATTTCCATGTCATATTTAGCTTTAAAAAAATAGCTTAATAGATGCCATATTGCTCATATCTAATGTTGATGTGTATAAACAGCTGATTTACTTTAGTTTGGATTAAAGCATGGGCAGGACCTCAAAAGACAAGCGGGACATCTTCTATCGCCTCGCGAAGCAACAAGGCTGGAGAGCCAGGAGCGCATTTAAATTGTTGCAAGCAGAGGAAACGTTTCATTTATTAGATGGTACAGATATACTGTAAAAGCATTAAAAAACTTACTAATTCTTTTGCTGTAGGCGTTACACGTGCCGTAGATCTTTGTGCTGCTCCTGGCAGCTGGTCCCAAGTATTGTCAAAGCATATGTACGAGCCGCGCTCCCCAGAAGAACAGGAACAAGTGAAAATCATTGCTGTAGATATGCAGGGCATGGCGCCCATCGATGGAGTTAAACAACTGAGGGCCGATATCACCAAAGAGTCCACCGCAAACGAAATAATCGAATATTTTGGGGGACAAAAAGCCCAACTGGTCATCTCAGATGGCGCGCCGGATGTGACAGGACAGCATGACCGTGATGCTTATATGCAGGGACAACTTTTATTGGCTGCGCTAAGCATTGCCACTTATATTTTGGAGGAGGGCGGTTCTTTTGTTGGAAAAATCTATAGGGCTGGAGATATAAGCAGTGTCTATGCACAATTGCAGCGTTTCTTCAAAGATGTTTGCCTATTCAAGCCGTCAGCTTCCCGAAATTCCAGCATAGAGGCTTTTGTGGTGGCGCGAAAGTTCAATATGCCCGAGGACCATGTGCCCTGTAATCTCATCACGGAGTGGTATAATCAACCAACGGAGTGGCTTAAACCTATTACACAAGAACCGAAGCAGATCAAAATACCATTTGTGGCATATAAAGGGGATTTGGATGCAGATCGTACCTATGAATTGGTAAGTTTTTTCTGAATCACTAAAATTATATGATAATGAATATATTTATTATCGCAGGATGACGACTATAAATATGAAGAAGCCGTTCAAAAGCCCCTTACTGCTGCCTATCAGGATGTATTAAAAAAAACCCGTGAAGTTTCCATTAAATATAATTCGTTTAAAATTATCCATAACGATGTGGAAGAGAACGAAACTCCGGCAGCGGAAGCACTGAATGAAGGATAAATTAGATTAAAGCTACCCCAAATACTATTTCTATTTCTGAGGCTAAGTCATGTAGATTATCTTTCTAATCTGGTCGATTAAGTAGAATTAGGCGAATTTATGATTACATAACAAATTTTGGTTCTTTATCAAACTTTAATATATTCAACATAAATCAAATCGATTTATAATCCATACTCTTCCAATAAGTATCTACGATTTCTATACGGCATCATAATAAATGCTCCTGCATCGCCAATTTCTCAGATGATGGCCTTACACCATATTTATAGACCTTATTAAGACTCTCAGGAAAATCGGGTAACAGATTATTGAAGTTCTCAACATGGTGCGTATGCTGTTCCGTCCAGATGCCATCGCCAGTGAAATGAAATTCCAATTCGATGAGATACAAAACTAAAGTTAAAATCTCAGTATTACTCAATGCATGGACATTTGATGCGGGCAACTGGAGTTCCTCTAAAGCTTCGGCCGTATGCAGCAGTACAAGTTTCTCATCAATGCGTTTTCTAGAGAACCAAAAGGAGCAATTGGATTAAGATGATAAAAAAGTTAGGAGATATTCCGTGACTCACATGGGATAAAGGAGTAGATGTATATTCCGAAAGATGTCCTCTTCTTCAAACTTCTTACTTATCAAGAACTCGAGACATTGTTTAACGTGGAGGACTGGTATGTGGCACCAATTCGGATGGCGGGAAAGTAAATTGCGCAAAATTTGCTCATCCTTATGCAGTATATTTCCCAAATAGACAACAATATCCCGTCCCTTGGTGCGATCTGAACCATCGCGGGCAAATCTATCAAATAGAAATTGTTAAATCATTGACATTTACCAAATGTTGGAGTTAACTTACTTGGCAAAAGCCTCCGAACCGCAGGATAAAATATGCAAGGATGCGCATCTGACTTTTAATTGATTAAGGTAGTCCAACCGCAGCCGCGCTTTATTCTGATAGTGGACCAATCTTAGGACACGCGGATTCGTACCCAATACTTCAAACTCTTTAATTTCATTTAGATCTTTGAGTCTTTCCAGCACTGTATCGGGTCCCAGCGTTAATACCTCAAGACAGCGCAGAACAGAATCCTCACTAATGCCAAAAGAGCGGACATGTTGCAACGTTTGCTTCAGGCCATCGCAAGTCGACATTAGAATCTTTGGCCTCTTATATCCTATATCGCGTATATCCTGATTATCTATAAAAGGAATTTCTTTCAATATTCGCCTCACATTGTCGGCGTCGGCGTGGAGTAGAAAACTATTTTTCCTTAGGCGCTCTATAGGAAATTTCAACTCTGTGGTCAACAGCTCTATGATGGCCTGAACAGATTGGAAACTTTTGTGTCGCACACGAGAATAGACTCGCCACAACTTCTGCAAATCCGCCTCATCCATTTGAAGACGTTGCCGGAGATAGGCGTTGAGCAAATTTTGCCTAAGAGCCTTGAGCGTGATACTTTCATCGGTTGAGGCCAACTCCTGATCTGGATGGTCATCCCACGCGAAACACTCACTCAAACGCTGGGCCACGTTTATGTCATAGGGTATATAGCGATGGGATTTCAGCATATTGATGGGCTTGTTTATTACTGTTACGTATTTGGCCAAAGTTTGTATGGTAACTTGCTGAAATCCACATTCCAGCAGCACGCTATGTCGATTGGACAAAGTTGAGGCTCCATAATAGATAATCATGGGTCGTGTGACAATATCATCTACGCTATACGCCAATGACTTAAGGGTGTCGTATGAGTTAATGAAATCCTTGCGTTTTAGGGTTTTTAATTCCGGATGCTTGTCCAAAGCAGTGGCCCAAGTCCGATAACTACTGCCTGTAAAAGGAGAATTGAAAGATTATTTCAAATACTATTTTACATTCAAAACCTTTACCCAACGTTTTTGCCAAATAATTGGCGTTTAAAGTTTCTTCTGGTGGCAGCAGCTCACTTCCACTTTTGTTGACCTTCCCTGATTTTTTTCTTGTGTTTGATGTGGCCATTCCATGCTGCTGATGCCTTGTAATTTGCTTTATTAGGGTTTCATACACCTTTTTGGCTTGATGTCTACTATTTCGAAGCATTTTTGCTTCATAACATTTGGAAAATGAAATTTTTTTTAATTAGGAATAGAACAACTGTTGCAAGCCCGCCAGCTGACAACGCGAGCTGCCAACTTATTAAAAATTCATTAACACGTCGATATTTCAATTACTTATCGATAGTTGCATGCTTATTTACCATACCTAACGTGACGCTCTCACACGTGCGCCGCCTTTTGTATTTTTAATTTCAGTCTTCAATATTTTCTTGATTTTTAATTAAAAATGTCGCTTTTGCGTATCAGGTGAGAGGTTTAAGAGTAAACGCAACCATTTTGGACTTTAACATATTTTTCTTTCTTTTAGAAAACCCAAAACCCGCAAGGGTAAAAAGGTTTTATTAGCCCGAGAGCCTCAATTGATTGAGTCGGCCCGAACAATGCTCTTTTTGGATGGGCGTAAATGTGGTGGCAATGTGAAACTCTGCATGAAAGATTTGCAGCAATTGAAGAAACCTTTGGTCAAGGTATTAAACCGGAAAAATGATATTACACCCTTTGACGATCCCACTTCCTTGGAGTTGTATGTTTCTTGACACCAAACAATCTAATCAATTTATTCTAATTGAACTTTACGTTTTAGCTTGACAATGAAAAACGATGCGGCTTTGTTCACTTTTGGTTCCACCTCAAAAAAGCGTCCCGATAACATAGTTTTGGGACGAGTTTTTGAGAACGAGGTCCTGGACATGTTCGAGCTCGGCATTAAGCGGTATCAGGCCATTTCTGAGTTCAAGAATGAAAAGATTGGAACCTGTGTGAAACCGTGCCTGGTTTTTAATGGACCCAAGTGGGCACAGTCGGAGGAATTGCGTCGTCTGAGAAATTTATTCATCGACACTTTTCAAAGAGAGAAAGTAGAATCCATACGCCTGCAGGGCATTGAACATGTTCTTAGTTTCACTGTTACAGACGACATGAACATTTTAATGCGTTCGTATAAGATTTTGTTGAAAAAATCTGGTCAAAAGACACCCAGAATTGAGCTAGAGGAGATTGGTCCTTCTGCTGACTTTTCTATACGCAGAACCAAAATCGCATCTGAGGATTTATATAAACTGGCCCGCAAACAGCCCAAGACCCAAAACAAGAGCAAGAAGAAGAACATTACATTAGATACTCTTGGCAATACTAAGGGACGCGTCCATTTGGGCAAACAACAAACTGGTTCTATACAAACACGTCGCGTGAAGGCTTTGAAGAAGACTCCTGAAGAGAAAAAGGCTAACCGTCAGGCCAAGAAGGTTGCACTCAAAGCTGCAGCTCAAGAGGCGTTGAGTTCGTAGGGTTTAGTTTAACTTTCAATACTATAGCGTTAGTAAAAAACAAATGGGTAGACAACATATAAATTGTACTTATGTTCTTCCTCAAAAAACGGTTGTTTGGAATGGGAGCTTAAAAATCATCAGATTTAATAGTGTTTTTATTAATATTTTATAATTAATTGGTCCAGCGCAGAGTTAATGTATAATATTAATTTATATATATAATTTAATGTAAAGCATCTACAATATTGCGTATACGTCGTGTCTTTGATTCATTGAGGGCATCTTCTAAGGTTTTGATCATGTGAACTAAGCTACCCACATCGGTTTGAACCAGCAAATCCTTGCGATGTAGTCGCTCATCTTCTTGCATAGCCTTCACTTCCTCTTCGCTTCTTTCCATGAGATCAAATTCCAAAAGTTCACGATTCTCGTTCTTGGGTTCGGTGTGTAAATATAACTTCATAGTGACAAATATTTGGCATTGCTCTAATAAGCTTCTAGATGCCGTGCGAACTTCCAAACGCCAATCAAGATTGACTAGGCGATAGGAACGAATATTGGCAGATTTAATGGATCCCTCAATAAAGCCACGTTTGCTGGTGACGAACTGTTCCAGGACTTCGAGAACCTCCGCACTCAGGTCGGGGAATGTTTGTTGCAACAGTTCTGGCAGGTCCACGCCATTACCACTAGCTCGTGTTGTCACATGAATGAGCAGAGAGATAAGGGCCTCGATTGCGTGCTGCACTGAAGCTGGCTCTATGTTGGGTCCCGGATCAGAGGAAGTAGATGCAGAGGTATACTTGTTGGCAATCGACTGAAAGCGTTCGGGATTTGGACCCGTCAGGAGAAATTCAAAGGCCGCCTTGCATAGCTCCACCACTTCGTTTGCCGGTCGCTGAAGCAGCGAGAGGTGATCACGCTGCTGTTGGCTTAGGAGCATTTTATTTATTTACTATTTGTTTTTATTTAATCTATGTTTGTGTTTTCTAAAAATCTATCGATTGTAAACAAGCACGGCAATTTACAATCGATTTTTTGATAGCATTGAAACCTATTCACAGTGCCAAAATTTCAGTTGTTTGCATGGCGTGAATGGGCTATAATTTTTGGGCCTATCCTAATAAAAACAAGTTGACAGCTCTCCTGTTGCCTACCCACACATTTGTTTTTGTTTATTGATTGAAGTTTATTTTTGTTTTTGCAGCTGCATCTTTTATTTATTAAATAAAAGTTTTGTTTTTTTCGGCGACAATGGATTTCGATAGTCCTGAGGAGAAGGAGTTTCCTGGATTATATGCATCACAAGCATCCGATGCCAAGTCTAAGAAAAGCAAAGAGGAAAGCGATTGTAGGGGAAAATACAAATGAATTGCACATAGAAAAAAATTTTAAATTGTTTGACTAACTTGCAGACAGTGAAGGCGATGATAAGCCCAGTAAAAAGGATCTACTTAGGCGTAAGGACAAAAAGGAAAAGGGTAAAGACCGTGGTTATGCTGCTTTAGAGGGTGAGAGCTCACCAGAAGAGGAGCCCCTGGATACCAAGTAAGTGTTATTTAATGTCGCATTAAGCCTCACTTTAACCTATTTCTGTTTAATAGAAGCCCTTCTAAGTCTAAGAAGTCGAAAACCTTTAAATTCACCAGCTCCAAGAGCAAGGAAAAGCGCGAAAAGTCCCGTGACAAGGACAAAATGGCAATCGAAAAGGATAAGGACGAAGAACCGAGCTCCTCACATCATCACAAATCCAAGGACAAAGATAAAGAGGAGAAAAAAAAGGACAAAGAGCGCAAAGAAAAAGACAAGAAAGACAAGTCCGAAAAAAAGGAGAAAATTAAAAAGCTAAGCAAGTCTCAACAATCTCAGCAACAGCAACAGGAGGACGAAGAGAATTGCGATCAGGATTTGGCCCTAGGTTATCCTGTCTTTGGTGTATCAATAAGTCTGGCCACCGAACGTTCCCGTTGTCATGATGGCATCGATTTGCCATTGGTAGTGCGCGATTGCATTGATTATCTCCAGGAAAACTCGCTAAAGTGCGAACAAATCTATAAGGTAGAACCGATCAGGTCTCAACTTCTGTACTATAAGCGCCTGTACAACAACCGAGAGTATGACAAGGACGTGGATGAAATGAATCTTCCCACCGCTTGCAGTCTCTTGAAATTATTTTTTAAGGAACTACCCGAGCCAGTTTTGACAACAGACTTGGTGGATCGTTTTGAGATGGTTGCCACACATTCGAAACCACGGAAACACCCAACCGAATTCCAAGAACTAATTGAACTTTTGCCCAAATGTAATCGCACTTTGTTAGCCTGGACAATGTTGCACTTTGAGGCGGTGATCAAGAAGGAACGTTTTAATAAACTAAATGCTCAGTCTCTGGCCATGTTGTTGAGTCCCACTCTGCAGATGTCGCATCGTCTAATGGTGGCACTCTTGTGTAATTGCCATAATCTCTTCTCAGATGTCACACTGATAAAGTAAGTATACAGTAGGCGAAATGATAAGATTAAGGTTAGACGGCAATCTTTTATTTAAGTTTATCTCATCTGTTCAGTAGAGTTATGAGTTTAGAAGAAAACAGAAGAAGACGCCAATTGCGTCTTTTTAGTTGCTTCAGGCAGGGTTAACTTAAGCACTCTTATTTGACATTATTTGTTTAATGTTTTCCTTCATTCTACAGGTATGTACCTCCCCTCACTTCAACCAGTCCGAACCTGCCGGAACTGCCTGAGGATATACAAGTGGAATTAAAAAAGCAGGACAGTCTTTTGGCTCAAATACATAGTGAAATGAATGCAGGGTTTATTACCAAAAAGCGCGAAGAACAACTGTGGGAAGTTCAGCGTATAATTACTCAATTGAAACGTAAATTGCGGACATTTGAAAAGAAGCAAGAAAAATCCATAGAAGAATTGGATAATAATCAGGCTACTCAGCCATCCAAAGCAGCAACGACAACAACTACGACAACAGCATTATCACAATCAGCTCCAATTAGCCAAGATACCACTGATTCTCTAGCACCAGCGTCTGGTCCTCCTCCCACTTCAACAGCCAACGAAGAACAAAATGTCGAAACAGCTCCATTTGTCTCATCACCATTGCCTGATTTCTCCATAGATCCTTTATCTGGCTATGTCCTTCTACCAAAATCGAATCCTCAACGAGATGAGCTATTACGTCTACAAATCGAATACGATGAACTGATGGGCTGGCAAAACGAAATCAAAGCACGAATCCTTAGCGAACGCCATGAGGTTTTTCGCCTCAAGCAGTTATACGATCAGCAACAGATGCTGAAAACCGCACAGCATTCCAATACTCCTGCTTCAGTTGTAGAGCATATGGCTTCTACGGAAACGGATTATGAAAAAATCATTGAACACTATACAAGAGAAAATGCTTTATTGGAGCATAAAAAGCTTATGTTGGCAAATGCCCTCAAAGAGGAGAGGAAGGCATGCATAGCCCTTCAAGTAGAGTTGCGTTTGCAAGAGTTTTAAAAAAAATCTCCCTTACATATACGTATATTATATGCAAATATTTATTCATTAAAGTTACATTGTTATTGAAAAATTGCGAACAAAAAACTAAACAAAAATAACAGATAAAGCTTGCTTGCCGTTTAAATAAAAGCTCTATATGTGTTAAAATGGCGCCCACCTACACTTACTGAAATCACATTCAGTTGGCAGCTCTGTCCAGGTGGACAGAGAAGGTACAAGAAGCAACAAAACTTCATTTAGTTACTTGAATTTACGTCACTAAATGTAAACAACCTGTAAGTATATTTTAAATGAAAGTTTAATTGTACTATTATTTTAAAGCCTCAAAATAATAAAAATGGCAAGAAAAGTTTTGTCCGCAGTGTTTCACCTGACCTGCAAGTTTTTTTTTTTTACAGAATCTCTTACTATTTAAAGTGATATAAATTTATCTTTTGTATTAATGTCGTCACAGGCTCGCACTCTCACGGTGAATGTATCTAGGCAAGTTAGCAGCTCTGCCCGCCTACGGCACGGTACAACAACAACCCCATATGCTCAAAGCTTTTTTTGCACATCTTTGGCATTGGCTTTTGTGGGTATTTGGCTCTTGGCTGCTGTGGACTTAATTCTTTAATATTTAATTCTTTATAAACCTAAAAAAAAAAACAAAGAAAATATGCTGAAGCAAGTAACGAAACAATTGGCCCTACAAGGTGTGCGACAGTTCTCTGTCAGCCAGCAGGTAAACGCACAGATAACAACAACAAACCATAACTCTATGCATTTCCTTTCCACGTTTACGTAATAATAAAAAGTGCATAGAGTGAATGAGATATACAAAAATACTATATAAATGCTATATGTAGTAATTGGCCAAGCCAACATTATGTCAACAATATATATGTATGTTAATGTGTTTTATTATTTAATTTTTTGTATATATAGAACAACTACAAGGTGACCGTTTGCGGAGCCGCTGGCGGCATTGGTCAACCTCTGTCTCTGCTGCTGAAGCAGAATCCCTTGGTCACCGATCTGTCCCTATATGATATTGTACATACGCCCGGTGTGGCTGCCGATTTGTCTCACATTGACACCAAGAGCAAGACAGCCGGATTCATTGGAGCCGATCAATTGGCTGATTCCCTCAAGGGTGAGTAGAGGACCCCGAAAAGTGAGGTTAGAAGCGAAAAGAGAAATAACTGCAAGATGTTTAGGGGAGCATTAACTCCAAGGGTCTTCTCATGTGATTTGCATGGACTTCTTGAAAAGAAAAAAAGAATTTGATAAGATAACAGTAAATTCCAGTTCATTGGGCCCGTAATCATGTTTTGAGGGGGTAGGAGGGCGTACACTGACTTATCATTAAAGCTCAAAAGTCAAATGAAAATCACTTCATACTAATTTTCTCTCTCTCACTCTCTCTCTCTCTCTCTCTCTCTCTCTCTCTCTCTCTCTCTCTCTCTCTCTCTCTCTCTCTCTCTGTCCTACAGGCTCCGATGTTGTTGTCATTCCCGCTGGCGTACCCCGCAAACCGGGCATGACTCGTGATGATCTGTTCAATGTCAATGCCGGCATCATTAAGGATATTTCCAACTCCATTGCCAAGAACTGCCCCAAGGCTCTGGTGGCCATCATTACGAATCCAGTGAACACCTGCGTGCCCATTGCCGCTGAGATTCTGAAGAAGGTATGTCATCCATTCTTAAAAAATTTTGAATCTACCATTAACCTCTGTTGTTTTGCTTTTCCAGGCTGGTGTCTATGATCCCAAGCGCTTGTTCGGTGTCTCCACTTTGGATGTGGTTCGTGCTCGTGCCTTCATTGGTCATGCCCTGGGTGTGGATCCCCAGACTGTGCAGATTCCCGTCATTGGTGGTCACTCTGGTGTCACCATCTTGCCAGTGCTCTCCCAGAGCCAGCCCCTGTTCAAGGGCAACCAGGATGCCATTGAGAAGTTAACCGTTCGCATTCAGGAGGCCGGTACTGAGGTTGTCAAGGCCAAGGCTGGTGCCGGTTCGGCCACTCTTTCCATGGCCTATGCTGGTGCCCGTTTCGCTGGCTCTCTGCTTAAGGGTCTGAATGGTGAAAAGAATGTGATTGAATGCTCCTATGTCCAATCGAACATCACAGAGGCTACATTCTTTTCCACTCCCCTGGTTTTGGGCAAGAATGGCCTGCAAGAGAACTTGGGTCTGCCCAAGCTTAATGATTACGAAAAGAAGTTGCTAGAGGCAGCCATTCCTGAACTGAAGAAGAACATCCAAAAGGGTATTGATTTTGCCAATGCTTAAATAATGGAAATTGCGCAACTCGATACCACTTTCCCACCCTTCATCCATCTCTTTTCAGTTACCATGTTACAATCGGTTACTACTTAGCAAATTCTTTTATGATTTAAGTCGAAAGATCTAATTTGTTGTCCAGAGAAAATAAAACTAGAAATTTGAAACTGCCATCGTTTAATGCTATGTTGAAAAGAAGGGGGACCACCACGTAATAATTTAAGAAATTCTAAAAATAAATATTGAAATAATTTACACATTTGTAGTAGCTAATTGATATATATATATATATATATATCATTTCGTAAATTTTTAGTTAAACATCCGATATAAATTTTTAAATGGTGAACCTGAAGTGTTAAATGTTTGGAAAAGGCTCATTTAGACACTTCTAAAAGATACATAATGCAAAAATAAAAGCTGATTGTTTTCTGATGTTTCGTATTACTACATTAAATTGTAACATTTAGGTTTATTACCCAAAGGTATTTGTATTTGCACATTGAACTGATCCCAAAAAGAAATCTTTGATCGTCATATTTAACAAATTTATACAGTCAACACTTGTGTGTGCACACTTAGCCAAATATTGGGCCACAAGTGGCTAAAGCAATTCAATTTATTAACCTACATTTTTCACATAATTTCTCCCAGTGTATCACACTCAGTCACAGTCGTAATCATGGGGCTCCTGCACGGAGCACACAAACACACCAATACATGGGCATTCAATTAAGCTTCGTTAAGATCAATTTAAAAACTTGCCCGCATGTCATATGTACCTCCCTCCCTCCATAGCCTCACTTACTCCCTGTCTGCCTTCCTCTCTCTGTCTCCCTTCCTCGTGTCCGATACCCGTAGTCATAAGCATTATTCCATAGCTTGGCGGCACCGTCTCCGACTAGTGCGTTCATATTTTTTTGAAATTTCTTGTTGTTGCTGTTGGCTGAAGTCGGCTGTATATGTAAAACAGTTTTTGGAGTAATAACTTTTTATGATCTTTTATAGTACATGTAGCATATAGTTCTCCATAGAAGTCAAATAAATAACTCAAATATTTCTTATGAAGTCACAAATTTTTGCTTAAGTAAGTTATATTTGCACGTGTGACGTATACGCCACCGAAATGTTAAAATTTCGTTGAGAAATTAATCAGTTAACTGCACTAAATCACAAGTTGGTGTGAAGAGAATGATAAACATATGTACATAGATCTAGATAACCATCGGAGGGTTCCAATTGATGTCAACGATTTAAAACAATTAGACATCTAATTTTTAGTGTCCATGAATGGTAAACCAACTGCTTCCATACCTCTGTAGAACCAGTACTTATATCGGATAAGCAGGATGATATATAAATATATTAGAGTTCCCGTAAAGGACAATATTTTTCGCTCTATATATTTATAATACATCTTTAATTTAAAGTCGACCTCACAATCTTGATTTTTGAGGTGTATAATAATTTCGGAGCAATACAGCTTGGCCCTTAAAATTGGCTCACTGACTAGGCTGGGGCATTCTCAGTATAATTCAAATTTAAATCGACAATTGTATGCCAAGCAGTAGGCGCCATTTCAGGCACAGACACAAAGATGTAAGGATGCGGCATAGCAATTGCTTAAACGAAGTCAACATTGGGGCAAGAAATACGAAAAACCATGGCCGGATTTTCTTTGGCATACATAGCAGCTGTTACACTCTTTGGAGATGATGACTTCAGCAATAAAAACATCTCAGTTTTCCATTGGCCACCTAATATGAAGCATTTCTCAATTGCTAATGCAACATGTACATAGTAGAAATCGAAAAAACTCTTTTAATTATTCACATGAAAAAGTTAAATAGTTTTAGATAGTCGAAGAAAAGTCAAGTTAATAGTTGGATTAGATAGTATCAAGCTTATGTCCCTAAGAGAGATACATACATATGCGATATTCATAGTCCTGTTCTTTAAAAACTTGTGATTGGGAATTAAGACCTTTTTTCCCTTTCGATTTATAATCAAAAAGTACTCAGTTTTAAATTGTTTTCGTGGTGTTTTTTTTTTAGAAATTTTAGAAATACATCATTTTTATATTTTTTAATTAATCTTTTCTATGTTGAAAACATTTTCAAATGTTATCTGATAAATTCAGTGCTGTTATTTATTTACAAGAGCTATTCTTAGTACACCAAATTAAAACTGCTTTCTGGCTAAAATAAGTGTAGCCTATTTATGAGGGTATAAAAATATAAATGAAATTCAAATGCATTGTATCAAGTGCAAAAATTTAAATGAAATTTAAATTTGAAATTTCTTGGGGACCTTCTTGTGGCTACTGTTATTTTGTTTTTCTTTATGTGTGTGTGTTTGAGTGTGTGGTGGGCGTCGCATTGGCTTGCGCTGCGACTTTAATTGTTTGTAATTAAATAAAATTGTACAAGGTCGACCGACTGATATGATATGTTGTTAAATCCATGGATACCACATTGTCTCCCTCTCTCTTGTTTACCGTCTGTGTGTGTGTGTGTGTGTATGTGAGAGAGGGAGAGAGAGAGACAGTTTTGTTAATATGATTTTGCCGGCCGGCAATTTGAAAATTGATTCCTGGCTCAGGCTCATTATTTCATTAAACAAGCCGAATGTCCCCTCCCCCTTCCACGCACCCCGCACCCACAATACACCCGACCAATTGGTAAGCCTGCCCACTTGGTACTGCCAATCAGCTGGGTCTGTGATTCTTATTTTTTTTTGCTTGCATTTTCGATTTGATTTTTATGAATGGAATTGTATCAATTGATTGTTTTGGTGTTGTTATCGTTGCCTTTTGATCGCTGATAATTAAGTCGGGGGTGTGTATTGTCTCTCTCCCTCACTCTCTTTGTGTATCTCTTTTGTGGGTATTCTGTCCATTTGAGGTTGGGCTAAATAGATTAGAATTATTGAAAGTGGAAATGGTTTTGCTTTCGAATCGAATTGTCTTCATTTAGCCGATTTAATGAAACAAATCAAATTGTTCGAATATGTAGTAATTGATTTGATTTTTCTGACTTGCTTGGCAAACAGTTTAATTAAAAACTTTGGCACAAAGATTGATCATGAGATTTCCATTTAAAATTAAAGACATTTCGAAACATAATTTTCTCAAAGTGCGTATGAAGAAGATTTAGTTTAAGCTGGTAAATGCAGAATTGACTTCACTTTATTTTCTTTTGAAAATTCTATTTTCACAACCTAAAAATAAACGATATCCTTCATCATTTAAAGTAAAAGATATACATACATAAATATTTAGGTCTTTCAATGCCAAAACGAGTTACTCAATATGATAAAACCATTTGTGAAATTTCTGTTTACCATTTTGCAGCTATCAAGATAAAAAATTGTAGCTAGGCAATAGTTTTCTTATGAAAATTCTTTACTGTAAACAAAGCTTTTTGCCTGCATAGAGCTTAGTATTCAATAGAAAAAAAATCGACGTACAGTCAACTTTTTCTTTGAATAGCATATTTAAATATGTATAAAGAACCTCATAAAAATCTCATAAAAATAATTGCGAAATCCCAAAGTAAACTTAAACCAAAATGAACATTGCATTGTTTTTCTTCTGTGTTGAAGATCAGTTGGGTCAAAGATCACCAGGGTCCGACATCCGTCTCGTTCTTCACGTATGTGTATCATGTAAAAAGGGGGAACGTTTATCTGTAAGTGAGAAGATAGATAAGAAATAAGGGGAGAAGGGAGGAGAATAGGAGAAGGCGTTGGAGAGTATGGAGATTGTTGCCGACTTGTTGAAGCCCGAAATGTATTTTCTATGGCGATGCGAAAATCTATGTCTAAGCTTAGTATGAGAGAGGATGATGCAGTGGTCTGGACAGCAGCAGCAGTGGGGACAACGGGGAATTTCGAAATGATGTGAAGCCCAAGACCAGACCGAATAGCTAGCAGAAATGGAACTAAAGTACAAACAAAACAAAAAAAACTATTTGATATTTTATGCGGGATTTTAAATTGATCTTAACGAAGCTTAATTGAATGCAACTGTATGAGTGGGCACTCTGACACTCTACGTAGTGTATATGTGACTCTGCCTGTGTGTTAGTGTGTGTGTCTACGCCATATTGGAATTCTGTTTGCCACAGATCACAATCGCCGAATACTTTGGGGTATAGAAAAATGCATAACAAAAAAAAAAAAAGAAAAACGAATGCTGAAAAAAAAATGTCGGTTCTGTAGTCGTTGTCTGTATATATGTATCTATATGTAACACAATGTGATAATGCTGATGATGATGATGATGCGGAATGGCTGTCAAACGTTGAACAAGTGTGGGTTATGTGTCTCACCATGTACCATCTCTCTCTCTCTCTCTCTGTATACTTGCCTTCATGCATATATCTCAATGGTTATGGAAAAAATATGATCACAAAATATTCAACAACAAGAACAACAACAATAACAAATGAAAGCAGCTTAGGAGCGCACTTTGCTTTGTGCCTTGTATTTGCGACAACTGTACCAAGTGGAGGAAGTTAAGTGATGATGACTACGAGAGCATAGAAAAAAATAAAGTACATACAAACAAATGATGGCTTATCATATTCAACACTTTCTTTTCGAAAAGGTTAGACCAAGACATTTAGGCAATTTAGTTATTAACCCCTATCGATTTGTCTTTGTCTATAAAGATCGTATCAACTTATCTATACCCCATATAATACTTTTTCAATCACCTTTCTTTACCCGCAAAGTTCAAGAGTCACATCACGATTCGAGGTGGTAATTAACTTCTTGATCTCCTTGAAGATGCTATCGATATTAAACCCTCCGTATCCCTCCTTGTCCTCCCATTTAGTTATCCTTCAAATGTCGAAGAAGCCCACATAATTGACGTAATCGCAAAATGCAAAAACGATTCTTCTCTCTGTACGTATTCGATTTTATTCACACGCAAGAAGTCCCGACCCAATTGGGGTGTATTTTCCGTTTTCATTTCGCCGATCGCGTGCTCTTAGTCCATCCATTCTCATTCCCAAAACTCGAACCCCATAACCAATTTCATACGGATTCCGTTTCCGCTGCCCGCATTATGAAAACCTGTAAAAGTATCGAATGGTGAGAGATTTTTTGGTTTTTGGTTTTATAAAGTATTTCTCTATAGAGTTTTCTTATTGCTGGGAAAAACATGTTGATCCTTTTATGAAGGACATTTTTTGGGTAGAATTTGATGTTTTATTTTTTTTCTTGGGTGATTAATGCGGGTTTATTGGGTGATACCAAAAAGAGAAAGAAATCGCAATATTATTGAAATAGTTTCACAATAAAGGAACTGCATCCCCACTTCCAAGTCCATAGTCAATGCTGTGACTAGTTTTAAAGAATCTCCAAACATTAAATGACCTTTTCGATCCAAATGTTACCCACATATTTTTGCATATTTGCGCCATTCAAATTGACTGTGAAATCTTTACCTTTAGCTAAATTTAGTGACCCATGACATACACAATTTAACTACGCTCCGACTTAGTGTGTCCCACCACAAACACCAAGCACCTCGATCAAAAGTACCAGCATTTAACCAAAAGGTCGCCGAGCACATGACAAGGGGGTGACACGCGCTCTGAGGACGTTTGAGAAGGTCGCAAGCGTGCCAGTACAACAATCCGATCCGATCCTTAGTGAGCGAAAGTGGTGGTTGATAGCGTCCCTTCGCTTAATGCTCTTCACCTCGGCATCCTCAGCCGTGCCTTTTGTACCCTCATAACAACGTCTGCCGGACAGCGTTTCCAATTGGAACATTGCGATATATGCGATGGATATGATGGACATTTGTATGACTTTTGGACAATGCATGAGTATTTCGAAAAGTTAATGACCAGCGAAACATGTGCTCGGATGTACACTAATATGCAAAACCAAGGATCGTTAGCAGCTACATTAACTATGTACATATATCAACTATCAAAACTTTGTTTTGGAACAGTTAATTTAATTCAAAGAATATTTGGTTACAATTACGAAATATAAACATAAGGTAAGCTGGGCTAGGTATGTTAAGAGAATCCCGTCTAATAATTGTTAAAACTTTTAATATTTGCACGAAGCAATGAAAATTTTGTTTCCTAAAAATAATTATTAAAATTAAAAATTTCTGTAGACAGTTTTGTCAGTTTAAATTTTCTAAGATTTAAGATTAATCGCCAGTTTATAATAAACGTCTTTTGGCCTTTTATATGTCGATCTACACAAGTTAAAATTTGAAAGTTGAACTAGTTTTCGCTTTTTTTGGTTTTTTTTTTTATATTTTGTTTTATAAAAAAAGTTGGGAAATAAGGATATGTTCTCGCACAGAAAACTTCTTTCCCAGGATCCACCAGTTTCCTTTTGCCTGGCCATAAATATTTTCCCAGCTGTTTTCTGCTGGTAGCATTCGTGAACCCAGCCAGCAACTGGACACGGCCAGCAACCCAGCCACACCCCTCCGAAACCGAAGCGCAGTCACACGCGCCAGCATCATCCAGCGTGAACGAGTATTCCAGCGCCGTCCTACTTGCTCAATGGCCATTGCTCGTGTGTCATCCCTCTCGCTCAATGGCCATTACTCGCTTCTGATTGGCCGGAGAGGCAAGCTCAGTCGGGCGGTCGCTGGCAGTGGTATAAAAAGGCAATCATCGTCCGTTGTGGTCTTCAATTAAGAAGAAAGACTTGAGCGGTTGACAACAGAGACAGACGCACATCGTATCGAAGGAGAGCCACAAAAGGAAGAAAAATAGAATAATAAAACTAAAACATCGAAAAGCAAAAGGCAATTAATTCATTTGGCACAACCAAAATAAAAGAAAAAGCAATTAATTGAATTTAAATTTTCGCGCGCCTTTCGTTTAAATGGATTAGAAATTTACGTGAAGTGTCTGTGTTTGTGAGTGTGTGTTGTGTGTGTGCTAGAGTGTGTTAAAATTAAAATGGAGCATGCTGCATTTGACGATCAAATCTTTGGGGACTTTGCCAGCGGCGGTCCACTCAGTCCATTGGGAGGCAAACCATTGCTGCCGACATCAGCAACAACAGCGGGAGCCACTATGCATCCGGCCATGCTGGGAAGTGTCCATGAGTTGTGCAGCCAGCAGCAGCAACAACAACGCCTGCCTGACTGCAATACCATCTTACCCAATGGCGGAGGCGGCGGTGGCTCACCGAGTTATGTGCAGAAACTGGATTTCAAAATGGGCTGCTATTCACCTAGCCAGAAATACGAATATATCTCAACGCCACAGAAGCTAATAGATCATCATCATCATCAACAGCAGCAGCAGCACTATGCCATTACACCACCTCCTCAGCCGCATTCCCATCACAATGGCATCCTGACGCACCACAAACAACAGCAGCAACAACAGCAGCAGCACCAACAACTGGTGGGGATCATGGATTATCATTCACTAAATGGCAAGCTGGACTATTCTCCCAAAGATCCATATGAGACGCAGCAGCTGCAGCATCAGCAGCATCCCCATTCACATCAACATCATCTCTATGGCGATAGTCCAGTGCATCATAGTCACAACGATGCCAATGGCATGATGACAGACTCTACGCCAGTACTGATCAATGGCAATGCAGGAGGAAGTACGGCAACGACGCCAACATCGACTGCCACGTCATCAGCAACCACAACTATGGGCAAGCTTCAGAAAAAGCCAGAGGATATGTGTGGACAGATGGAGGGAGGAGGACATTCGGCCTCCACTTCATCGTCAACATCGGGCTCATCATCATCGAATGGTACTCCCAATGGCACAGC
Organism: Drosophila nebulosa; assembly: GCA_024703675.1. NCBI lineage: Eukaryota > Metazoa > Arthropoda > Insecta > Diptera > Drosophilidae > Drosophila > Drosophila nebulosa. Next base: position 20,662,177 of record JANFPS010000004.1, on the reverse strand, counting down.
TGGACATGGAGCTGCCACTAGTCCTACAGTAGGTGTTGCTGGTGTTGGCGGTGGTGTCGTTCCCGTTCCTCCCAAAAAGGACAGCAATAACAAGAAAAAAGGCGATCCCAATGGCATTAAGAAGAAGAAAACGAGGTAAGCAATTAATTTAACGACGGGAAATCAATGGAATTATGTGAGGGGCTAATGAAACAATAAACTTTATACCCCGGGGCGTATAAGTAATATAATAGATAAAGCCCCAGGAGGCACAACAATAAAAAAAAGCAAATGGATAAACATTTAAAAACTCTACTAACTGTTTCCTATGTATATGAAAGCTAAGAATTCAGCTTGAACTTCAAATAATTTTAAAGATTTACGAAAAACAATCATTTCAATCTTTTATTCAAAACCTTAAAGACATTTTCCTGTGCCCATTAATAACAGTTTTGTTTTCGTTAAAAAATTAAAGTTTTTTTAAAGAAGTGTGAAGGAAAAAGTTTAAATATTTTTTTAAATCAGATTTAAAATTTCTTTATTTATTTAAATCACACAAATACCAAACAAATTTAACCAACCTACATTATCATTTTTAATACCATTTTTTTTGTATTTTTCTAATTTGTTATTTTCATAAATAGTAAGAGTAAAATTTCCTAAACTTTCTTTTTTATATTTCTTCTTGAAGGTTGGAATGCATATTTAATTTTTCTAATATTTTTTTCTGTTACAGAACAACATTTACAGCTTATCAATTAGAGGAGCTGGAACGCGCTTTTGAGCGTGCCCCCTATCCAGATGTATTTGCTCGCGAGGAGCTGGCCATGAAACTGAACTTAAGTGAATCCCGGGTGCAGGTCTGGTTCCAGAATCGGCGTGCCAAATGGCGAAAACATGAGCCACCACGCAAAACGGGCTACATTAAGACAAGTAGCAGTACTCCGCCGACGGCAACATTGAACAGTTCGTTGGCGCCGCCTTTCGCCACATTTCCACAGACCACAACGGTGACGCCGCCGGGTAGCATGGACAGTTGGACAAGCTATCAGACCCCTTACGAACTGACGCCACAATTCAGTTTGCTTTCACCTGCTGCCAGTCCCTATGGCACATATTCAGGCCAATATGCACCATATGTTCATGAATCGCAATTGTTTCCCATGCGGCACTTTGACTACGGCAGTCCCACCCGTTTAGAGGGAGGAGTGAGCGCTGGAGCTGGAAGTGGCGGCAGCAGCAATGGTGGCGCAGCAACAGGTGATGCCGAGACCAGTTATCAGACAACGGATATGCAGCAGGCCACTCAACAGCAGCAGCAACAGTTGGCCGACGGAACTTTGGTCACTGTGCAACACTCTCAGCATTCCCAGCAGCAGCAGCAGCAATTGAATGGCACTAAATATCTAACCGCCGAGGAGGCTAAATACGTTCAAGTCCAATGCCATCAAACGGGTCTAGTGGAGGTCACTAGTCCCGGCAATTGTCATCTGGTGGAGGCTCAGGCCCATTATGTTAGCGCCCCAGTTGGATCGGGTGCTGGCGGAGGCAGCAGCACCGGCGGCGGCAGCGATGACAATGACAGCGGTTTAACAACTGTGATCAAAAGCGAGGATCCCACGCAAGCCCAACAGGCACAGAGCTATGTCCTGCCGCCTTTTTTGCACTAAGAGAAATGCTCACACACCGACGACAGCAGCAACAACAGCAGTTACCACACAAGCGCTGGCCTCCTCCCAGCGGAAGCTGTCGATTTAAGCGGCCATTCTGAGACCATTTGGCGGCATTGTGTGCAGCATTTCAAATTATTGTATTCAACTACAGGATGCGATCGATAGAAACCAAAGTTAGGTATGCCGAAAAATTACCTTTACTCGATAATACCGCTTAAATTTCTCAAAATTGTGTAAAAAAAGCCAATTCAAAGCAATTTCTCTACGATATTCTTTAGTTAAAAAAATTGTTCTTTATGTTGATTTTGGTTAATTTTTGTTTTTAAACCGTCCGGTTCTTGTATTGGTATTATTTGGCAATTACCGCAGTCTTTGTCATATTGTTCTAGGTTCCTTTTGTTTAATTTACATTTAATATAAACCTCCATTAAGTTGCAACAACAACAAAATCCAACAAGTCTTGCCAAATCTTAATGATAATTCTTGGTTTTCTTGAATAGATAGATATGCCATAGCTAAATATTTAAGTTAGCTCTATAAATTCCTGATGCATTCGAAATGTGCCTTATTAGCAATTGGAGAAATGGTTTTAGAGAGTTAGCAATACCAACATTGGGTGCGCTCCAAAGCCAAAATTAAGTTAATAATAGTATTATATTTAAATAAATTTATACGCTGTTGTGCAAATAGACAATAAATTCTATTTTATGTATGTTTATCATTTTGTATAAATTAGTTTTTATGTTTGGCTTTACAAAGTTATTATTATTATTAATTACAAGAACGTATGATGTATGTGGTTTTTGTATTAACTAGAAATACTTTTTTTGCAATCTGTATAGTAATATATAAATTATAGTTATGAATAAACAATAAACATTTTGTACCAAATAACAAAAACAAAAAACAAAAAAGCAAAAATAACAAAAAGAACTCAACAAAGCAAAACAAAAATTATAGAAAAAATTAAATCTAAGAGATTACATTTTATTTTCCGTTTGCGAGAACAACTTGCAAGTCCAGTCCCTCAAAGAAGGGATGCTTTAGAATCTGTTCATAGTCCAATCGTAACTCTGGTTGCAGTTGTAATAGCTGCTCTAATAAATCTTTGGCTTTCGCTGATAAATCAAAAGATTCTCCTGGAAATTGAACACAACCATACAACTCCAACTGGCCCGGATGTAGGTACTTAAAGGACTGAGATAAAAAAAAAAGAGTTTTTCAGTGGCACAATACTTATGAAGATAATGTACTTACCACTCCCACTAATAGCTGGTAGAGCACCACGCCGTAGCTCCACCAATCAGATCGGAAGGTGAATGGTCTTTCTGGTGCAACAAAATGCTGTTCCAAAGCCTCCAAACTCAAAGCCTTGTGAACATAATTATCATCGGAACTTAAGCCCTCATTCTGATAAAAATATGTAAGCATTAATTGACCCTTGGAACCCATTAGAATATTCGCCATATGAAGATCACGCAATATAACACCCTTGCCATGAAGACCATTTATGGAAATAGCCAACTCGCATGCCCATTGACGGAGACATGAATCCGGCAGGAGGCAATGCTTGGGGGATTTCCTGGGAGAGCCAGTAGAATTAGCTCCAAAGTTGAAATTTCGTAAAGTGTGTGAAACCGTGTTAATTAATTGCTTTGAGCTATCAACCAAGTCTTGAACATTGCTTTCTGTAGTGAGATTCAGCTCCAGCGACTGCCTCTCCTCCTCTTCGTTGGGAAACAATTCCTCATAATTGCCCGAATTCTTTCCCAACATGGGGTTGTAGCTGGACAAATAATCAAAGAGTCTTCCACCCTCTGCCTGCTTTAAAAGCAGAAATATCTTTTGCTCTGATTGAAAATAATTTATTAGCTGCGTCATATATGGCACCTGTTGAGGCAAAAAGATGCTCTGGGTCAACGAATTGCTGGAAGGCTTCTCAATGCCCTTCATTATGGCCAAAGGTTCGTAAGGCTTAGTGATGCATTGCACCAGCATGACTTTTTCTTGTATTACGCGCATAACTTTAAATTTAGCCAGATGATTCCATGGTAATTCCAATTGCTTCACACTTGGACTATCCAAAGATAATTGAAAGGTCAATTTCTTTTGGGGATTGAGCAAAAAGTTTGTTTGTATGTCATTGGCACGTGCTAAATACTTGGCTATCTTGGCTTTGGCTATGAATTTCCGTTCTTCATTTAAGTCTAGCTTAGAGCCTTTTAACAAGAGGTCCACGCCATGTTTATAATGTTCATGGGCCAGCGAATACTCTAGATTGACCTCTGCCTGGACGGCATGACTGAATTCTAGGGCCGCCTCATAGATATAATCGCTATAGTCGCATTCCGCTTCCTCGGTAGGCTCTTCCACAGAAGCCATGGGTGTCAATATGCTATGTTTTGGGTGGTCTATCTCATTGTCGGGCTGTTTCTCATCTTCCTCCTGCTCTGTATCTTTACTTATCTGTTCTTTATCACACCTTGGGTCTAAGGGGTTGATCCCTCCAGCATCAAGAGAATCGTAAAGCAAATCCAGTTCGTCGCAAATGTCACCAATAGCTCCGGCCGGACATTCTGTTTGTCCATCCGCTACTTTTAAGGTGCGCTCTACATACATCTTCTTTAGAGGCGACCCATTGGGTGAGTGCTTTTCGCTGAAGAATTGAGTGAATGTATTACACTTATACAAAGCCGGATGTTGAGCTACAATATCCAACAACTCCAGTATGTACTCTTTGCGACGTTGTATGACCTCCGCATCGAATCGTTTGAAATAGCTGGAATCTGTCGGCACGGGCAATTTCCCCGGCAACTGAAGCTGCTTATGACGACGGCTCAGCTCTCGATGCAAACGTTTTATCTCATGAAATCTTTTCCAGACTACCAGGCAAGTCAAAGCTTGAGGTACTGAGCGCGGGAAAACCTATTAATTGGTAATTATATGAAGAAAGTTGCAAATGTTTTGATTCCAAAACGTTTCATATGCTTACAATCGATGTAATTTTGTAAATTGTGTAGCCCCCTTTATGTTGTTGCGTATCTGTCACGGTGAAGCTGTGAATCCAGCCACCCAGGTTGAGACTCATCTTGGCAAAAGGCGTTAATGTTTTATTTAACCATGGTTTATTAGAAAAATACAAAGTTTGAACAAACTCGTAAATTGTTTCCCACATAAACAGATGCTGATTTTTGTTAGTGATGACACAAAAGGCATCGATATATAAATAATGAATATATTACATTTACAATGTGCACTTCTCATTGCCACTATAATTTAACCGGTTCTACAATTTTTAATTTAATAATATTTTAATAAATAAATATGAAACAAAAATTAAAGCGCAAAAGAACTATTTTTAATTTCGAGGGTCACACTATAGCAAACGGTTTGAAAATCCGGCTACACAAACTCTGGACAGGCACAACAAGGATGACACAAAATTAACAAGAATATATTGTCTTGAATAACACTTTCAAATTTTTAAATTAATGTTAATTTAAATTAAAAAGTTATGGGCGGTAGGTTCAAAGGTTATTCGAAAGGACTTTCGAAAATTTATGGGCGAATTGACTTGCATTTGATGAGCGAATCCAGGCCGACTAGGCGAATGGCATATATATATCTCGCTCCCACATATCATCGATATTCAATTTGGTTGAGCGAACTTATTCCTTACAGCTAAGCGAATTCATTTTCACTAAGCGAATTGATTCACAAAATCTAAGCGTATTCGTCATTGATAAGCGAATTCAACACAGCTCAGCGAATTCGGGCCTATGAAAACGTGTGTGTGCAAGAGAGATAGAGAAAAGTCAAAAGAGTACAGAAAAAGAAGGCGACGAAGAAACAGGCAGCAAGCAAGGAAAAAATCGACGCCGCACGTACCGGGAGCATTTAAAGTAATTTCTGTGGATTAATTTTACTAAAAGGATTTATTATTAAAAAAAACACAATGACTGAACGCGAGAACAATGTCTACAAGGCTAAATTGGCTGAACAGGCTGAGCGCTACGATGGTAAGTCCAAGAAAAAAAAAAGCGGTGGGGGAACAATTTTTTCTCGCCCAGTGGAGCGCCAATGTCTCATTTGGGGAGGGGTCCGTCTTCGTTGCTGCCGCTGCTGCCATCGCATGGTTTCCATTAAAATTTGCTCAAAAGTCAAATTTTCGACAGAAAATGTGGAAAAGTCAAACAGAACATTGAGATAAATGAAAAAAATTTATGAGAAATTTCAATTTGGGAAAGAGAAAAAAAATCGTTCGTGTAGGTGCCGCCGCGCAAAGCCGACGTAGCGTCATGATGAGTAAAGTTTCAGCGAAAAGAGAAGACGAAGAAGGGGAACAAGAAGCAGTAGAAGAAAGAAACGGCAAAGCAAAAGGAAATGAGAAAAAATGTAAAACCTGATTTTTACCGGCAAAAATTCGCGTGGTTTTAAAGTCTAGCTTCTTTTCTTTTTGAAAATGTTACAAGAAAAATGAGAGAAAGAAAAACGTAAATTGCGTATTTAAAATTCATTTAGGATGATGAAAGCATCGGTGGGAATGGGGGCGGGTTAGGGGATATTTTTTTTCCAAATCAAAATTTTGTGTATTTGTCGTCGACAACGACGAGTGCGCAACATTTTCAGCGTTGCTAAGGGCTGTTTGTAGAAAACGACTTTTAGTTGTTGTCAAGGCGTATCATTCTAGAAGGAAATGTAACGGCATAAATTGTTTGTTCACCATATATAATTGTTAAATGTTTAATCAAAATCAATGGAAAGTCTAGGTAGTGGAAAGGGAGTGGGGCACCCTAAAATGTGCTTTTTAGTTCTTGCGCAGCAGCGACGCCGACTGAAGGCGGCGCGTCATCATGCGAAAAATCGATGAATGAATCGATGGGGTCTCTCTCCCGCTCTCTTTTACTCTCCCTTAACTCGGCTTAGAGTTGCCGGCTCTTTTGCAAGATATTCTTTAATTCGTTTTTTATGCAAATTATTTTACATTCAATTCTCTCATCTTTTTTTCGTTCTTTTTTTGAAAGACTTGGCAACTCTTTTATTTTTTTGCATTACTCATACTCTCTTTTATGTGGTGGTTGTGTGTGTGTGTGTGTGTGTGTATGTATGTATGGACGCATTTTTATTCTCAATTTCTTTTAATTGCAATTAATTAAAAATGTTTGTTTCTCATTCTAAAAGAGTTTAAAAACTCATTAACGGCGGTGCCTGAAATCTTTAACAAAAGAAACAAAAGCGCGCGCCTGACAAGAATCAAATTTAGACCTATATGTTAAAACGAGATGACTATAGAGAGCTAAAAAAAATTATGTGACGCTAATGCGGCACAGTCTCTTGAAAACAGTTACCAAAGAAATGGTTTTTGCAATTCTGTTGATAATTGCCCAAAAAAAATAGACAACATTAACAGCGGCCTTTCCTTTGTTGCTTATGCTTCTACTTCTGCAAAGAAGTCAATCAACTAGCCGACGATGTGTGCATACATACAACCACAGAGATTCCATACTTTCGTACCACAGTCCAGACACACAGACACATTTGTGTGTATCACATGTTTGTCTTCTTATTTTCGCCTGCTGCGAGAGCTTTTAACGTTGGCCTTGTCGCACTTGGGCAAAATGCTGGAATGAGCACACACACAGACTTACAACCGGCAATGTCTGCTTCTCGCCTACTTCCCCTCCCATACATTTGTGCTATCTCACATACACACTTACGCATACACGTTAATGTCAGCCTTTAAGTGTGCTTTCTCAGGTGCTGCTTCTGCGCACCCTCTCCCCTCCCTCGTTCTCTTTATGTTCTATCTTGACTTTTTCGAGGTCGCGCACTGCTTTTTGTTTTGTTGATGCGAACGTCAATGTCACCAAATATGCTACAAAAACCAAGCTATGAGTGGTGGGGGGCTGGGGTGGTGTCACCTGGGTCAGGTCGCTATTAAACTATAGTAAAAAGTTCAGTCGGTTCAGTAGCTCCCTATTGCCCCTGGATATGGCGCTGCTGCTGCGCCCTGACTTAGTTTTTGTTAGACTTTTTCCTTTGTCTAATTACAATTTTTTGTTGTTTCATTAACGGTATGTGCGCATGCTTTTTTTTTCTTCTCTGCTGCACCTTTATGTCACACGCATACACACATACACACTCTGAACGTACAAGACACACCCACCGAGCAACGGCATCTCTTTAATATTGCAAACAGGGTGGGGGTGGGTTTTTTTTTGATTTGTCATAATGAGAATTTTCGGGGCTTTTCTTTTAGTTATTGATTAGCATTAGCGCGCATGCCTCTCAATTAGCAACATGTAAGAGAGGGGATCTTCTCTCCCATCTTTTCTTTCAAGTTCAATTTACACATGCTTAATGTCTGGTAACCCTGGCCTTGTAGCCTACCCAGTGTTGTAAAATGCATTGTTTGTTGCCTTTGAAATGTCGATGTGCGACCAATGCAAACAACTAAAAACAAAAAAAAAACAAAAAACGAAAACTAGAAACACATAAAATGATTCATGCAAGAGAAGCCAACAACAACAATTTATATCCAATTTTCACAGCTACGTGCCACAATAACACAAATGTCCCGCTGTGAATGAGAGGGAGAGAGAGCGTATAAATATTATGTATGCTTCTATATGTGTGTATGTGTGGGGCAAAGTACGTCAGAGGCGAAAAATACAATTTTTCAATATTTGAGCTCTGATTTGAGGGCTATATGTGTTATCAAGAACCTCTTTATACACGCAGACACACACTCACGGATACATTCTCCCACATGCCGCAACAACACCCTCCCCACGTCTTGCAGCCGCCCCTCATTGTAATATTCCTTCTGCATGTGATTCATGACGCGATTTTTAGCTTGATGACGGCGACGACGAAGTTGTTGCATTTATTTCAGACTAAGAAAAGCCGCCTTGCCTTGTCTATAATCAGTTCAATTTCCTCTTCCTCTGCCACTTTACTGCTTTCTCTCTTTTTAACAAAAGAGGGCTAAATCAAAAATATTTGACTCAACTTTTTAGTTATGCATAAAAGAAACCATATATCAACAGATATAAAAATGACTCCTTTTATCAATTATTGGTTGGGCGTGTCTAGATAAGGCAAAACTTAGACTACGAACGTCAACATGTTGAAGGTTTAAATAAATTTAATTAAATATGCAAACTGATGAAAATATTTTCTTTAATCTTTAAAAATTTTCAAAAATAAATGAAACTTCTTAATGACTTTAGGAAAATAAGGACTTTAACTGAAATTTTAAAAAAATTTTATTTTGAGCTGATGAATAGTTATTATGAGATGCTTATGGCATAAATGGGCGAGAAATTCTTTATATATATTATATTGAAAAAATATCAAAATGGCGAATTTGGTGATTTATTTTCTTAGAAATGGTTGAGGCCATGAAAAAGGTCGCTTCCATGGACGTTGAACTGACCGTGGAGGAGCGCAATTTGCTATCTGTGGCATACAAGAATGTTATTGGAGCTCGTCGTGCCTCGTGGCGTATTATCACCTCGATTGAACAGAAGGAGGAGAATAAGGGTGCCGAGGAGAAATTGGAAATGATCAAAACCTATCGGGGTCAAGTGGAGAAGGAGCTGCGTGACATTTGTTCGGATATATTGAATGTGTTGGAGAAACATCTCATTCCATGCGCCACATCGGGCGAAAGTAAAGTATTCTACTATAAGATGAAGGGTGATTACCATCGCTATTTGGCTGAATTCGCCACTGGATCCGATCGTAAGGATGCTGCAGAAAACTCACTGATTGCCTACAAGGCTGCCAGTGATATTGCCATGAATGATCTGCCACCAACACATCCCATCCGCTTGGGACTGGCATTGAACTTCTCGGTAGGATAATCGAATAATTTATATTTAGAAAATGGAAACTCAACTTTCTCTCCTTTTTTCTAGGTATTCTACTATGAGATTCTCAACTCGCCGGATCGTGCATGCCGTTTGGCGAAAGCCGCCTTTGATGATGCCATTGCCGAGTTGGATACACTGAGCGAAGAGAGCTACAAAGACTCGACACTCATTATGCAGCTGCTGCGAGACAACCTCACATTATGGACGTCTGATATGCAGGCAGAAGGTAAGGATTAATAATTAATATACACATACACCATTACATTTACCATTGAACAGAATGCTAAATTAATATATAACTAAGATACAGATCCCAATGCAGGTGATGGCGAGCCGAAGGGAGAAATTCAGGATGTTGAGGATCAGGATGTGTCGTAATTTAAGTAAACCCCCGCCCTTCCATTTAAACAACAAAAACAAAAATAATAACAAGAGAAAACGAAACAAAAAAAACAACACATTATATACCTTCTAAAGTAAATATAATACCATATAATATATATGCATACAACACGACAACAGAAGAAGAAGATCAACCAGGATTATCAGCTAAGGCGGAAACTAACTCAACAATCAAAACCAACAACACTTAGCACAAAACCAGGACACCGACACCGATTGAGGACCTCGATCAGATGGGAAGGATAATAATTATAGCCTGTGGCGGAAGGTTTTAGCCGATTGCCTGAGAAACTGGCTGAGACTTCTCTCCCATTCCCGCCATCCATCTCCTTCTCTTTCTGCCCCACAACAACACCTTCTCCTCCTCCTCCTGCAATGCCGCCTACTCAAAACACTACTACTACAACTACAAGAAGAACTTCTTCTCTCTCCATCATCCTTCAAACCACAACAACAAGCAACTGTACTACATTTTGAAATTTTTTTGCATTCGAGAAAGAAAAATCAAGCATTATATTATATTTAAATAAATATTATATTTAATTACGAGAAGCAAAAAACAAAAAGAAAAAAATAACATAAAAAAACGAAAAAAAACTTCATTTTTACACTCAACACACCCGCAAAACACCTCCCCCTTCACCACCACACACATTCTCATTACAATCCAAATTGAAACTCAAATCGAAACAAGAAATCAAATATTTAAAGATAAATTTCATTTTTAAAACTATAAAACGAAACAAGAAAAAGAAAATACAAGCAGCAGCAACAACACACTTTAATTTTAAGTACGAAAAAGAGAATGAAATAATTGATGAAAAGTAATAAACATAAAACCAAGTAAAAGAAACAATTTAATAAGCGCAAAACCAGAAAAATGTAAGGAAAATGCATAAAAAGTAAACAGCAATTAATTTAAAAAACGAAAGAAAAATAACAAAATAAGAAAAGAAAATGAAAATGCAGAAGAAAATTGCAGGAAACGAAAAGAAGAAGGATGTTAGTTAAAAGCAAAGCAAAAAACGAATTCTCTCTTAAGCTTCAATTTGTATGTATGTAACTCACACACACAAACACATTCAACCCTACACACCACACCACACCCAGGAGATGACATTTTTCACTTTCTCTCTGAATTCCCCCCTCTCCCTTAAATTACTTGCACAGGCCTTCAAATTTTTGTAGTACTTAATGAAACAGAAAAGATTTCATGCGGCCTAATTTGAGATCGTGGCATTAGATGTAAGGAGATTTGCATTAAAAAGCAGTTTTATTTTGTTTCTCAATAATTTAAAGCTTTTCCAATTTTATTCGATTTTTCTAATCGGAAGCTGAGGTAATGAAACGATCTTAAATTAAGCAAGCAACTGGGCCAAAAGTGTTGACAGTTTGATGAGCGAATTGAATATATTTAAGTTTGAATTTGAATACCTAAAACGGCAACAGGTCTTTTGTCTATATAGAAATCAAATAAAGTTGTTGGCCTGTGTGAATTAAATATTATTTTGTTAAATTTCCATATTTTTTTTCTTCTTTTGTCCCATTTGGTTAAGTATTTGATAATTGTGTTTGTGTTTTCATTTCCTTTCTCAATACATTCATTTTCTAAACACAAAATACATATTTAATAAATATAGAAAAGTATTTGTAGAACGAAAATCGAAACAAAAAAATCGGTATATATATATATTGTATACATATATATACTTGTATATTTTCTATGCCTACCACTTATGTAATTTGTAGAGATTTTTCGAATTTTTCCAAACAAGGAAAGCCCGTTTGCGCCCCCGCCCCTCCCTTCAACCAAAACTACCCCCACTACACCCCCCTTTGATAATCTGGCGACAAAACTGTTTGCATTTAAAACCAAAACCCATCCCCAAAATTTCTCCTTCTACTCTAAATACATTCAACAACAAAAAAATATCATTTATTTAGCTAAAACAAAACGAAAAAAAACTAAACATTTATTGGTAGCAATTTTTGCTCGCCTGCTAATGCGAAACAAGAATTTTTGCACGCGCTCTTCCCAACAACAGCCAAAAAGAAGAAGAAAAAAGAAAGAAAAATCATTTTTTGTTTGATAAATGAGGTGAGGTGCTGCCTGGGAAATGGCAGAGGAAAATTTGCCTCACACTCACTCGAAAGAAAAGTCGTGCAGGAAAGTTAATTAACCATAAATCAGCAGCAGCAACAACAACGGCAAAATTCAACAACAACAAGCAGCTAAAACTGACATTCGTATTCATTTCAAATAAAAATCATAAAAACAAACAAAAATTGTCTTCTCGCAATTCAATTTAGATCATTAATGGCATTTTTGTTATATAGTTTTACAAAAATTTCTCTTTTAACCATGATGCTGCTTAACCACATGAGAATTGACAAGGGTATTACCAAGTCGAACACTTTTTTGTTGCTTCATGGGTAATAAAACTCAATTGATTGATTCATGGGCAAAAAAATCTATTTAAATGGTCTTAAAATTTGCAAAACTAAAAGTTTCAAAAATTCTTAAAGCGAATATTAGAAAATTCAAACCAATTTAGGAAACATGGTGAGAAATTAATATTGTGTAAAATTTAAAAGTGTAAGTTATTAGGTACATTTTTGTCCGGTTCATTTTTTGAATCTCCAAAATTTAGCTATCTCAATTTAGAACTGTATGATAGCCGCATATTGTAGAATTGTCGTATACGTACTAGACCGACTGCAGCATTGCGGAGATGTGGTCTACCGCATACACCATGGACCAAATCCAATGTCAGAATCACAAGTGTCCACTTTAACTCAATGCCATGTGGCCAGCAGTGTCATAGCCGAACAAAAGCCGCAGCCAAACTGGGTCTAGTGGCTATTGTTTTACATATATTGGCGACTAACCCCCAACTGCCAATTGCCACCACACACAGACACACACTCTTTTACATTTATGACTGGCATGTTGCATATGCATTTCTATATTTTCAAGAAGAGGCAACAAGAAAGGTGAGCTAACGATTTAGTTGTAAAACGTTGGTCGACTCTAAAAGACGCAAAAGCCAGGAAATGACGCTCCAACTGCAAATTGAGAAACTTAAAGGTCTCGACAATTATAAGGCATGGTCGATGACAGTGCGAGCCTATTTGGAGTCAGAGGATCTTTGGAGTGTGGTCGATAATGGACCAGAGAATAACGAAGAGGTGCAGAAACGTAGTGCATTAATTATTTAATCACATTTACAATAATAATGCTCTGTTTCAGTCTTTGCTAAAGGACAAGAGAGCTAAGTTTATTATCCTTTGTCTAATTGAGACAAAGTTGTGTCAATTTATGGTCAGCATACGTACAGCCAGAGATCTGTGGAACTATTTGCGAACTCAGCATTCCTTAAGATAAATGAAATAAGACAATATAATATGGAGGCGAATAAGGTCTTAAAGATGTATTCAAAATCATTTTAAAATGTCAATACAAATACATAAGTAAATTAATCTTAGCATTATCCTAAACATATTCATAATAATCTAAGAGCTCTCTACGATTTCGGGAAGTTCAATAATAACTGGCTGCTCCTCGGGATCCTCATCGAGTAGATTCTCAAATGTCCAATTCATCTGTTTAGACACACGTTTCGCCAAGCGTTCCGCACTAACCCGTAGACCACCTGCATGTAGATTGACCAGAAGTTCGCGAACGTCCTTGAAGACTGTGTTTTGTGGACTCGGACACATGAGCTCCTCGGGTAAATGTGGTAACTGATGAGCCAAGACCTCTGAGTATTTCATATAGAATAGCTTATGTTTAACTACAGCTGTCTCAGAATGGGATAGGAGGGCAAGTAATTTGCGCCACTGGGCCAACGATTCCACCGAGTAGCCGACCAAAAAGAAGACATAGGCAAGTTGCAGTTCCTCAATAAGCTTATCCTCAGGGGATGAATCATTTTTTGGCAACCTTCCCAGCATGGTGTCAACCGCAGCAATACAATCAATGGCATGGCGGGAAACATCAGCTGGCAAAGCATCGATGGGTACTCGCTGAGGTACTGCAGTAAAACGCGGAGCAGTCCCTTCTACTGGTTTCAACTGTGGTAGCAATTCACTCTCGTCCATTAGGAGTCTTGCGGCTGTATTCCGTTTTGAGCGTCCCGAGCCCCGTGGCCTATCTGCATCCGAGCATGATTGCAGCTCTATGTTGGTGCGTATGGTGCCAGAGGCATGAGCAGGACGGCACCGATCGACACACGCTTCGGTTATGGTGCCTGTCAATTCCTTCCACGGGGCAACATATCTATAGTCATAGGGGGCCAAGACTCGCTCCAATTGGGCCAGATTCTTTTTAATACGTTGCCGCTCCTCCTCAGGGTTAGCTATCTGTCGTGTACGCAGTTCCTCGAGTTCGTTGTCCCATTCTCTTACTAGAATCTCATTTGGATGGAAATAGTGAACAAAGCCCACTCGCGGAGCTGCATCACCATATGGTCCACAAGAGGCACACCACACATAATGTACTCCCGGCGGAATCATTTTAACGCCCCGAAAGTCCGGTCCAATAGTGTAGGCGCAAAGATCGATCCCAAATTCCGTACCCACTGGCACGCCAGCTATAACTAAGACAGCTCCGTCGGCCAGAAGTCTGAAGGCTAAATGGGGGTCCATTTGCATGCTCGACAAATCTTTATTCATGGTGTCTTTATAATGTAGAAACAAACTCAAAGTTTCTTTGAAAACGTTATGAGCTAGTGCTGAGAAATGGGTAAGAGCCGATAATATATCGGTGGGTAGAAAACGATACTTGCACCAGTTTCCGATATTGATAATACAAAGGAGGGCACAACTATATTAAATGTTCTCGTCACTATTCAAATTTATTTAAAAAAATATTAAAAAACAAATTTCTTTAAAATTTACCGGTAGATTTGTTGGAGAGTATTATCTAATACTATATCTATAGTTAACATAAAATGTCATTAAATTCTGGTAACATTCTATTAACAGTCGACTGTTAACAGACTGCAGTCTGATAAAATTCTGTTAACAATCTGATAACATTAATAGTCTGGTAACATTCTGTTAACAGTTTGGAAATATTCTGTTAATATTTTGATAACACTCTCCTTACATTTTTTTAACAGTCCGGTAACATTCTCATAACACCATATGTATCAACAACCTCCATGGGGCAAGTTGGTGCCAGTTGCAGGTGGCTGTCCCTAAGAGCGGTCAACTTTATTTTGTGCTTTGTAATTGCTAAGCTCAGAAATAAAATTACGAAACCTAGAAAAAACCATTGAGATCAGTGATCTTTTGATCAAACTACAACCGAAATAGTTTGTAAAAATTGTTTACTTAATAAAAATTGTTCAATTAACTTCTATATTTTAGTACTGCAAACTACGTTTAGTGCCGATATCATCCAAAATTTGACGCAACTCCTCATCTTCAAAGCGACCTTCAAGAGATGGTATCAATGCCTTTGCCTCTTCTGGGGCCTCTGGGCACAGATTTCCCAGTGCAGCCAATTCGAATTTGTGTAATTTTTTTTGCATTAGTAAACTGCAAAAAAAAAATTGTGATAAGTATTTAAAAAGAAAAAGTTTTTCATTGGCTTCATCTCACCTCCGCACGGACATAATAGTTTCCTTGTTCTTAAATTTACGAAAGCTATCCGTATAGGCATAAGTTTTCATAAAAACCTCTGAGAACTCTTGCTCTTCATCGGCAGATTCATTTTGTCGTTTTCGGTGATCGAGCAGCATATGAACTTCAGATATCAGCAGCGTTTCGGCACTTTCAAACTCTAAAAGAGTTGAGCAGAATATAAAACATGAGTTAGAATGGAAAATCAAGTTGTCAACAATTTATGCCAATTTACAAGTAATTCTTGAAAGAGCTAATTAGATTGTAAAATTAAAGTCTATCCATATGTTTGCGGTCGACTTAAATGACCGTTTTCAAGTAGGAAATCATAAATCTGGCGGGTTTTGTTCACATCAATTTTGATCAGCTTTCTAGCATCAGCAAGACGCAAATGTCCACCTAATTTTGCCTGTTCAGCTATAAGTTGTGTCTTATAATCCAAATAGGCTTGAGGAACCAGGCGAGCGACGCTGCAAAGTTGACGTTCGCCAGAACTTAGCTTTGCATAACCAGGTAAATCTGTGAATTCATACAGAAAATATATTAAAGCATGTTGTAGGGAAAGTAAAACAAGGAGAATACCTTCAATTTCAATGGGACTGGCCTTTCGACGTGTATTGAGAACATAAATTTTAGAACTACTGCCCAAGGGCATATGTTCTGAAACTTGATTGTTTTCATAATGCTGCACCAATTGTTGCCAATCTTGAGCACTTGTTTGCCTTTGACGAGCATAATCCTTAAGCATCTGCTGACGTTTTTTCAAAAGCCGTCTGTAGAGAATTCCTCCCGATAGTGTACGAATACCCTGTTGGCGTAGCTCATAGAGACGATGTAGTCGTGTGTGGAGCTCATGACAATAGCTTATAGATTCTACTAATTTATCAAACTCCATGGGCTCGCAAATTTGCATAAACGCTAGAAAGCGCATGCAACTTGTATCATTGGGAAAGGCACCAACATATTTTGATATCCAGCTGACAGTGCGGTTAGGCATGATAAGACCATGATCACGCATCACATTGTAGCGACGTTGCCGTTCTCTAAAAACATAGTAAGTTAATTGTAAAGGCAAATCCCATTAGTTATAAAAATGCTTACCTTAAGCGGTTATTGTAGGCTCTCACTAATCCGAATTTCAGCTCCTCATTAAGAGTTTGCTCTAAAACATTTTGGTCTTCCTCATCCGCATCGTTGCGCTGCTGCTGATCCATCATAATGGCCAGGAGACCCTCAGCCGATGAATCATACGGTGTATCAAAGTCACCTCGTGCACATCGATAGCCCGCATTGAGTTTGAACAGCATGGATGAGATGTCATCATGGCGAGGTGGTTCAACAGATTTCATTTTCACCACATAGGGCATACGTTCGGGCAGATACGAGTGACGAGAATGTGAAAGTCCAAGCAAACGCTCAAAGATGCCACCAAAATAGCAATCATGATAATGTCTTCGCACCTCTTCGGGTGTATGACGATGACCCAGGGACTGAGCGATTGCCTCCCAATTGCCATAGCCATGGGAACGCAATGATTGTAAAAGTAAATGCTCATCTTTAGCTTGCCATTGAGTTTCATTGGGAAATACTTGAATATCATCGCGTTGTATGATATAAGAATGACTATTTCGATGCGTGGCAAATTCTCTTCCACGGGCAAAACATTGCAGGCATAGATAGGTGGCCAGGCACTCGGAGCACTTTATAAATGGCTCTTTCAAGGAGCAACGACAGCTGGAACATTTGGTAGAGCCATCATCACAGCTATTACCCGAATCCAGTTTTTGTTCTTCTTCATTAAGTTTCTGATGCAGATCTTCCAATTGCCTGTTAAGAGCCAAGGGATTGTAGAAAATAGCTCTCATCTGCGTTTGCTCATCAGGACGTATTTTTTCCAAATGATCTGCTTTAAGTTTTACTGTAAATAGGTAATATGGCATATGAAGCTAAAACATAGCCCTAATTCTATGAAATTCCATGAATTAATCCTGCTTGGACACCTCACTTGTAAATTGGCGGTTAGTTGATTCACACATGTTGCTTTACCTTTGGGAAACTGCAAATCAGCGGCATCCTCATCCACCATGTCTACGGGGTTCATAAAGGACATTTTGAATGAATATAGCTTGGTTTTTAATTAAAGTCTTAAATGTTTTCTGAAAAAATCGCCAAGAATACGTCGCTTGTTTGTGTTTCTTTTTCTTTTATCCACGCCAACCCTATTGTTTTAACGTTTTGCAATACTGACAAATCGCTAAAGTGAAATTAACATACTCAAAAACGAGCAGTCACATTTTACTCAAAATGAGACGGCAACTTAACAGGGCACTGGTACTAAAACATAAACACTGTTAATCAACAAAAAAAAAGTTTTCTCTGTTTTTGTTTGGGATGACCACCGAAATTGAAAACGAAGATAATCTACCTAAATATTGTGACTATTTCAAACTTCAGCTTGTCGAGGAGTTGGCTTTGGAAAAGGACTTTCAGGAGCTGCACTACGGGAAAGTTTCAGTGATTGGACGTTTCAATTCCGAGAACGAGCTCATCTGTTTGGAAAACGTGCGAATAGAACGTTTGCCAAAGTAAGAAGACACCCAAAATCCTGAAATCTATGATTGTACTACATAAACTTATACTTTTATACAGGGAATACAGATTGCCAACTGGAGTAATTTCTGTGTTGCTTTTGGACTTTGACTACAATAAGGTTTATGCGGATCCCCTTTGCCATGGGAATTTTTGTATTGTCCGCGGTGAGGTCGCACTTTGTAATCTAGAGAAAGCCAAATCTCCGACACTCTCCACGCGTGGTGTCCATGAAGCACTTAAAAAACTAAGCGAAGCTCAGCAAATCGAATATTTAGAAAATCTGCATAAAACCCATAAACCAGCTATAAAAGTGTGGCATGTAAATCGCATAGATTTTGCCGGCGAATTGCTACAACGGAAGCTAGAGCTAAGAATGTTGAATTCAAGCCCATAAGAGATGAACTTACACTATTTGACCACATCCAGAACCAATCCACAATTTTATACATTTAGTCAAAACTTTGTAAACGGAAAAGATCTTAAGTTGACTGCCAGAAAGTGGGATCAAATCCAACAATTAGGTTGGTTAGACTTTTGGAACAGGGAGGGCCACGAACTATTGAACAAAAATTGGCATAGTTCGTATCCGAGATATCAACTAGAGATTGATGCAGCTACCAGCGAGGAAAAGGCCGCTTGGCAAGAACTTTGGGAGGAACATTCTACAACAGTCAGTGCCCGTTTTTGGCACATCTTTTCGTGCGCCTTTGAGAACTATCAATTAACATTCTGCAAATCATTAGAAAGTGATAATGAGGATGCAGTGCTAAAGGATGTCGGACAAAGTTTGGAAAATTTAGAACTTGAGAATATTGAAGAAATTCAGAAATCGAACAATCTACTCGCTGACGACTTCACATTTGTGGATGAGGAACATCAATTAAAATTAATGGGACTGCCTACTGCATTTGGCACACAACGTCAACGCACATCTCAACAAGAATCCTTCCGACACATTGACTCGAAATCCCCAGCAGCAATCATGCCTAACGAAGATACTATTTTGCATCGTACAAAAAAGGATAAGTTAAAAAAAAAGGCTAAAAATAAGCAGCAGTTAAGAAAAACCGCAGATGTAACCAACGTTCCTCAATTCATGAGAGACGAAAACCCTTTAATGAAATATTGGTTCAAACGTTTCTCCTTATTTTCTCGCTTTGACCAAGGCATACGTTTGGATCGTGAAAGCTGGTTCTCGGTAACTCCTGAGAAGATAGCCAAACAGACTGCTCGTCGCATGGCCTGTGATTTAATTGTCGATGCCTTCTGTGGTTGCGGAGGCAATGCCATACAATTTGCATTGACCTGCCAAAGGGTCATAGCCATTGATATTGATCCCGAAAAACTAGCCATGGCGAAGCATAATGCGAAAATTTATAAAGTCGATCATAAAATTGAGTTTGTTCATGCCGATTTCTTACAATTTGTCAAAAGCACTCGATTAAAACCGAATATGGTATTTTTAAGTCCACCCTGGGGTGGACCCCAGTATTTAAAGCATTCCAACTTCGATATCGAGCTTAGCCTGTTTCCAGTTGGTGCTAGCGAATTGATAACTTGTGCACGGCAACTATCGCCAAATATTGGTTTCTTTCTGCCACGCAATGCCAAGATGAAGCAGGTGATTGCCTTAAGTGGTGAGTCTGGTCAGCAATGTGAGGTAGAGCATAATTTCTTGGATACGCGGCTAGTGGCAATTACGGCCTATTATGGTAATGATTTGATTAAAGGTGATGTTGATGATGATCAAGACTAAGAAAGTTCTTCTCAGTTAAACGTTAAAGAAAATTTACTTTTTAGTTGTTATTTTACAAGTCATCCGTTTAAAGTGGTTACTAAATTTATATTAAGGAAAATCTAATAATAAAATTTAAGTTAGGTGATAACTTATGAATTAATTTCATATATTTTAAAATCACACAAAAACTAAAAAAAAAAAAAAAAAAAAAAAAAAAAAACAAATCTACTTAATTCTGTTTTATTTTTATTTTAATTTTAAACCCTAAGTTAGATAACTGTTTAATAGTTAAATTTTGCTGTAAATTTGAAAGAAACCAAATTTAAAAATATATATTATTTAAGAGGAGAAATCTAATTATAAGAAAAGATTTAAATATGTCAAGTTCATAATTACCGACAATGGTTAGAGATATGGATTTTGAAAATCAATTTGTTTAATTCTGTACCCAAACAGCAATGGCTAAGTCTGTCTTCTGTACGTACATATGTACATCGGAAAAGAAAAGCTTCATTTTATTTACATGGTTTTAAGTGACTAATGAATAAAGTTTCAACTCTTTGTGTTACGTCTACGTACATATATGAATCCCATTGACTCATTCCTCATGTTCCGTGACAGTTACCAAGTCACCGCCAAGCACTTTATCCAATTTAGGCAGCTTAGGAAAAGCTTCCAATGCTCTTGCTCCTGCACTTGCACCTGCACCTGCTCCTGCACTAACTGACCAACGGTCAATGGTTATAACCAAAGTAGAGATAGACAATTTTTAATTAAAAAGGCAAACGAAACAAACGTGCGCCAATTTTTAAGAACTTTGTGTAAAAACAAGCAAATCTCTAAGCCTCTGATCAAGCTTGGCAACGGCAAAAAACGGAAAGGATGGGCAGAACAATGTGGCAGAATGAAGGGTAGTGGGTGGAGTAAGAGAGCGGCAATTAACATGTTCATGTCACAAAAGTTTCCCATAAATTCCAACGCAGACAACAAAACAAGAGAAACGGAGAAGTGACAGCAACCCTTTTTACTGCTAACAACATACTTAACTGAAGGCAGAGATTGTGGAAAGATTTGGTTTGTGAAAGGGGAAGAGATGGTAATGGTGAGGGGTAACGAACGAATGGGAGAAGATGTGGCCAATTTACGGAATTTATAGCTGGCAAACTGGCAAATATTTGACATGCTTCTTCTTTGCAGTTGTTTTATTTCTCGCTCAATGCGTGTGTTTGTCTGTGTAATTAGTTTGATTAACTTATTATTTTCTAGCCGCAATATCATACAGATTCTCTTAAGTCAGTAAGAAGTTGAAACTTCGTTTGAGTCCTAATTTTGTTGACTAGTTCTCACTAATTTGGTTGAATATTTACCTATTATATATCCCAATTGCAGTGTATCCCAAATAATTTATTAACCCCACACATCCCAAGATTTAAATAAGCATAATGTTGATTAGATTTGTTTATTTAAAAGTATGAAATTCGCATCTAATTTATTTGTATTATTATCTACACCTTATTGCAAATTGAATCGGAATATTATAAGGATTACTCTTCTAACTCTATTGACATTAAAATCTGCGTAACACGTTCAAATATATTAAAGTAAAAGGTTTAAAAGTTAAATTTCTTTTGTTCGTATGTTGAAAATGAAAAATTTCCAACCTAATATCGAACTAAATCATTTTGCATCCCTTTTAAGTCTTCTGACTTTTCTTTAATTCTTGCTAAACAATGAAACGTATGTCGCCTGTTAAATTGTTAATAAACAACAAACAAATTATCCACTCGTCATGCGTCACGTGTCACGCGTCACTTTATGTATTATCAGCTACTTAAATCTAATCCGAATCCAAATCGGAATCACCAGTTGCCTTTGGTTCATCTTATGATACGCTAAATTATTGCGCCAAGAGGGTTGACAATCAAAAGCAAAAATTTCAATAAAAGAAGAGACAGCGCGCAACAGAAACGAAAATAAGAGGAATATGAATATATATTAGATTGAGAGTTGGGACTTTTTATTGGAAGACAAACACGTGTTCACAGCTAAACAAGCTCCTCCACGCTCTTTTGGGCAAAAACAAATTAAGTCACCCTTTTTATTACGCTATTTAATTTCCAACGTTATGTTGTCAACGTTCTCGTTGACAAATGGTCAAAACCCGCCTCCAACCCCTCTCTCTCTCTCTCTCTTTGTTGCAATGTTTGATCTGTAATTTGTGCCACTTGATGAGGAGGATGGGTTAGCCTAACCACCCCTTAAACCCCCAACCGTCTCTAAATCGTTGGGGTGGTTTATTTGTGTCCACAAACAAGTTGCGATTATGCGGCAACGGCAACCATAAGAAGTTCGGGGAAATGCGGAAAATGCGATTATGCAGGTGCAGCTTGAAGTCCTGACCTGAGGGTGGGGCCAGGAGCGGTTTAAGGGTAGGGCCTACTGGTGTTAGGTGCAAAATAAATGTCATACTACATTTTTTTTTATAATTTGAAGCTATTTAAAAACTTTTTCATTATATTACCATAAATATCTTAAACAAACTTTTTACAATCCGTCCCTGATTAGGGTAATGCATTAAGGGTATGTGCATCATTTAACAAATGATTTATGCGACACAAACGAAAATCAAGTCAATGAATCAGTTTAAAATACAGGTTTGTCTTCAAATTATACTTTGAGCTATTTAGGTTTTCTTTCCATTTCAATGTCTAAATTACTTGTGGAATGCTCTGGTAGAGTAAAATAGTTATAAGGTTTTCCTTTATTTAATTTATTTATATAAAAGCAAGTTAATAGTCAAACTATCTTTGGGTTAAGCCAAAATTGGAATCCGATTTAACTTATTGATTAATCGTTATTCATTTTGGGAGGGATATTAATATTAATAAAAGTAGCAAGGACACCAGCAAGAACATCAGCAGTAAGGACAACCAGCATGCAATTACATATACAAATACCAGAAAAAAGACCATGGGCAGGAGCCACCTCTTCTCCAATCTCTCTTTACCAGCAAAAATAAAAAAGGAAAACCAAGCAAAGCAAAGCGCAAAATAAGAGCAGTAATATTTAATAAATACTCCGACACACACACACACACGTGCACCCACCAATGTGTACAATATTTATATGTTGGTGGTTGAATGCGAAAAACCATAAATAAATACAGAAAGGGACAAAGGGAGCCAGAGAGATAGGTAAGAGAGTGAGAGCGAGTGAAAGAGATAAACGCGGCGCATAAAAAGATTAAAACGGCATCTCCTCTTTATATGTATGTGTAGGTAGGCAGATATATATATACATATATATATAAATGTTTGTGTGTGTGTGTATATATATTTTTGTGTGTGCCATGCATTTTTGGTTGAATACTTGAAAGAGGCGGCAGGGCTGCTAACTTACTTTTACCTCCCCCAGCCCCCCATCATCACCCTGCATTTCTCCTGCCATCATCATTCTTCCTGGCATTTCGGTGAAAAAGAATGCTTTTGATCTTCACAAGCGAATGATTTTTAATATGACTTTTTGTTGTACTACACACACACATACAAGATGAGGAGTAGATATAGAACAAGAGAAAGTGGAGAGAGGAATAGTGGATGAGTGAGCATAGCTCAAAAATATGTTTTTATTGTCATTTCGTTGTTGTTTTTTCGTTTACTCAAAGAAAGAAAAAAGTGAAATGAACAAGAGGTTAATCAAAGTAAATCAGCAGTAAAGTATTAATTAGCTTAATTAAATTGCATACACTTACACACACATGCATTACTACTCATACATAGATACGTATGAATGTATGCACAAGTACCGCAGGGCCTACAATTAGGCAATAGTCAAAAGCGTCCGTGGCTCAGGCTCAACTCATTTTGTCGTGGATGGCGATGAGGTCCTGTGCAATGGCCAGAGAACCAGCGGGGGTTAGCGCCACGGCTAATGATGGTAATTTGTTGGTTTTGGGCAAAAGAGCAAATGGCATCCTTGGAATTTCAATTAATTTCCATAATTTCCAACGCTTTATGAGCCAGCGAAAGCGTAGCGAAATGAAACGTTAACATCAACGAACCAAAGTCGAGAACGAAAACAGACAAAGCACTGGGGCACAGCGATTCCAACTAGAGGGATGATTTTTGTCTTGGATTGGTTTGTCTCTGTGTAGAAAAGCAGGAAGCAAAGCTGTTACAAGGATATCTGTTTTCTAAGTTTGGGTAAAAATTAGCTGCAAAACATTCTCTTTATTTTTTCTTCTAAATGTTTTGCCATGTGAAATACTTTTTTTTTTTTTTTAATTTCTTTAACAAAAATCGATTTGCTTAACAATAATAAAATTTACACTAGGAGACAGTATTAAGGGACTGCCTTCATACGAAGCAAAGCAAAATATTTTTTGGACAATCAATGAAATAATTTGAAATGCCACTAAACTTATTTTAAAAATATAATTCCATATTGAAAGCAAATGTAAAAGAAGATTAGAGTTTAAGTAGAGTTTTTCTAATAAGCAACAAATTACTTCACAAGTCCTTTTGGTTAATGAAATAGTTATGCACAGCACACCTTGTAGAGACAATAAAAGGTTCCCAAATATAAGAAGAACTGCTAGAAGTCTGATTTCTGTGAAATTATTAACTATTATTATATTATTGGTTCCCGGTTCATTACAACATTCCTTAACAAATCTAAGTCATTCTTTCTCTACGACTTTCTTTATATCCATTGACAACAGTTTCTTTAAGCATCTAACAAAAATTACAATCGATTGCTTAGAGTTATTTAGTTTTTTAATGTGCTCATACACAACTCTACTAGAAACTGGTTAAATGGTTAAAAATTTGTTATTTGGCATATAACATATATAGCTTACTGCTTTTGGAGGACTTTTGATTAAAAGCCAACCTTGAATAGATAGTTCACAATTGAAACTCTTATTTTTTATTTCACATAATAAAAATTTCATTTATATGTTTGTAATTAAAGTTATTATTTTTTTTATTATCACAGAAACAGTTTATAATTGTCAAACTTCAAAATTGGGTTTCATTTTGAACTCTGTTTGCTGCGCTCTTATGGCAAAACATTTGCTTTACTCATAATCATCTGCAAATAAGCAAAACGCAGTAAAATTTTTAATTAAAATTGAACCACGCCCACCAGCAACAGCATCCTGGGAGATGAGACCAACAGCACTCTGTGCAATATGCATCAATTATAAATGCTGCAAATAAATTTCTAATTAAAACAATACAAGAGAGTTTAGGTTAGGTTAGCCAAAACACGGCAATAGCGGCTAAAACAGCGGACACCCACACAAAAGTCAGTTTTTGGAAATCATCAACGAAATTTTTGGCTAATTTTTAGGAAAATTAATTTGAAATATTTCAAGTGGCGGCCGCCAGGAAAACTCATTTCGGTGGATTTGAGTAGGATTGAATTGCTGTTGGATAGGCCAACAAAGGATGGCCAAAAAGGATTTAATTAAAAACGCGAAATGGTGTGTAACCATTTTACCTGCACTTGTTGGTTTTGTCTGGGCCGATTGGAAAATGTTGCCCAAATGTTCCTCAAACATTATAAGTTTTTGGATTTTGATTTGAATTTGAAATTTTGTAATTAATTTTTCTTTTGCTCCATTTTGTTTTGTTCTCTGTTGAGCTATAAAAAAACGTAAAACAAATTAAATTTTTGTAGGGCCTATAAAAGGAATTCTATGACCCAAAAATACATCAAAAAGGAATACAAAATACAATAAAAATAAAAGAATGACGATAACAAAATGAGAGATGGTGAAAAAAAGAAACGAAAAAAACACAAAATCGACATTATAAACAACATTATTAAAAACATGCCGCAAATGTTTTTTCTGCTCTCAAATTTTTGAGTCCATTTTGTGCAGGACAAAGGGGAACGGGGGCACAAGCAGGAAGCGGATTTCAAGCTCATCATGATGTTATGTTGGCAAATGAGTCTTGCCATCTCCTTTGCACTTTTTCTGTGGGTAAATAGCAGAGGAAAGAAGTAGAAGAAGGAGGGCAGGCTAATAGAATTAAGCCATGTTAAGAGGAAGAGGAAGAGAGATAGAGGCAAAGAGAAATCTAGAATGTATGGGTGTGTGTGTGTGTGTGGAAGGGAGTATGATGGGATGTGTGCGCGTGTTTGTGTGAGTGGGCTTGGGGTTCTTCTTGTGGCATGCAACAACGCCAGGCAACATCCAGGCTCCATAATAATAAAAATATTTTCATTAAATGAGGAAGAATAACTGGCAACCTTTTCCTCCAGAGGCAAGTAGAGTAGCTGGTTCGGAGCGGTTTTCTAAAAAGGAAGGCATAATACAAAAGCTTATACATAATACATAATACAAAAGCTCCGAATTTAAGCCACTTTACTAAATTTGTAAATAAAACAAATTTAAATCCATTTAAAATTATTTTTTTAATTTTTTAAACAAAGCCTCAATAAAATTGTGTGCAAAAAACAAAACCAAACAATTATTTTTAAATGCATAATGCGCCAATTACTTAAAGTTTGCAGTTTATTTTTATATTTGTGGTAAGCCGATTTATTTTCGTTTAAACAAGTAAGTAAGAGATCTTTTTGTCTTTTCTATTTGAATTTTTTAGGCCCTTGCCCAAAAAAGTAGGCTACATTTTGCTGCTCGTTTCCTTACTGCTCCTAATGAAACCCTCATTACAGCCCTGCACAGGGCTAATTTCATTTAACATTGTCTATTTTTGTACTGTTGTTGGCCTCAAGCTAATGGCAGGGTTTCGTTTTTTGCTCTTGGTCCTTGCCTGGGCCCTTGCCTCTCAGATTCAGACACTTTTGGAGTAATAATTCATAATGAAAAAAGTTTATATTGTATTTTTATTTAAAAATAAATAAATATTATGGT
This sequence comes from Drosophila nebulosa, assembly GCA_024703675.1. NCBI lineage: Eukaryota > Metazoa > Arthropoda > Insecta > Diptera > Drosophilidae > Drosophila > Drosophila nebulosa. The sequence goes on along the minus strand of JANFPS010000004.1, from coordinate 20,635,405 downwards.
TATGGCACAAAGGTGGACATAAGCACAAGAGGGAAGCGTGAAGCGTGTGAGGGATGGTGGCCACGGGCATCATCATCATTATGCCAAAAGAGAGAGAGAGATGGAGGGAGGGTAAGCAAAACCTCTGGCAAAGCGACGAAGTTTATCAAAAGCAACAATGGCAATGGCGGCAGACCACCCCCCTCTTATGTCCTCATACCCACCCACGTACAGACACATGCGCAGAAGCCACCACACACACACACGCACACTGTTAAGTTTATGTAAGCTGTTGAAATGCTTTACCCCTTAACTTTCTGTTCTTTTTGTTGTTGTTGTTGTCGTGCAAAAAATATGAAAATTGTGGTAAATAAACAAAAAATGGTAGATAAAATATATAAACCATTTACCTACACACACACACACACACACATTTAATATGTAGATGCGTATGTATGTAAATATATATACCCAATTTAAGCTCTGCCTGCGAATTTTACTTGCTCTCTTACATTTTACTGTTATTACTCTCTCTCATACACATTGTGTGCTCTCATTTACTCTGTCTCTCTTCCGACGCCATTTGCCAAGTGGGGCCCCGGATCATCCTTATTTCATTCTTGTGGGTACATTAGCACTAATGATGATTGAAACGACAAACGTGACGCCCAAAGCTTGCTGCTAAAAGCTTCTCTTTGTCTGCCCTCTGCTTCATCCACTCCCTCATCGCCCTTGTCTCCACTAGATTTGTTGGCTGTTGGATTTGGCCGGCTTTAAATTCCTGACTTTGATTTTAAATTTGTCTCTCTCACTCTTTCGAATTGGCTCATCAGCCTTTCCATTTTGTTTTACTCTCTTTTTTTGGGCCATTCTTCTTTTTTGTAGCTCGTGCATTGATTTACTTTGATGATAGCCACTAATTGGAGGGCGAAGAGCGCAGAGGTTGATGTTAATAGATAGGGCTAGAGGAAAGAAATAGAAAGACGGATGAGGAGAGAGGGAGTGGGATATTCCTTGGCCAACAGTAATGATGGTTGGCATTTTGTGTAGTTTATCAGACCTGACGATGACGTTGAGAATGACTTATTTAAGTTTTCTCTTTAAACGCACAGAAAATGGAACGAGCTGCTACTGCTGCAATTTAATATTAATGTCATATACTGAAAGTTACTAAATCAGCCAATCACCTCTTAAACAAATACATATCCTTAATTTGTGTTAAGTCATCTTATTGTAGGCTACTTGTTGCTCTTGGGCTCTCCCTGAATTGCATTTTAGCTGCAAATTAGCTGGTCGAGCTATCCAAGCTTCCTAATGAACCTCAATTACGTCGTACCACAAGAAAATGTCAACAATTTACAATTTACTTACACATTACATGCATTGCATACTCGTCTACAACGGCTCGTATAAGTAATAAGTAGGTACCTATATCAGTCTAAGTAAGCATTTGCATTTCCAACATTTAACATTCTGTGGCTACCAAGAAGGGATATTTCACGTACCTGATGGGCGACCCAACAACAAGAGCAACAATTGCGACACGGCATACTTCTCCATTAGGCTATCATGGTTGCCAAGGGATAATAGCTAGACATATAGAAATCAAGCACACATTGGTATTAACACCTTTATAAAGTGTAAATCGGTTTATGTAATATCCTATGTCATATCCTGAGTCATATTGGAAATTATACTAACATATATTAGAAGTCAAAAGTAGCTTTTGCGTCTGCGATTGCAAAATACGTGTAACTCTTGTTCTATTTTAAAATTCAGTTAACTACTTTATTTTCTTGTGATTCACGCAATATCAATAAACATACTTAGGGGATAAATAAATAAATTAAACGAAAGTAAAATACATACAGTATGTTTTGCATACTTTTAAAATATTAAAAAATATTGGGAATAAAAACAAATTTCAAGAATTTCGCCTTTCGAGTTGAGAATGCCTAAAAAATTAACAATAAACAATTTACACTTTGAACGCTTTTTGAAGTCAATTAATAATGGTTAAATGTTTAATGTTTAAATTTAGATTTGTATTTTTGGAAATTTAATAGTATTATGGAAATAAACAACACTAATTCTCTTAATTGATTTCATTAATAATAATGTAAGGTTTTATTTATTCTCAAACATAAATTTGTTCCTTCCGCCATATTGACTTTTCTTTATGTTTTCCTTTTTTTCAAGGCACCGCCCACTTTGTTCAATTATCCATTTATATCATAATTTTAATAACTTTTTATACACTCGCATTTTGTGGGTGAGGTGCAGGGAAGGCAGAACGCTGATTGAATGCATAGCGAGCAACGGGGGTGGGGGAAGGAAATTGGTCTCTGTGATTGGGTGGCAATGGGTGAAGGGTGGGAGAGCCAGCGTTTCAGATAGCTGTAGTTTTGATTCCCTTTTATGTAACTGCCTCAGTCTGGTGGTTGTTAACCATGAAAACGACGACAGAGGGCGATAATGACGTTGATGATGATGTTGTTGCCGCCTCTGCCTCGGCTTCTGCATGGATGTAATCCGGAAAAAAAGACCCCCAGCATTCTTATATGAGAAAAATCACAACGCCAACTCACAAATACAAACATGAAACTTTCTCACTCACACACACACACACACAGATAGACAGTGAGCAGCGCTGCCAAAGTCGGCGTCAACGTTAACGACGTCGACTCTGATGTTGGCGAATATTGTAAAAATTTTACGGCCACCAACTTTTGAGTTCAGTTGAGTTTGCAACACGTTTGCGTTCGGTTCTTCATGCCACATCGAGAACTCTGAAAATTCCCTTACACGTGAAAATTGCGCGGAATTGTAGACTACTAAGTGAAGCCAACAAATCTTGTATACTAAATCAGTTTCCAGTGCTGCCGACGGCAAATTAATTTTACCAAAATTAACGAAATTGGTGTCCATGTGAAGTGAGGAATGTGACTTTTGGGTTAATCCAAATGCAAATTTGGATAAACTAACAGTTGGACTATCTAAATATTGGGATTACGCGTTGTCGTTGTCTATAAAACGAAAATTCTATCAATAATACTAAAAATGCTGTCCTTTATCTACTTTAAAAGGTTTGTAATGCTTAATAATTTAAAAGATTTTCTATAAATAGTTTTAGCACTGGCAAAACAAATGTCTTAATGAATAAGAGTAAGCAGCTCAAAATCTAAAAGAAAACTTATATAGGATAAAAAGACTAAGTTGTCATTTGTAGCTTAATAGATGTCGCGAAAAAAAACCAATTAAGATAGAGTTGAAGTTTTCTATTAAGATTTGTGATCCCAAATAAAGCCATTATAAAATATTTCAAATCGGATAAAACTTTATATATGTTTTTTAAGACTTCGATGATATTGACTAAATATAAATTTTGATTAATGGCTGAATAGTGAGGAAAGGAAAGTGGAAGGATAACGTCAATAAGGAATGTATTCTTATGGTTGATTTAACCAAAAACTTTGGTCATAATAAACAGTTTGCAAGTCTTTATGAATTTTTCTTGTATTCCATGATTTTGAAGTATGTTGATAACAATAATGTGTAAAGAAATGTGCATAGAAAATATTATAAAGAGCTCATTTAATGAGATTTGACCACTTAAAGTCTGGAAAATAATAGATCACTTACTATAATCATCGAATATCAGCAACTTTCGTGAAATACTCATACTTTTTGCGTTTCCGACCGATTAGTGTACGGAGAATAGAATGTTGTCCTCCTAATAAACTTGATTTTGGCCATTCATCCTAAAGGGCTTTTTGCAAATTTTGGCAATTCTTATATAGCGACGCAATCAAGGATTACCTTATCCTACATATAGTTGGAATTTTGATTTAATTTTGAGTCCTGCTTTGAAATCAATACAACTGATATTTTTTTGTATGGAGTTCATCTGATTAGATCTGATTGCCTTTAAAGTCAAGAAAGTTTTATAATTTCGTTGTAGAATGCCCCATTTGGTTTTTGCAACAAATTCAATTGTATGAAAAGATAAAGAATAAATTGTCTCATTATTTTATTATAATTTTCAAATTCAGCAACCAATTTTCAATTTTCAAAGGCCTTGATTTTCAATAAAGCAACTAAAAAGAAGTGTTCGACATCCGGCACTATGTGGTTTCCCCCAACACGGGATACACATACATTTTACCTGCACCCGAAAGCAGCAGCAACAACAATGGCCAACAGCGACAGAAGCAACAACTGTGACAAAGTCCATGTCTCAATTAGGCTATCATGTTTGCCAATGGCTAACAGAAGTGGAGAAGCAGAAATGGGGCGAGAGCGAGGGCAATTAGGTAAATGAATGCACTCACTTGCTGAGATTCGCACTGAATGAATGTGCCAGTAAATGTTCATCAATTGCAAAATTCCGTTTAGACATGGCTAAAATTTGCCTTCTATACATCTAACGATTTTTATCAATTATAGACTAAAAAAATTCCTTCTGCTGTTGTAATATTTGGGTTTAACTCTTTGAAAGAAAATACAATTTGCTATAGAACTAAATGCATTATACAATGGATTTAAAAACTGTTTTGTAAGAAGTTCTTGAAGATATTAGTTTAAAGTTTGTTTTGACAAGTCATCTGAAGCGTTTTAAAAATTTTTTTCTAGCAAAACTAATAAGTATTTAATTCAGAGTTGGTTAAAATTTTGTTAAGTACCTTGGGGACTATATGTATTTTAACTGGTTTACCATCTCATTGTCATGGTTTAGAGACTAAGACCGATCCCCAATAAGGATTGAATTTCATTTAATTGTTGACAATGGACAATGGATGCATTAACCAAGTCATTGACATTTCTCTGTCCCTTGTTTGTTACCTTTTATCTCCGTAGTTGCAGTAAGTGAACGAGCAGCGAAGACGGCATACACAGAGGAGACAAGAGCTTCTTTTTTATTTTGGTGCAGCAGAGTGGCAAATACTAAGCATGTTGCAGAATCCTTCCAAATATCACGCAAATCCTTTGTCACACTTTCTGGCATTGCATAACACACAGGCTCAAGCGGCGGCAGCAGCGGCAGCGGCAGCCGCAGCCGCCGCGGCAGCAACAACAAGCCATCATCATGGTGGCGGTCAACCGCTTCATGCATTGCCCACAGCTGCTTTGGCTGCTGCTTTGACAGCAGGTCAGAGTCAGAGTTCATACCAAATGGAGCAGCAGCAGCAGCACCATCATCATCATTCGCATCATCATCATCATCTTCCACATAATCAACAGCAGCAGCAGCAGCAACAACTGAATAACCCACCGACAACGACGTCTACAACTCACCCACCACCACCAGCAGCACCCGCTACAACAGCTCCAGCAGTCCATGGCCAGGGCCAGGCGCAGTCGCATGCGCAGCTTTTTGAAGCAGCAGCAGCGCATTCCTCCCTAGATGTGGGCAAGTCCTTTACAATAGCCGCCATTTTGGGTTTACAAAACAGCCAGCGCAAGGACTATAATAATGCCATTAACTTGTCACTCAATGGCCACAGTCGCAATGCTGCCGATGTAGAGGACACCATCAACAACAACAACAACAACAACAGTCAAAGTGTAAATAACTTTAATTGTGATAGCAGCACTCAGCATCGCTACCATCCACCCCATTCTCAAGGATTCGCAAATGCCTCTGTATCGGTGGGACCCTCCGCCTTGCAGAGCCTCCAGCAATTGCATCAACATCATGCCCAGCAACAGGCTTCACTTAATTTTCAGCGGGAGAAACTTAAATCGGGTAAGCAATTAACCGTTAAAATATTTTTTTTTAATTTTTTTGATTCTAACGTGTCCGTTTCGTTTTTTTTTTAGATTCTCATAAAAAGAGTTCGCTGAAGAACAAACGGGTACGGACTATTTTTACGCCTGAGCAACTGGAGTGCCTAGAGGCGGAATTCGAGCGACAACAGTATATGGTCGGTCCTGAGCGCCTTTACCTAGCCCACACTCTCAAATTGACGGAGGCCCAGGTAAAAGTCTGGTTTCAAAACAGACGTATCAAATGGCGCAAGCATCATCTCGAATTGACGCAACAACGTCTGGCACTGATTAGGCAAACCCAATTGCCAGGTGCAGGTGGAGGAGCAACAGCAGGAGTCGTATCGGCAACCACAACCAATTCTGCGGCCTCAACTGATTTAACTGCTGGCTCGCCCAGTGGAGGAGAGGAGGACAACGAGGATAACGATAGCAAACAATCGTTTTCACTGCCTCTGGGTGCACTCAGTCGTGGTCCGCCTGCCTCACCTACGGAATCCGATTTGTCTATATGCAATGACTCACTGGATGGCGGAGATAGTCTCATGGATGGTGGCAGTGAAGAGGCTTAAAATTTGTAAACAAATTTTTGTATATATAGTCAAATAAAAATATGTTTAATGTAAAGATTTCGTAAAATGTCTTCATCGTTACCCAAAGAAAGTAACTAGAAATTCGCGATGTTTCTACAACATGTGTGTTAATTCTACTTTATAAAATACATTTTTGATTTTATCACATAAAGAAATTTTTAAGTTATATGTATAAGAATTATTGCTGCAAAGCTGCTCTAGCACTGCGATCATGACACGAAAGGTGCACCACCTGACCATTGGGATAGCGAACAAATGCCGATTGGTTGGAAAAACGCTTCTTACACTCTGGACAGACACTGAATTCGTTCAGCTCAAAGGCAATTTGTTTCTGATTCTGGAGTTCGGACTGCAGACGCTTGGTTTCTGCCTCCAGCAGACCAATCATCATTTGCCGTTGATGTTTGTCGGCCAAACGTGTGCGGATGCTTTTCTCTAGATAATTTTGCAGCTCATTGAGGGTCATCTCATCGGGTAAGTACTATAAAAAGGAATGAAATCAATGAGATATTAATAACTCTGGCGAGTTTCAGAATTAAAAGAACATTTACTTGGAAAATCTCTGAAGGATCTATTTTAGTTGCATAGTCATTAAGCAACTCCAGTGCTACTTTACGATTGGGTCTGACAAAATCCGGATGCAAAGGTATGCCGTCATAAGGCGGCTGGGGCAGAGGATTTAATACAGCTTTTAATAAGATGTGAAAAATGTTTTCATCATTTTCATAATTAGCCTCGGCATATGCCCTGGCTTTGGGAACATCACCCAATGCTTGTATATAGATGGCCAATACTTTATCATGCTTTTTTAGGCGACCCAAAATGATAGCACGCTCCTTCAGTAGTATTGTGGTGGGGAAGTCCTCCAAGACACGATCAGGGCTATAATTGTGGGTTTCCGCAAGCATCTTATAAAGCTTAGAACGTAGCGGCTCAAGATCCGGGTGGTCCTTGCTGTAGAAAGAAATGAAAAAAAATGAAATTTTGCAATTAAAGTGTTTAGTCAACTTACTCACCCATCTTCCATTATACGTTGTACTTGTTCTCGATATTGCTTGATCAGAATATTATGTCGCAATGTATTCGTGTCCCCCCACACATTTATAATATGCTCCAGATAGGGTACGACCAGAGATTTATGCTTGCTTACCAAAAAATCAAGCACCTTGGCACGTGGTAAAGACTCCACCTCGATGAGCTCATCTGTAAATATGGTAAGACCTTCTTCGGGTGCTTCTTGGAGTACCCAATCGGCAAATTCAAATATTAGCGACAAATGGTCTCCGCCTAGTTGTTGCAGATATCTAATGGTTCTCTCTCGACCCTGAAGCACTGAACCTTCTTTGCCGGCTTGCTCCCGTAACAATTTCAGGGCCTCCTTGTTTTTGCCTTTCATTTGATACAAAATTATCAGCTCAGAGATTTTGTTATGCTTTTTTAAAGTCTTTTCGGACTCCTCCAAATGGCATTGATTGAGGCGAAGCAATGGCGCTACCAGAGAATCATTGGTTTGTAGATAACACTTAAGTAATGTGGTGTCTATGATCTCCAGCAAAGATTTTGATGAGCTTTTGGTGTCACGCAGTTTCACCACCTCCCGTTGACGAGCCTGGGCAAGGAATTCAATGAGTGCCAGATAGGCATTTTCCAGATCACGATCCTCTAGCTGAGGCACACTTGACGGTGGCACCGCATCCATGCCAGTTGTAGCAGACAGTTCAGGCACCAAATTGGGAAATAGTCGTATGACATCGTAGGGATCAATGGATGCCTTTTCAAACTCTTTCATGGCCGCCGAGAATTCTTTTTTGGTAAAAAGCTCCTTAGCATAAAGCATATGGATTTGCCGAATAGTTTGGGCTTTGTTCTCGGCCGGCTCTTCAGAGATTTCCTGTATGCAAAGATTATTAAAGTTAAGTTGGTAACAGATTATGCAAGTAAAACTTACTGTCAACTCTATGGCTAATTGGTACTTCTTTTGTTGCAGCAATTGCTGCCGTTGTGTGGGAATATCCACTAAACGAATACACCACAGTTCGGAAGTGGCAGCTGCAAAAATTGTTCCTTTCTGGGAACGTACCAAAAATTTGGTTTTTTGCAGCTCGGGTATCGACTGGACAAAGGTGTCCTTCCCCACCAAACTGCGCACTTCTACGCCACTTTGGATGCGACCCACAGCATACGGTTCATCCCAGACTGTCAATTAAAAAATTTATAAATGATTCCAGCCAGATTCTCTTAATTATTTCTAACATACCCAAATCTAGGAGAGCTTGGGTCCATGGCAATGGAGGCAAGGAATTCTTTTGGTCAATGCTTACAACTTCGGCAGAACCATCTCTGGCTATGTATTTGCTAGTATCGACCAAGATCAGATAGTCATCTTTGGATACACCGAGGAGATTCTTTCGTACGAGACAAACACATGGTTCTCTGCTGGTTGCCGAAGATGTTGGAAACAGATCATGCTTTTGCGGTGGAATAGTGCTAATCTGTTAAGGGGATCTATTTAGTTGTTTTTTATATAGTTTTAAATCAAGCTTAATTACATTGTAAACAACATATTCATCCTTGCATCCCACACACACAGCCTGTCCTACCCAGCATAGGGACCGCGGAATATTGGTGAGCTCAATTGACAGCTTCAATGAATCCAATTTATCCTTTTTCCAGAAGAAAAAAACCAAACGACGACGTATGGCACAGCACAGACGTATAATAGTGGCCACTTCGCCGGTTGTCGACTTGTGGGAATCCACATCTAAGGTAAAGAGTGATACGCCCTTTGTATCCTGCGAAACGTGGGCCAACACAAAACTGCTTTCCATTCGGCTGAGGTCACACACATGAATCAGTTGGTCTGTCAGTACAAAAAGCAATTTCTCTTCCTCTATTACTTCCATTTGTGTGATGGGTTTCCGGCTGAAATTCTTGTTGAACATACGCATATCCACTCCGGTCTTTTCATCGACAGAGTACATAATAATCTGACCACTTCTAGTCCCAAGGATGACATTGTTGCCATATGCAGCCAAGGACTCTATCTGAACAACCTGTTTGAGGATGGAATGCACTTGATAAGCCTGATGCATTTCTCCAAATTAGTGGTAAGGGCGCTTCTTCTTGCTTGTCGGTGGCTCAATGGGAACCTGCTCAAACTATATTATTGTTACCCCCTCACTTGAATTAAAAGAGATGGATTTTTATTTACTTTTTTAATAGTATACGGAAATTGCATCTGCTTGAGGATGCATCTGATATCACTGATTTGGCAAAGCTGCCAGACGCAGCAATAAAACAGCTGACCATGTGGATATCGCATCTGGCATCACTGATTCGGCGTTGCCAGATTCAGCGAGAAAACTGCAACGGCAACACTACCCTCTTTTTAGCGAGGCAGAGGCAAAACTGTCACATTTACATCTTAAAATCTGGCAAAATTTGTAAGTTTGTAACGTAATAAATGTAATAAATAATCTTTGATAAAGTTTGTGCTTAACAACAACTGTTCGATATTGTCAATAGTGTCGGAGATAACCAAAACACATAAGCAGTAACACCCGCAGACATATACACGACGTCGACAGAAGAGAAGCAGCGACAGCAGAGAAAGCAGCAACATGCCCAAGAATAAAGGAAAAGGTGGCAAAAATCGTCGTCGTGGTAAGAACGAGAACGAATTCGAGAAACGTGAACTGATCTTCAAAGAGGATCAACAGGAGTATGCGCAGGTGACCAAAATGCTGGGCAATGGTCGCTTGGAGGCAATGTGCTTTGATGGCGTCAAACGTCTGTGTCACATTCGGGGGAAACTTCGGAAGAAGGTGAGTAGTGCGTCCACCATGAGTGTAAGAGAGAGAGAGAGTAAGTGAATTGCCTTGGCGCTCTCATATTCTCTTTGTCTAATTTTTGTTTTGCGCTCTCTTAAGAAATTTTTTGCTAGACATGGCATTGATTATTTATATTATTGCAAAATGTTGTTGCACTTGCTTTGTATTCGTTTAATATATACAAAAATCGGGGCATCTTTTTTCTCTAGAGTCTATACTCTTTGTGTCGTTCAGGTACAAATGGTTCATTATTTTAAGGCATGGTCTTAAGAATTTCCTGAACAAGGTCAGGCTTTTCCTAATCTCTGCATATGCAGTACTTGCGTTTCTACCTGCTGTCGAGAAATGGAATTTGCAAATTTAATAGTTTGTGTACATTTTTGAAAACAAAATGCTGTAGAAAGTCGATGTGAGGGAGGAACAAGACGGACAGCCGCTCCCTTTCTTTGATTCGACTAATCAAAATCCTGGCTCTTTTATTTGGCTATGTCGTAGACTTTTTATTTTCCGTATCAATTTAACTTGTAACTTGTAATTCTCTGGATATTTAAAGTTAAAATGACAAAGTAGGATAGGTAGTAGATATATCAATTCTATTTATAGTGGGATTTTATAGCCTCTTTTGTATAAATATGATTGTATTAAAAAAAAAAATGAATTTATCATCCAACTGGTAAAATCCGTTAATTCTAATCTAAATCTATTGATACTTAATTCAATACCCGAATCTATGGAATTTCCGTTTTTGCAATTCCTTGAATTCATCAAAATTTGTGGGTACTTCACGCTGCCACCATTCGAAAACCTGAAAAGGCGTCATAAATTAACTGGCAACAATCAAGAAAGACGTCATAGAGTACATACAAAATGTATGTAGCACGATATGATATTCTTCAGTACGTCATTAAAATACAATTTATGAGAGCATGCAAAGAAGTCTGCGACACAATCAGTATCAAGATCGTCGTCGTCTCGCGACGTAGTAAAAACAAAGATGTTCAAACTAATTAAACGAAGATATCAAGAGGTACAATACTCGATCAATAGTCCAATAGCATGCCAAATGCAACTTCAAGTTTAATTTATGAAACTCAGAAACACAAAAAGCATTCTAAATATTTGCAAATCATCAGAGAATTGCAATTTTTTCCATTCTATTCTGGGCAAAAATCAATAAAATGGGAACTATATTTTCTTTTTCCCCCAATGGGTCTCAGCACGTGCTGGCTCTGACTTGCCCAAATTATAATCACATTAAAGAGAGATAGAGGAGTTCATAAAAAAGTATTTATCTAATCTATAATGTCCAAGACATTGAATATAGAGAAATGTCTACATACGGGCATAATAACTGTGCAAAATTACGTCGCAATTTGGTAAAAAATTATGCGTATTTCACATTTTGCTAATACTCAGTTTATGTAAAATGAGTGATTAGAAGTTAAATCCACTTGGGGGTGTGGTATTAATTTATGATCAGTTATTTCATCATAAGTGGCCAGCTTTTCGATTAGTTTTATTGACTATGAATTCTCATAACTTTTATTAAGACAATTAAATACAAGTTTAATGAGCAAATTCCAAACATTTTGTGAATTTAATAGATTTTGATCCTCTTCTTTCTTCTTTCATTTTAAGCTTCTTTGACTGTATGAAAATTTTCCTTCAATCAATCAATTAATCTTAATGCCAAAGTACAGTAAATCTACTACCCACTGTGCAACAGGCAAAGTCCAGCCACGTCTAGACCTCAAGAAGATATAAAAAAAACAAGTAGCAAAAAAGAAAGCTAAAAACCTTGTGCTACATATGCTTGTCCCAAAATTTCCGCCGTCAATCATAAAACAGGCAGCTGATCACTGATTTCCACCTGAAAAAAAAACCTTATGACTCTACTAGCTAATCTAAGCGAGTTAATCTTTAATATAAAATACAGAAAAGCAACAAGCTTTCACGACGTTCTCATAATCATGGCATGCTTTTTCCTCACGCCAAAAATTTGCCATTACTTCACCTCATTTTGGGCAAGACAGCGAGAGAGCATGACTAATTCATATGAAATGGCGCCAATTACATACGTGGATAAGGCAATTGGCCACCCGCACACTCCCAACCACCCAGCAACAGGGCACAGTGGGTCAAAAGAGGGAGAAATGTGCTGGGGCGTAATTAGAGAAACCCGATTAAGTCCTCATAATGGGTCTAATAGCACAAAAGCCATCAATTGTTCTAGAATTTAATCCATTTTAATAGAATACCCAAACCACTGTGCAGAGGAGACGAATCTTATCTTAAAACTCTAAAGAGCGTGCTAATTTCACCATTAAAAATTAATGCAATTTGTGTTTTTTTTTATAAAATTAAATATTTGCATTTTTATTTTTAGCATAATTTGTTTTCTTAGAACTATTTTTGTACAATTCCTAATGAGATTAACTAGTCTTTTTTTGTAGTTTTGTTTTTATGAGTTTTTTGTGTTTTTTCTTGTGATTTTTTATTTCGATTTCATTTCTTTTTCTAAACCATTCGAGCTACGAGTCCTCTTGATTTCTCTCCTTTCTACTTCTTTTTGAGATGTTCCTTAGATGATTTGGGTGGCAGTTGTGATTACTTGATTAATCCAGTCGGTAAATGCTGAGACTCGTACAAAGACTGATGGAGCATTCTTCTGACCGCATGGCATTTTGCCCCACGAGACAATGCCGATGACAATGTTCGCCTGCTCGAATTGCTCCTCACAGCATTGCTGGATCAGTGGGCCACCAGAATCGGCAGTGCAGATGCTAACACCACCGGTTAAGGGTCCCGTACAAAGATTCGTTTCGTGCAGCTGCAAACCAGAGCGAGCTAAAATTTGTTCACACAGTGACATATCCAGAATCGGCATATTTGCCTCCTGCAATTTGTGTGGATAGTTGGGTACGGCGGTCATGGAGACATTGCCCCAACCGTAGAGTGTGCCATATCCTTCGGGTAGAGCATCCTGTTCGGGCAATGTGGCTGGCTGGACATACTGATCGAAAACCAAAGGTTTTTTTGTATAGATGAGAGCAATATCATAAGGATTTACGCCTCCCAAATACAATTCATGGCGTACATAGTAATCAATGTGTCGCAGCTGAATGTTGGATGCCTCGCCACGATGATTATGAATATCATGACTTCCAGCCACAATGACCGAATTCTCCACCGACTGGGGAGAGGTCAGGCAATGGGCAGCCGTCAAGATCCAATGCTCATTGATAACAGTCCCGGCACAGTAGTGCACCAAGCCCTGATCTGGTGTCATCATCTGTATGCTAACCACATAGGGGGCACTGTGTGGTGTTGCCTCCCGTTTGGCCAGAAACTTCTTCGACCAATGTGTTTGTCGCGGGGATTCCAATGTGCTGATGCGATTCTCCAATAGTCCATAGGCAGCTAAATTCATAGCCATGGTGTGGGCGCCACCACCGCCGCCGCTGCATTTGCGGACCGATGGCAGCATTGGGTTGGAGGCACTTAGGACCACCATTAGGCTGGCTATGGTGGATATTATGACGGAGTAAATACATCTGTAGGAAAGCAGCATGATGTCCTCGCTCTGGTTGCACGCGCCGCACGTATTTGATGAGTAGTACGAAATGTTGACGGGTTGAAGAACGGCGCGACTCGAATTTGTTGTAGGTGTTGTTGTTGGCGTACTTTTCGCGTTAGTTAGCTCTTGGCTTTTGCTTTGGTGTATTGATAACACTTCACTTTTCTCATTGGCATGGAATTCACTTTTAGCGGCCAATTTTGCCGTTTTGCCAGTTTGTCTCTTATTTGTTTCTTGCTTGAAGTTAATTTCAAATTTGCCCGTCTCTAGGCTCGTCTGGCTGTATTTATAGGCTGAGCAACGAGAGAGTCTCTGCCCATTGGCTTAGGTCTTATCTTGGTGAACACATAGAGAGAGAGAGAGTTTTGCTTATCAGTTTCAAATCGTTTTTCGTTTTTTGGCGAGAACTATCGCAACCTTAACTTTGAATTTTTGAGGTTCAACTTACCCTCAATGCAGGGGCCAAATAAAGGGTTATCCATGTATATCTTTTGTTTATATGTGCATTTTTGGTATATGAACATCCATAAATTGAAATGACACATTTCATAGGAATGAATGTCTTACTTCATATCATATTTGTTTAAACTTTGACTGCTAAATAGTAAATTTTCTCGCAATAAGGAAGTCTTCTTAAACACTTTAATTCATAGGTCTTCAACTGGTGAGGTGAGTTTAAAATTGTCGCGTAGAACTATGATGAAATATGTAAATGGCCCTTTTTCCATATGCCTGAACTTTGCTCCAATCAAAACTAAATTAGTAATAGTCACACTGAAAAATACGTAAGCCTAGCCCCTTAAATTTTAGGCCAATTAGTAGTCTAGTCGTTTGATGATTCAGTGTTTTTAGCATTTTGATTATTATTTGGCGTAAGTTAGAAAAATTAATGGAATATTTATTTGGTTAAAGAAAACGAAAAAAGAGCATTTCTATTCTCACATTGATGACAAAGTTGATGAACCCAATTTATCTCATTTTCATTCCGCATTTTTCTTCCTTATTTATTGAATTTGAAATAATTCTGATTTGTGTCTATATATAGAAATTTTTCACAGGTGGCCTAAGAATACCAAACCTCTGACGAGGCAACAAAGCTAACCAACTCCAGAAACAAGCAAAACCCTCTCCCCGCACTCTCTCTCAAGTTAACGACACGGAATCGATCGGCAAGGTGGTTCCCAGCAGGGAGTGTGCTATGTGGGTTCGATAGCTTATCAATTCAATGAATTTACAGTCGAAAGAGAAACATTTATTATCATTTTTATGTGGTTAGCTTGGGTAATAATGGTAATTTTGATACGATTTAGTCACGAAAGTGTGTGTGCCGACGATCTGCTACCACACATTGGTTTTCTTTGCCTGATCTATCATGTCCCATCCCTCCTCGAAATAGATAAGGCCCGCCACAAAGTCATGACCACACGCCATCAATTTGGGGAAAAGCTTTATGATTAATGCTACAAAGTTCAGAATGCCTTTCAGTTTTTATTACAGAAGGAAGTTTATTTCCATTGACGACGTAATTCTTGAATTATTTAATGTATTTTTAAGCCGAAAAATTGATTTTAACCCTTATCATATTTGGCCAGGAGGGGCTCTAATTGAATACTACCCAGACATATACCCCCTTATACATACATATATGTGTCATATTTATATCATGCAGTAAACGAATGGTATTTTTATTGCAGTCATGCATTATTAAGCGTAGTAGCGTATCCGGAAGTGGTAAAAACATTTAATTGTAAAGGAAATGGAATTCATGAATGGACTTTCTTCAATTGAATCACTTGAGTTGAGAACCAGAAGTGACTTGACTGACTAACCGAGCAGTGCAAGCATTTATCCTAGGTCGTTGACTTGTGCTGGCGATGGTTGGGATGGGCCCTTTTTCATTTAATGCATGTTTGTGCCTGTCGTATTCAAGATAAGTTTGCTTGCTTGCGTCAGTCCAAATTGAGAGCGCAATTATATACATACATAGATTAAAGATAGAATCACAAGTTGCCAATTCTGATTATGAACGAATGGCGTTTTTTTTATAAGCCCAAAAAGTTTGTTCTTGCTTGCCAAGATAATAAAAAACGTGCGTAGGAACTTGTTTGCAACTAGAATTCATTCAAAGAATTTTCTTATCTTTATCTTAAGAACTTACCAGGTGATATCTCGTTTTAGGTCACGTCTGCTCACGTTTTCGATTTCTTATGATCTCGAGAATTAAAGAATTATTAATCTGGGATGTAGATATAGACAAAATACAGATCTGAATTTAAGATTCATGTACGCAATATTCTTTAATTGATATGGGTCTTGTTTTTGGGTTCTTTGGTTAAGGAAATGCCTTGTTCTACTAATAATGTACAATTGAAGTACTAGCAGCACCTGATAATAATCCGATAGAAAAAGTAATTTAACAGTAATCAAAAGCAAAAGTAGTTACTCACGTGATGTTTGTGCGATTATTTAGGTGTATTCCACTCTGTGTGTTATTGCGAAGTCATTGGGGGCCTGCCTGGCGCCTCTTCATCTTATGAAATAAAACTGCGAATAGAGAGGCAAACCATATCTCTGTCTCTTCTACGCAAACTAAGGAAGAGTTGAATGAATCTTTTACAAAAAACTTTTTATGGCGAATATTCTATAGCCAAGGTCAAAGACAAACTCAATGGAAATCCCGAAGTGAAATGCTTGCGCACGTTTGTGAAATACCCAGAACTGGGCCAGCATATTGCGACAACATTTTTTGTTACGTTTGTTTAAAGATCAGTTATCTATTATCTATTACAAGTTTGGCAAATTGTTGCCTTTTCCCCAGGCAGCCTGCCACCCAGAGGTTGAGTCATGGAAAAAGTGACAGAATATTTCAACTAACAAATGATTTCTTCTTTTTTTTTTTGCTTGTAGGTGTGGATCAATCAGGGTGACATTATATTGGTTGGTTTGCGTGACTATCAGGACTCGAAGGCTGATGTTATTTTGAAGTATACACCGGATGAAGCTAGAAATCTGAAGACTTATGGCGAATTCCCCGAATCGGTGCGCATCAATGAAACAGTCACATTCGTTGAGGATGGCTTTGACGAAGATATTGAATTCGGTGATGAAATTAGCTCAGAGGATGATGCTGATTCCGTCGATAATATCTGATTAACAAGAAATAAATTAACAACAGCAGCAACAGCAACAACAACAGCAGCATCGACAGCAGAAATAGTAGAAAGTCATCGTCAAGATTAGGGAATTAAACGAATTGTAAAAAGCATAAAAGTGTAGAAGGAACGCAAGTAATACATAAAATAATCCCCCCCAAAACAACCAGCCATTCAGAAAACCAATCACCCATTTCCAAACACATTGATTATAGAGACGGCGGCACACAGTGACATAAGAATAAATTCTACAATTTAACAAATTTCCATGCTTTTGTTTTTGACATTCACAAGTAGGTTCTCAAATTGAAATTGTAATTTTGATCTATTGCCGCTTGAATACCTAGTTCGATATAATATATAATGTGTAATTGTGAAACAAAATAGTAGAACTGGCGAAAAACGAAATGTTGAATTAAAAAGTGAAAAAAAAATATTGAAAAATGAAAACCACTGGAAAACAAACCGATATTAGTTATATTTTAAACCAGGAAGAAAACACAATTTAAAAAGAAAACAAAAAAATATATAGGGTTAAGAGGTGTGAACGAATTGCGAAAAGTTTTCATTTGTAGCTAATAGCAAGTAAGCGAAATCAACACAACACTATGAACAAAAGTTTATATATTTACCCATTATGCGCTCCCTCCATCCCATTAATTCCTTTGCTTGGCATTGTGTTTCATATGAATTATTGTTGTTGTATTTTTTATAGTTTTCTTTATGTTTTTCCTTTTGTTTTAAGTTTTGCATTCACATAAATATTCAACATCTATAATACATAATTGTAATTTCTGAAAAATTCCCAAAATAAATAGTTAATTTAACCGAATGCAAAACAGCTAAAAATTTCATCATATTTAACTTGTTTTAACTCGAATTGTGTGTTTATTTAAATGCATAAAAACTTCATTGTGTACAATTTATTCAGTTTAAAAATCTACAACTCCTCGTGATGTGAGGGAAACTTTTTGAGTATGGCATGATATAGATTATAGAAAGCATATACGGAAACTGTAACAATAACCAGAAGAGCTCCTCCAAAGGCAATGCTCAGGAAGTTGCCATCAATAATTCCTGCCGAGCGATGTCGTTTTGTGCTAAAGATTTCCTCTGTGGAAGCTGGATTATTTTGCTGTTGGGCAGTACGCTCAGCCATCAAACGCTTCATGGTGCTCAGGCGTTCACGTAGCACTTCCACGGACTCGCCATCTAGATCGGAGGCTCCTGAGTAGCAATATCAATATATACATATTACAAATTTTTTTAGCAAATGAAAAACGCGTCGAGAGTTACCTGCGGGTTGGGCAGTGGAAGCACTTGAATAGGTAGACATTTTATTTGATTTGTTTAATAAATAAATAGGTAATTTTTATTTTATTTGACAACTTTTTGGCTTGGAATGGTGAAAGATTTTCGTTTGGGGTGTGTGACGGGCGCACGCGCATAACGGTCATTTGAACAGTGTTACCAGCTCTACGATTTGATAAGTGTTGGTAAATTTCCATTAGCGGTTCTCTTTAGCTATCGATAGTTTGTCACGTATATCTTTAATTTCTTTTGCCCATCTCTAAACACGTGAAACTTGCTTTGCTTTGGTTGCACATTTTTGAATTCGAAATATAATTTCTAAATGTTATAATGGGCTTAACTAAACAATATTTGGCCTATCGTCCCATAGACAGCTTTAATATAATAACCTCTGGTCGTGCCAATGTAAATTTTGCTGTTGTTGACCGCAGCGAGGGACGTTTCGTAGCCAGCCCCGCTGCAGAGAATGTTGTAGTTTGGGATTTACGGTAGGTTTTGTTGTTGTTATTTCCTCTATAATGTTAATATTGATTTATGTACATCACTTAGTTTGGGCGATCGTAAGTTAACTTTACGCCGGGAGAAACATGAAGTGACCGCCCTAAGAGTCTCACCCGATCATTTGCACATTGCTGTGGGTTACGCCGATGGAACAGTTCAGATCTTTGATATTACTTCACCGCGATATTACGATGCCATCTGTTCTTTGGCCCTGCACAAGAACGCGGTGAGCATTTTACGATATGACAATCAGGGCATGCGACTGGTCAGTGGTGGCCTGGACACGGAACTTGTGATTGTAGATGTCGTGGAGCAGGCTGGACGTCAGCGATTAAGTGGTCACAATGCTGCTATAACCGATGCCCATTTCCTGCAACGTATATGCGAAGATTCAAATAATATTGTGGTCAGTTGTTCGAAGGATACACAAATCAAATTCTGGAATCTGGAGACACAATTTTGCTTTAAAACAATTGTGGACAATCGTACAGAGGTGTGGGCCCTGGCATTTGTAAAAGATCTAATGGTGGCCGGAGCTGGAGAGAGCGGCATGAATGTATACCGTCTAAAGAACAGGGAGCAGGGCGATCAAGGCACCTTGGAAGCCGCTGTTGAGGGTCTCTCGATAGACGAGGAGGACTCAATATCGCCAGTGAGTGTTATGAATTGTGGCGTCATTCAAAGAGCTAGTAAAGGACGCTGTGTTAACTTGGTAGCAGATCCCAATGAAAGAATCCTAAGTTGTCACGGCACCAATGATCTCGTTGAGACCTTTTATATATGCACGGAGGAAGAGGTGAAACAGCGTCTGGCAAAACGATTAAAGAAGGCTAAGAAGGCAACAACAACTGACGCGGAATTGTCCCAAGAGTTGTCTCTAAGCGATGAGATCAAACGTTTGGAGTCCATCAAAACAAAACAAAAGATCAAGTCAATCGATGTATTGTTGGGCCTGAACAGGGAACTGCGCGTCCTTGTTAGTTTAGCCAATAATAGCCTGTCTCTATATTCATTGGAAGCATCTTTAAGGACCCGCAAGTCTTCGGAAGAGACGAGCGTCAAACTTTTGCGTTCGCTAACGCGCCTGGGCCATCAATCGGAAGTGCGTTGTGTAAGCTTTACAAATGATTCTTTGGCCATTGGTTCGGGAGCAGCAGAATCGTTTAAATTCTGGGATCGTGAGGTAATGCAATGCCTGCGCACAGTTTCTACAGATTATGTTCTATGCATACGATTTGTTCCCGGTGATCGGTATGCTCTGCTAGGCATGAAGAGTGGCAAACTGTTGATTGTGGATGTGGGATCAGGAGATATTGTAGAGGAGATTCCAGCCCATGAGAGTGAAGTGTGGTCCATAGCCTTGCTGCCCGACCAGAAGGGCTGCATCACAGGCAGTGGAGATTCCACCCTAAAGATATGGACATACGAACTGATTGATTCGGGGGAACAAACAAAAGTCCTTTCGCTGCTGCACAAAAATACGCTAAAACTAGAGGAAACCGTTCTCTGTGTGGGAGTCAGTCCGGATATGAAATATTTGGCCGTGGGCTTGCTAGATTCAACAGTAAAAATATTTTTCCTGGACACATTTAAATTCTATTTATCGCTCTATGGCCACAAGCTGCCCGTTCTCTGCCTAGATATATCCTATGACTCCACACTCATAGCCACCGGTTCGGCAGACCGCAATGTCAAGATTTGGGGCCTTAACTTTGGAGATTGCCATCGTTCCATCTTTGCCCATGATGATTCGGTGATGTCCTTACAATTTATACCTCAAACTCATATGTTCTTTACCTGCGGCAAAGACGGAAAAGTGAAGCAATGGGATGGAGATTCGTTTGACAAAATTCTCACTCTACCGGGTCACATAGGTGAAGCCTATTCCCTTTCAGTGTCTCCTAATGGTCGCTACTTGGTCTCCTGCGGTTCAGATCGTACGTTGCGTTTATTTGAACGCACCGACGAGACAATTGTCCTGAAAGATGTTCAAGAGGAAGAACGCGAGCAGATGGAGAATGAACAACTGGCCACGGGGGAGGATAACACTGTACCCCTTTTGCCGGGTCTCAGATTACCTTCTCGTAAGACTGTTGGCTCTGAGCAGGCAGCTGATTCCATTGTCGAGTGCCTGGAAATATCTAAACAATTTGAATTGGAGGACACAGAGAAACCCGAAGTGCATCCCCTTATGCTGGCTTTACAGGTGAAGACGCCCACGGATTTTCTGGTCACTACATTAATGCGAATACGTGCCTCTGATCTGGAGGAAGCATTACTTTTGCTGCCTTTTTCTACAGTGTGTGAAGTGCTCGAACGTCTCCCGTCTCTGATATCACAACGTCCTGATGAATTGGAGATGCTGTGCCGCGTCACAATATTCCTGTTTAAGGTTCACATGAAACCCATAGCAGCCAACAAAACAATGAAACCTTTGCTCCTCAAGATCCTTGACCTACTTAAAAATGATGTGAATCAATTGCGCGATTGTCTAGGCTGGAATCTGCATGGACTGTCCCTTTTGCAGACGGAAGTAGAGCATCGTGAGGGTGTTCAACTGTTCCGTGAGGCCACACAAGCCAGGCGAAAAAGGGAGAAGAAACGGCGAGAAGCTAGCAAACGGCGATTGCAAATTCAAATGGTCTAGGGATGAAATACTTATAAAGATATTTTTAGATTTTCTTGTTTTAGATTCAATAATAAAAATACGATCCCTTGTATTTATATATTATTAAAAGAGCAAAGAATTTTAAATTAACAAAAGGATTATAATAATAGTTTTTTTATTCATTTAGTCTTAAAAATAAATTTTTGAATTTTCCAGAGCTGCCATACGTAGTTGGTCGTTAGAAAATTCGAATTTAAAAGAAATGTATGGCAACGCCAACATGACGTGACCCTTAACCAACACTAGTGTTTTGCACACATTCGCCAATTTTCCAACACATAAACCCCGAATAGATTAAGTAAATAATTATCATTAAACAAAAGTAGAGAGAACGCAATAGAAACTGAACGGGTGATATTGAAAATTGTAAAAAATATTTTATTTTTTTAAACAAATTAACAGCAAATTGAAATTTTATTTTCAAGGCAAGTGTAAACAAGAAAACAGTGAATAAGTCTTTAAATTATTTCGTTGTTTTATACTCTTCGTTTGTGTGTGTCTGTCTGTGCGTGCGCGTAATTAACTGTAAAAAACAATTGGGCAAATGTTACATTACAAATTTTGCAATAAAGAAACATAATTATTGTCGCAGCAGTTACAAGACAGCAGATGGGCTGTAGTTGTTACATATATCCTCTTTCCTATTTTGGAGGGGAAACTGCAGCTGCTGCTTGCTGTTGGTAATGGCCTTTCAATAGGGTGAGAGAGTGAACCCAACGGAAGAGAGAGCGCGCGGCTAAAAGTGCAAAGTTACTGTGCGTGTGTGTAAGCCTCTGTGTGTATGTGAGTGTGTGTGAGGCATTAGTCATATTTAGCCTGGTCAGGTTCGAGTGGTTGAGTCTTGGCTCAAACCAAACAAGCAACAGCAAAAGTTAATTAATTCACTGGTGACCAAAAGGTTAGTTACCACCCCAACCTCCACCCAACTACTTCTCGCACTGTTGATTCTCTCCACTCCCATCTTGCCACAGACTAACCCCGCACCCTCAAGGTCGCATTGCCTTATTAATTAAATATTTATTTATGTCATGATAACATATTTGAGCTATTGCATAAACACATTAGTTTCGATAAGGAATTGGTTATTTTCATTTTCTTTTGTCACTTTCAAAATCAGCAGGTGTTGCACATTTTTTGTCTTCTTTTCTTTGGTTCCATTTCACTGACTTTTGGTGGCTTGGCTTGGCGTCAGTTGGCGGTTGTTCTATTCCGAAACGTTTCATTGCAAACAGGAAGCTTAAGCTTAGACTGAAGCATAGAGCGAGATGGGGAGAGCACTGGCCTGGTAAAAGAATAAAACATAAAAAAAAACAACAAAATATTTCGCTGAGCAATTCAAAAACACAATCAATCAAGCATAGCTTCTGAAATGCATTCCACTTCATATAGAACAATATAACTCTTTGAATGATATTCAACTTTGACCCAGATTCATCTCACATGTAACGCATGAATGCCAAGCTCTCGTTCCTCTTGTACCCTCTTATCTCTCATATACTCACTCTCAGTCCTTTCTTTGCGTTTGGAACCTGCAAAAAATGACTGAGAACTACATGAGTTTTTAAAACGTGCTTTTTTCCTAACTTTACCCAATACAACAACAATACTCAAAACCTGTTTAATTTCGTTGTTTGAAGTAACAAAAGTTAGAGCGATAATGAATTTTATATACCCTTTAGATAAACCCCAATTAAATAAGCCAATCAGAGACAAAAAGATAAGGAGAAATTGGAAAGATACATATGTATGTATGTAGGGAATTTTTGAGTGGATTCCAATTGGTATGACTAACCTTGCATACAAGAAATTCTACATACATAAGTATAAATATACATACGTATATTGTAATCTTGAGACTTATAAGTCCATTAAGTCGACAGAAAGATGGATAGTATGTATTATTGAAGTATATACTTTAAACGGTTATGGATAGTTAACTTTAATGCTTGACAAATTTATAAAACTATTAGTAAGAGTATGTGAATCCAATTGACAGTATTATAAGTTTTAAAACAGTTGAGCATACTTCCTAAATATATATGCAAATAAATATATGTATAGAGTGAATACATATGTCTACGGTAATATGCTAATTTCAATTTCCTGTAAATATTCTTGTTAGATTGATTTCAATCTCCCCCAAACATTAACCCCATAGTCTTAAACAAAGCACGGCATCTGTCGTTTTTACATTCATTCATTAATGATCATATTTTGCATCCAGTTGAACTCTTCTCCAGAGTCAAAGTTCTTATGTAAATTGTAGACTTGTGTGTCTTGTGTAATTTACTTTAATTGAGAGCACGTTCTGGTCA
Organism: Drosophila nebulosa; assembly: GCA_024703675.1. Taxonomy (NCBI): domain Eukaryota; kingdom Metazoa; phylum Arthropoda; class Insecta; order Diptera; family Drosophilidae; genus Drosophila; species Drosophila nebulosa. The sequence continues at coordinate 20,611,713 of JANFPS010000004.1, read as the reverse complement.
CGCATAATATTTAAATATTTAAATTTAGTGGCTAGGCTAAAAATAATACAAACAAAAGAAACACGAAAAAACATACATATGTGAAGAAAAAATTGAGGCGTGTTATTATTTAAGTTCATTTAACTTTTTATTTGTGACAATAAATTCAATTGGCAACGTCTCCGATTCGCTTTTTATGGCATATATAAAATGTATAACAAAGGCGAAAATTGACAAAAATCAAAAAAAAAAATTATATTGGAACGTGTCTCCTATTCTCCTCTAGTCTTATCAGTGGACTGCCAAAATCTTTTTTGTGGGATAGCTTAGTAATATTCGCATATGCGTATCTTTCCAATAGTTACAAAAATGACCTACTTTTTAACTTTTACTTTGATTTTCTCATTTGAATCTAATGTTTCTTTATTTTTGTGCACTAGTTTTTTATTTTATTTTGAATAACGAAATCGAAAACTCAAGGTCATTTGAGTTAATTAATTGTTGCCAAAAGGAGAGAGAGAAAAAGTCGATACAATGTAGACTTGCAAACATGTACATATGTATGCATGTGTTAATGTACATATATGTACATACATACATAAATAGAGCATAGAGAATGTGTTTGCAAACAATTTTAACTTTGCAATTCCATTTGATAATTTCGTTAATTGATAAATGAAATATTAAATTGTTTATGGAGCCAACAACAATTGTCTTGGAACTTGTACGCAAACCTCTCATTTTGCTATCACATCAAAGAGAAAGAAAGAAAGACGTAGATGAAAAGAGGAGGAGGAGCAGAGAGAGCATTCCAATTCAGTTCAAGTCGCGCTTTTTGTCACTTTCTTTTGTTCTGCTTTTGTTTCATTTCACTCTGTTGATTTCTTGTAGTAGATGGAACGTGTCAAGTAAAAGTTGTCCATTCCAATTTACCCCGACGCCAATTGTTTGTCAAATGATTCACACAAAACAACAAATTTAGACGATTATGATGATGATTATCTTGGGAATTTGAAGCCGTTTTCCTTTTATTTTTTTATTATTTTATTTAAAGTAAACAATTTGCTGAAAGAAAACCGGTTATAGCTAGCAAACAAAATGAACAGCAAACAAAATCAACAAAAAAACCCAACCTAACCTTATCACTTGAGCTTGAACCGTAGACAGTACAATGGGCTTTTTATTACACAGATGATGATGACCTTAAGTGAGCATTAAAGCTTTTTATATGAGAATGCTTGGCAAAAGTTCAGAACTCGGCAAATTAGGAAATAGAATGGGCCATCAAAAGTGTTATATCATACTTACATTTATAAGATTACAATATTGATTTAATAATTATAATTAATTATAAAGGAAAATTTAAAGACGTATTCAGACCTGTTGAAATAAATTGATCTATATGATACGCTTTCAAAAAGTTTCCAATTTTAAATCGGTTTTTTCCATTCTAAAACGATTGAAAATGACACCGATTCACGTTTAAGAACCGTTCGGAAACGCATTCATATTTTTTAAACCTCTTCAGAGAAGAGGTCAAGGAAATGTTCACACGGTGACATCTACTTCGTTCGAGATGTAGTTCTAGATTTAATAAGAAACACAGTCTCAAAAACATTCATGTGATGTCGACTGGATCGTTCCGTTCATTTGGAATGAATGCTAAAACTGTTCAATGATGGGAAAATGGAAAAAGTGTAAATTCCAATGTCAATTGTTGCAATTGTCGTTTTTTCTTTCTTACTCAAACGAATGCTAATGAAAAGAGTCATAAGCAGAGGTCTCTAGCCAACACGGGAGATAATAATTGTCGATTAGTTTATCTGTTAAATAAACTTTTTCCCTAATGGTGTATCAACGCCTCAAAATTTTTCACTTAATTATTTAACAATTCGCTTTTCAGATCTCCTCTAAGTAAACTTCTATCGATTTAGTCCCATTATCACCACATTTAAGTTGCTATTTCATTGGCTAACTAAATATTTGATCATTTGCTCAAATTGACGTCAAACACTTGCGTTTTTGCTGTTTTGCAACAAATAGACTAAAAAAAGAACTGATGGTAATGAGGATGGATTTTATAGGGTTGATGGGACTCTTTAAATCTGCTCATAACAATTAACTAATTAAGAAATTAACGGGACAGAGTAAAAGATCTGATAAGCACAGTAAAAAAAATGCTTTGTGGGTGGGTGGTCGCCTCATCAACCCACCTTGGCAAAGGTGATTTTAATTAGATTGCAACTGTGGCTTATTCTGTATTAGTTAGCGGTCTCTAAAACGTGTGGCCAATTAGCGCCTTCTATAGACTTTGTCTAAGTAAACAAAACGTCAATAACTAGATGCAAATGTGTGCGCGAAAAGATCTGCGAAAACGTGGGCCAAAAACGGTTTTTTTTTTTTCATCAAAAATTTACATGAATTTTGCAAAGAAAATTTTGTTGGCATTTTACTATCAAATTTGTTTACAAATTCCAAATGAAAGTTAAGATTTGTTTGAAAGTTATGTAGATCAATATTATGCCAAAAATGTAAAGAAAAGGCGTGAATGGAACGATTAATAATGCTTTCAAAAGATTGCTAAACATTTGATGCCAAGTGAAGGGAATCAGTAGCGTCTTTTTTTTTTTTTTTAGCAAATTTCTCCATCTTTTTGTGTCGTACAAAAAGAGTTCAAGTTAAAGAATCTTTCTTTCCTTAGTTTTAAGTTCTGCGAAATTGGAACTGAATTAGCATTTGCTCCCTATTTTGTTTTTTAAGAACTCAAAATGGAACTTAAGTACATGGCATTTTCCTAGTAGATTTTTCCTAAAATGCATTTGTGTGTAGTCATTTCCCCATTGGGTCAGGGAAAACTACACAACATATGTACATATGTAATGGCGCCAGTCACAAGTGGGACCAGTGCAGCGGAGGTTCTGTCCGCCCACCGCTGCCTCCTACCATTTCCGTCAATATTTGCGCCATAAAAAATGCTCTACTTTGGGGAATTCTCAACTAATGACGCAAAAAAGTCTGTTTGTTTTCCCAAAAAAACATAATTCCCATGGAATATAGATTCTAGACAAAAGTTAAAATTCCGCCCCCCCCCTGACTAGACCACCGCTTATAGGCACCATATATTTGGCGTTGTAGAATACAATTTATTTTATTTTATATATTATATATTTTTTTGATAACATGATGTACTATGTTGTTATTCCCTTTCTCTTTCTCTCCTCCTCTCTCTTGCTCTTGCTGTTGCTCTTATCAATGGCGCCGCGCAATGCACTGCAGTTAGGCTGCCAAGTAGATTTGTTGCTGTTCCATTTTGGTTCCCTCTAGTGCCGGGTACCGAAACGAGTGTATTACATAGTATACCAATCCGTTGGTCCACCTACTTTTCATTTATTTGCCTGTTCTTGCATTCATTGCTCAAAATGTGCGAGAGATGGTAATGAGGGGGGAGGCACACCTAGCGGGCAGGCAAGCAGGTAGCATATGGCAAATACAATTCCCAATAATTAGCAGTGGGTGGAGATTTCAGCTACTTAATGTTGAACAATCCCTATCGATGACGTCAAACGCGCTACAAGCAAATGTTGTTTTTTTCGCTTGTTACATTTTTTATTTGTTTTCTCTCTTATTTGTTTTTTAAGTGCATCGTAAAAACAAAAACATTCTAAAGTGAAATTAAATTATATGCGACTTTGTTATACCATTTGCATTAAATATATTATTAGATAACTTGAATTAAAGAAATAATTTAAGTTTTATCTTAACCCCAAGAAAAGTTTTGTGACCATTTAAATGAAACCTCTTTTCGTAAGAGAGGATAAGTTTTTAAGTGTTGTTTTTTTTTCAATTTCACTATATTTCATACTCCAACGATTCTACAAAAATTTCATTTCGCTCTTTGAGCCACTTTTCTTTTCGTCTAACACATCAAGAAAAAAGACTTCCTTTCCTTCGAATTGCGTTACTTTAAAATTTCACAAAGTTGACCAAAATAATATCATAAAACGTGAAAAAATTCCTGTTCAAAAAATGTTAAATTATTTTTCTGTCAATTTCAAATTCAAATTTGCTAACAATATACTCTTCCACAAAAAAGATTAACGGGTATCAAGGCACTACAACAAATTTTTTTTAAATTTTTAGCCAATTGGCTAGCAATAGATTAATTTATTGTTTTTTTTTATGAACATTCAAGGTGATGATAAATTAGATATTCAAAATGATGAAATTCCTTTTTAAAAAACTTTTTTGAAGCATTTTTTAATTGCTTCTTTCTCCGACATGTAATTCTTTAGTAATTTTCAGCAAAACTGTCAAGTAAAAAGTTGACAACAAAAAATAATTTAAATTTTCAGTAAGCAGTTATTAAAAACACTAAGCGGTAAGAAGAGAGGGAGAGTGGAAGAGGGTTAAGAGTTGAACAAAAATATAAATCTCTCTTATCTGACCACAGCTGTTCCACGCGTGTTTATCTTAGGGAATTATTTGATAACGAATAAAAACAATTTCGTTTTTTTGTTGCTCACCATTTAACTAATTGTTTTGTGTTGTTAAACTTGCAGGCAGACAAGAATTAGCTGAACCATTATTATGACCATACCATCTCGGCCAGCGCCTGCTCCGCCTGGTTCTGGTAGTGCAGCTGCAGCTGGAGCGAATGCCAGTTTGGAGCAACTGCGTCGACAGCTTCAACAGCAGCATCTTGAGCAGCAGCAACAGCATCAGCAGCAGCAAACACAAAAGTTAACAATCAAATTGCCGCCACCTCCGAAGGGGGGACGACCCTTGCAACAGCAGTCGGCAAAGAAATCCTTCAATAACAACTATTTTGATAATGATCAAACAGGTGGATCGAATATAACGAGGAAATTTCCTCAGGCTCGTCTGTATACACCAGCCACGAATTGGGATGATGATCCATTTGGTGGGAGTGCCACGTCGAATGGAAATGGCTTGAAGAAGATGCCACCGCCGCGGCCGCCGCCACCGAAAGTCCAGGTAAACGGACGTACAACTGAGGCGGCGTCCGGGGGCAGTGGTAATCGTCTGATACCCAATATTTTTCACCGCAAGAAGAGCACAAGCACGACAGCAACGGCTGCTGCTACTAAGGTCGCAGCACAGAATCGTGTCTACGGCCTGAGCAGCGGTCAAGTTGCTGGCACGGGAGGATTCGCCACATCATCATCCTCGTCCTCGACCTCAGCTAATTATGATTGGAATGCTGCTTGGAATACGGCAACGACTAGCAGCACTACGGCCAGTGGCAGTCACAGTGCGATTATCTCTTCACTGGCGTCGAGTAGTGGCGCCGGTGTGGCGGAGGGTCAATTGATTAGCTTTGATTCGCCGCCATCGTCCCCGACGTTCACACAGAAGTCGAACAGCGATTGTGTTAGTGTCGATAGCTTTAGCTCCGATAGCAATTTTAGCTCTCCAAATAATGGCAGCGTCTCTCAACCGGAAAGCGGTTTCGAAGACGACTATCATCATAGATCACGACCATCGACACAGAGTCTCCTAGATCCTTGGGAAGCGGTAGACAGCAGTGGCGGAAATTATGGCACTATCGATTCATTTGGTTCGGCTCCCGTGCGACAAATGCAACTACAGGGTCGCAGCTCCGATAATCCTCTCTGCAACGGCAAAAGTCTTTTGCCTCCCACCCAATCGCTGCAGATGCCCACAATTATCAAACCGAAAATATCCCAGAAACCCAAGGCTCCCAAGCCGCCACCTTTTATAGGAGGAATGCCTGCAAGCTATCTAGGAGGAGGAGGAGGAGGAGTAGGAACACCACCATCACCACCGATGCCCAAGGGAGAGCCGCCTAAGCTACAAGCCAATGTTGGAATGGGCGCTGCAAGTGGTGGCATCTGCCTTTTGGATGTCATCTCTGGCAAAGTGGACGCTTTGGCCCTGAGCAAAGGCAGTTTGGGCTACATTGAGGAAGAGCAAATTCCGTATGCCATAGCTCTGTATGACTTCGATGGTGTCGAAGAAGGGGATCTAAGCTTCAGGGTAAGATAAATTTGACTTGATAATCAAGAGAATAAATATTCAACGACATTTCATCTTACAGGAGAACGACAAAATTTATTTGTTGGAACAACCCACACCGGAATGGTTTCGTGGTCGTACGCGTGCCGGATGTGAGGGTATCTTTCCAGCTAATTATGTTGAAATTAAAGTACCATTGTCTAATCCGAGTCAGTTAGCGCCGCAGCCGCCAACCCATCGGTCGCCCATCTCAGTTCAAGCTACGGCACGTTGCCTCTATCAATTTCCCGGTGAGGTTGAAGGGGATTTGGCTTTGCGGGTGAGACCTTTTACTAAATACGTGTTTATGAATGGCCAACTAAAATTGATTTTCACCATTTTAGGAGAATGACCTGGTCACTGTTTTGTATCGCATTAACGATGATTGGCTTTATGGCGAAATTGATGGACGCCAAGGGCAATTTCCAGCCAATTTTCTGGAATATATTCCCCAAAACCTGCCCTCAATGTGAAGGCTAAATTGATTATCATTAAATACAATATACATATACATATATATTTAAATAAAAACAATGATGATGCATGCAAGGAAATTGTCGATAAGAACTGAAACATATACATATTATACTTTATACTATAGTTTATATAAGATAAATAATGTATTTTTTGGGGTCAAATTCCTGGCAAAATGAGAATCAAAACAATTTTACCAAGAGTATGCCTTTTCCTTCCTAAAAATATGATGTTCCCAGATCTTTTAATATACAATTTGTTTTGCTAATTCCTCCCCACTCCTCGAACCTAATGTTTAGAAGTTCCTGTATTTTCTATATACATATATGTTTCAAAACCCAAGTATTTTCTTTTTCTCCTCAACAAAACCAGCAGCCAACAGCAAATGTAAATAAGTTAGTTTTTCCAATTTAATTTTTATTTAAACTAATTAGTTAATTAATGAGATTTAGTTAGGCACAGTTAATCGATTCCAACAAATATTTTTTGATTCTATATGTATTAATTATTATTATTATTATTATACAAAATATTGTTCATGATTCTGTTTAGTTTAAGTGGCTTAAGTTTATTCTAGGATGGCAACCTGTAACAGAAATTGAAGTCTATCCTAGTCTCTATGTTTGCCTTAAGAGAATGAGAAGAAGTGTTTAATTTAATAGGATTTACAAATTATTATTATACAACAAGAAAAATATATCAGGATATGTAACCTTCGAGATCCGATGGAAATATATATTGAAATAAAGATGAGAAATTATCAGAGAAAAATTATGTAATAATTACCATAATTTGATGAATATTCTGTAAACCAACATTCTGATTTTTTTTATGTATTCCAATTTAATAATGAAAATGTATTGAATGATTTAAGAAATTGAACGATTTTTTTCGCACTACAGTCTGTTAGCTAAGTTCTATGCAATTTTAAAAGCGTTTTGACTCTCGAATGGAATTTAACAAAAACGAACGAAAAAATTTGGAAAATATTGTTTGTTATTTAAGTTTATATGTTGGCTACGCTATATACTTCATCTGGTATATAATCGAAAGAGATTTCCACATCACTTTTTATTCTCAATCCCAAGTCAATACTCAAACGTTTGTCGTAGATAGAACACGTTGTAAAATCCTTCGTCGATCGTCATTGTCGAAGCACAAAATTCGTTTTTAGTCGTTTTCGGATGTGTTAACTCTACTCTTATAATATACATTCGATGTGCTCCGGAGCAAACAAAATTATTTCTATTGACAATACGCCAAAGTTTCTTTCTTTCTTATCCTGTGTGTGCGTGCTTGTGATCCTTTTTGTTAATTCCATAGTATCATAGTCAGATACCCGCAAAAATGTCGGGTGATTGTTGTACTGGTCCTTGTCAGGCGCCCACAGATTTCACACCTTGTCCACCGGGATCGTCGTGTCCACCATGTGATTGCGGTGATTATGCTGGATGCTGCTACCAGCAGCCGGCGCGTACCATGCCCATTCGACCAGTATCGAATTTTATGCGGTCAACGGCTCCACTGGACACGGATACGATCTATCGACGATCCTATTATGCCAATTGTGGCGACAATCTGCGAGCTAGGCCCGTGTTGCCCTGCTCTCAGATACGCGCCTCGACAGCTCCATTGGAGAAATGCACCGTGCAGAAGTTATCATACATGCCGCCGTGTCAGGGTCAACGCACTGCGCCCATCCGGCCCATGGAGAGTGGTTTACGCTTCGAGGGACCCATCTACGCCATGACCTCACAGAAGCATGACTATGTGCCCAAGGGCGTAGTGAAACGGGACTCGATTCGTCCGCGCGAAACAATCTGCTCCTCGTCGGCGCCCATGGAACGCTGCACCATACAGAAATTAAGTTACATGCCCATTGATGTGTGTCAAAATCCACCGCCAAAATCAATGCCACAACAGGGTCAATTTTGCAAGCCAGCTGGCCCCTTGGAACGCTGCACAATCCAAAAGCTATCGTATATGCCAGTCTGTCTGCCGCCCAAGGAGCCCACTCCATGGGCAGATAAAATACGCTGTGTGCCGCCGCGCTACCAAAATCTCTGCACCACCTACAATCTTAGCTATATGCCCAATTGTAATAATGGTCGCACTGCTCCGGTTATGCCAATATCCCATTTACGTTTCATTGGCAACGATCCGGGTGCCGTTAATACGGTATACAAATTAAGCTACATGCCGGTGGATGCATCCCGCACAAAACCTCTGCCCGTTTTGCCCAAGGATACTTTCTGTCGTCCCACTGGCCCCCTGGAGAGATGCACCATTCAAAAGGTAAGAATAACAAGTGGACAATCAAATTCAGGTGAGAAAGGAAGTCGTATATATAATTGTCATAAAATTGCTAGCGTTGTTTTTATATACATATGTAGTCCTCTATAGTTTTTGCTTCTTAAATTTAAGTAAATCTTTTTCGCATATTTAAAAAGATTTGCTTAGACTTAATAAGATGAAAGGAACAAAATTTATATATCTTTCGAACTTCTCTTGCCAGCTGTCGTATCAGCCAAATTGCGCGGAACGTACACGGGCTATCAGGCCCATGGAGAACGGACTACGCTTTGACGGACCGATGTATGCCATGACCACACAAAAGCATGATTTTGTGCCCAAGCCACATGTTCGTCGCAGTCCTATAATGCCAACAACAGCATTTTGTAGGCCAAGCGGAGCGATGGAACGTTGTACGGTTAATAAGTTGTCCTACATGCCAGTGGATGTTACTTGCAATCCTCGGCCAGAGGCTGTTAAGCCGCGCCTGGGCTTCTGCCGCAACGAGGGACCAATGGAAAATTGTACCACATACAAACTGAGTTACTTGCCAAATTGTATACAGCCCAAGGATCCCATGCCCTGGGCACGATATTCAAGCTATTGTCGTCCAAGTGGACCCATTGAGAAATGCACTGTACAGAAACTCAGCTATGGACCACCCGGTGCTTTCCAACGATGTGGCGGTGAGTTTTAATAATATTTGAGAGAAGGAGACGATATACATAGTTTTTATTTTGAATCTTACAGGTAATTGCCGCAGTGGCGGCGGTGATGCTGGCGTTTATCCCAAGGCTGGCATTTGTTGATTGAGAAATATGTTTTGCTTGCTCTATTCCACCAACCCCCTAATCTCTGACCCTCCTTTGATGTGATGTGAGCTCATTTACCATTGTGTGTGTACTTATATATGTTTTAAGTTGTACCAAAATCTTCAAGTCCCGACTTCGTTATACAGAAGATATGTATTTTTTTAATTGCCATCATACTCAACACGAAAAAACTACAACGCCTTAAGCCACCATCATACAAGTACAACTTTTGTTCAATCGCTTTGAATCGTTGTTTCTGGTCAGCTACATTAAATTGTAAGTGTGTTCATCCTGTGCTTTCAGCGTCTTTTCTTTTGAAGGATCCAATTAAACAATAGGCATCACATTTAATTTAATTTATTTCGTTTATATGTTAATGCATCATCAGTTCTAGTTGCAAGAGTCTGCGATTGGTATCATAGGGCATGCGATAGGGCATGATAGCCGCCATGTTGGCCAATAACTTGGCTCTTTCCCTTAACTGTCGCAGTTCGTATATGTTTTGGGAACTGCCCGGTTCCGCTTTAAGTTTTTTGTACTGCTTATGAGTGATGTCCATGGCAGCCACCATAACATCGGGTAACACCTTTATCACTTCACCGCTTAATCGTTTAATGTGGGCCAAACAATCATGCACCTCCTCCTGTACATTAGGTATTAGATGAGTGCGCCAAAGCTGCTGCAGAGCCGTCGCGTATTGCCCCTCATGATAATTGTCAAAGAAAATTAGCAAATTCTGCAATAGCACATAACTAGCCTCGACTTTGGGTTCCACCTCGATATGCTGGGTTTCCAGAAGATGAGTGAAACGTTGAGCTTCAAGGCTGAGACGTGAACGGAGACCGCCCTCTAGGGGCGGTTGATGCACCACCTGGGCTAGTAAAATTGAAATGTGCTTCAGGGCCAAATTATACTTTCCAGCCATGTCATAGAGTGGCACAGCCATTTCAAAATTTCCCCTCTCGACCAGCTCATCGGCGACCAAGGCGGCCATGGTGCAGGTATCAAACTCGGGGCAATTAAATTGACGGAATAGACCGCTGCAAGAAGAAAAACAAATGACTGAGATAGAGAACAGACAATCTATGTGACTACCCACCGTTTGGTCTCAATAGTTAAGCCGTCCTGTTGTTGTTGGTTTTCCTTCTTCCTCTCCCCAAAGATCAATTCGAATATGCTGGTATCCAGAACACCACTTTCTACAACGAGATCACAGACACAGGTAAGGAACATATTTCGGCCTTTGGGATCCCGCAAACAGCGCAAAGTGTAATAATAATGAAGTGCTTCGACGGTATCCGTGCGCTCAAAGCGCTCAACATATAAACGAATGAGACGCGCCAAATTTAGGCGCCGCAGCGGCTGTGGATCGCATATATCAATGCTTAACAATGGCTGATTGATACTCCGGACACCGCCAAGAAAACCCAATTCACGCAATGCTATGGCCATGTGAACGGCATGCACACGATTTTCATCGTTGCGGGAGAGAAACTCAATAGCAGCCTCAAATTGTCCAGTCAGAGCTAATGTCTGGAAATATAGATGAGCCTGTTGAGAGGCATTAAAATATTTCTCTCCGTATTTCTCCAATATTAAACTCTGCAGACTGCTATAGCCAGAGGCTAGTTCTGGCGTGCCAGGCCTAAGCATTGATAACTTTATCCACAGGAAGTCATCAATCGATTTGGCCACTTCCCCATGGACTTCATGTGGATCACAGCCAAGAAAAATGCAATAAACTGCCTTCTTGTAGGCATCGGTGGAGTTTCTAATCTTATTGGCATATTGGAGCTTTAGTTGACTCTCGATGCGAGAGTTGACACGGTCCGAAATGAGGAGTGAGAAGTCCTCATAGCTAGTACCCGCCTCGCGAAGAAATTCAAGTGCCGTTTCGACCGATCCACAGCGTAAACTGTAATAGACCAAGGGCCAAAGAGGTTTACCACCACCAGCCACATCAACCAGTCCTATGGTAGCTTGATGCGGACCAAATCGTTGAGACACATAGGCCAGAACCAACTGATAGCTGTCCACATCGGTAGAAGTCATCATAATGGAGCTCAAATATATCCTATACCTTCTTTCCAAATATGATTTTGCATGCAACACGAATTCGGGTCGCTGTTGGCGTGTCTTGATTGGATCACCATTAAAGGGCTGATCCACTTGGGTGACCCAGCTCAAAAGATTCCACATATCGGTGAGACGAACATCGCCAAAAGTCTGAACCAATTGTGCAAATTTTTGCACTAAATTTGGTCTTTGGGTATTTTGATTGATTACCAGTTCGTTGTATTGCCGCAATTCCTGGGCGTACAACAGCTCCATCTTATTCAAGCAAGAACGTGGCACACATTCAGGATTCATTACTGTGTGCAGGGGCAGACGTTGCAGGTCTATGAAATTCTGTGATGAACCTATTAGGGCATCCAAAAGACGAGTCTTCTCCTCATTCCACGAACTCATTAGGTGGGTCCATTTCTGTTTCGTCACGGAATCGTTAATCTAAAAAACATTGTTTTAGACAAATCTTTGATGATAATAATGGTGGCTGACATACATTTTTATTTGTATCCTCTATAACCGAGGTTATGGCATTTTCTCGTTCATTCTTTAGAAAAGTAGAAATATCAGTCTCCGCCCTGGTCACGTCCAAAGGCTCGAATGTTTTCCTTGCATTTAGAGCTTCTAACTTTTGATTTAATTTGGGCAGATTAATGCCCTTGGAACCCAAAAGTATGTGCCTATTTAAGACGAATGTTTAATTGAAATTTATTCGGAACTTAATTAACAAACTTACGCCTGAATGTCCTTCCCGCCAGTTTGGGTCACACGCGTGTGAAATTCCTCAGTAGCTTGGAGTACCTGTTGCAGGGTGCGCTCCACTCGTGGCAGTTCACAATCGACATCACTACCGTTTGCTAGATTTTGGGCACGTTGCAGTAGAGTATTTAAGTCCATTTTAGGTAAATAACAAAAGACTTTAGAAAACGCGGCCTCTACTTGCAAAACATAAACAAAATTAAAGTGTTGAACAACGTGTGCATAAATACAGTGGAATTACACACAACGGTCGTAATTTCGATAAATTTCCCATTTCTAAAAAAAGTGTTCACTAACATTTGAGTAAGAAAGAATATCCAGGCTGTTAGCAGTGCTAAAAAGTTCGTCCAGAACGAGGCGCGCAAACAGTTTGAAAATAAAGTAACATTTATTTTAAGCTTTTAATTATTAAAACTACAAATTATATGAGTTCATCTTTTAAATTATCTTTTCTTTCGATTTGTAAACGATGATTAATGGACATGTCCTCATGAAAATTAAACAAAAACACATAAGCAGATATAAAGAATGTAACGGTAGAAAATTCAAATACATGTACTTTTTTTAAAAAATTATTTGTGAACTTTTTAAAACTTTCTTTGACCCGATATATGTTTCCGTCTTTTTTGGTGATCCTATCAGTATTGATAAATGTAAAAAATTTATATAAAGTTGCAAAAATGTTGTTGACACCTACTTTTAATTAAATTACGTGCGCTGATTTCCAATTGGGAGAGAAGATCGAATCAATGTTGTTTACCGTACGCTTTATCAAATCAACAGCTGTCCCTGCAGGTCAAGTCAAAAAAAATATAAACAACAACTCGAGCTCACGTATATATGTATGTATAAGCGAAATTTTTGTTTGTCGCCACACTTAATTAAAGAAACGATTTTGTAAGAGACCCGGTGCTCCCAATCCAATCAGTTGTGTCGGCGCATTCAAAACGAGTGTTTCGAGAGACACTGCGGCGCTTCGTCTTCGCTTGGAGTGTCAAAACCATGAAAGCAATCTCGGTTTGCTTTTTATTGTTGGCCACAAACTGGCCAAAGCCTATTGGTAAGCAAGTGGCCGATTTACGGGAAATAAAAGAGTTACCATATATATTTGCAGAGACTTAAACGTTTTTTAAATTCTTAAGCTATCAATTTTGAACCAGAACCTACTTTTATGCAATAATCTTCTTTTTTTATTTTATTGGACTTAATTAAATTCTATCATTACATTTTGCAGTATCCCTGAACCAACCGTGTGATCTCCGGCCAACGAAATATGGAAGTGTTTGCGTTTGCAATCAAACCTATTGCGATTATATGGGACAAACTAATATCGAAGATGACACACAGATTTTAGTGATTAGCTCCAGCAAAGTAAGTTAATTCTGATTAAAGAAATTGTTTTTAAAAGCATATTTTTGTCAATATTATAGAATGGCCTGCGTTTCAAAAGCACCAAGAGTAGTTTTCAGAATAATCACACGTTAGACATAAAAGACTATACATCTAGTGAGGACTTTGTCGCAGATGCCATTATTGTGGAGGACAACAGAGCCTGGTTGCAGCTCTCAAGAAAACGTGAGTAGACAAATTTTCAGTAATTCCGATTTTAAATAAATTTTTTTTTTTTTGCAGCTATTAAGAAATTGGAAATATCAGTGAAACGTGAGCAACGTTATCAGAATGTAACCAATTTCGGAGGAGCTTTCACAGGAAGTGTTTCCCATATACTCCAACAACTACCAACGGAACTGCAAGATCATGTCTATAGGTAAAGTGATCAACTATTCTGTCTATATTTTGTAACACCTTCAATATAATTCGTAGGTCTTACTTTCATGCAGATGGAATTGGCTATAATAGCATTCGGATGTCCATAGGTGGCTCCGATTTTGATTTACAACCTTGGGCATATAATGAGCAACCACGCAATGATCCAAATCTCAGTAATTTTACCGATTTGGATAAACGTGATTTAACAAAAATCCAACAAATGAATCGTCTTAAAAGTGTGGGCGAACTAAAAGCACTGAAAATTATGGCCACTGCCTGGAGTGCACCACCCTGGATGAAGAACAATGATCGCTGGACAGGTTTTGGGCAATTAAAAACCGAATATTATGCAACTTGGGCTAAATATTATCTCAGGTACGAATGCAGTACAATTTTTTTTGGCATTTATTGTGATCATTTTGCAGATTTCTTGAAATTATGCAAGCTAAAAATATGCCGATTTGGGCCATATCCACTGGTAATGAGCCCTTAAACGGCATTATTGGCTTCTTCTTTGTACGCTTCATGAGCATGGGCTGGACCCCATGGCAGCAGGTAAGCAGCAGCAACGTCATAAATAGATAATGATGTTTATTCATCTTAAATCTCTTTGCTTCTAGGCAATTTGGCTGAGCGATTATCTCGGGCCACTCATAAAGAACTCAACGCAAAGTCATGTGCTTATCTTTGGCAATGATGACCAACGCTATACGTATCCCTCCTGGTTTAATAAGGTGAATTTATTTTTATTTAAAGTCTCCTCTGGATCTATCTAAAAACTGCATCTAATATTACATAAGCTCTTTATATGGACATACTTAATTCAAAGTGTATTTTTTCTTGGCTAGATGCGCGCCTCTCGCACTAATGCTGTGGACTATTTGGATGGCCTTGCAGTTCATTGGTATTGGGATGATATGTTTGGCCCCCAACTCATTGATAAGGCCCATGAGGAGATGCCAAAAAAATTGATAATCAATACAGAGTCTTGCGTTGGCGATAAACCCTGGCAAACCCATGGGCCAGAGTTGGGCAGTTGGGATCGCGGTGAGCAGTATATGAGATCGTATATGCAAGATTTCCAGCATCATTTCAATGGCTGGCTGGATTGGAATCTAGTGTTGGATGAGCAAGGTGGACCGAACTATGTGCACAATTATGTGGATGCACCGATCATTGTGAATACGACGAGTCGCTTGGAGATTTACAAGCAACCGATCTATTATGCAATAGGACACTATTCCAAATTTTTGCCCGAACAATCCGTGCGCATCGAGACGGAGACCAATGAGAGCAATGAGTTTGCTCAACTGAATGTCGTCGGCTTTCAACGTCCGGATGGCGCAGTAGTGCTGATCATATACAATGGGTAAGTGGTGGTGTCTGGGTTGCTATTTTTGGGAATCATCTGCAAATGGTGACGCTTAAGTGCATCGACTTAATTGCCCAATGCACTCGAGCCTAAAACGTTGTCAACCTCTCTAAATGTATGTACCTATTAATGTGTGTATGTTGCAGTGAAAATTTGACGGTGGATGTGGCCCTCAATGATAGCCAGAGTGGAGCATTTAATCTGCGCATTCCGGCACGCTCTTGGCACACAATCCTCTATAAATGAGTTTCCTGGAAATGAGTTAAACTACAACTAGTAAGCAGCAGAGTCCAGCTGCAGCACGCTGCCCAAAGGACCAATTAGGATAGACATCAAAGTAAACAAAACGGAAGCCCATAAATTGCCCTTAACAGGATAAGAAACGCATCTATACAATCACACACACACACAGGGACACCAATACATACACACATATACAAGTATACGAGAATATGTCACAGAGATCTCCAGAGACGGATCAGAGACAAACGGAAATTTGTTTAAGCTACTCAATTTGCCGTAACGCGTCTGTTTACAATGAAATTTCATTTGGCGTTTAGTTTAGTTTATCCGAGAGTGCGGGGATTGGGGGTGTATCTACGAATTTGTTTGGCGGGTGGGAACGGAAAGTACAAACGGTACAACGAATTTGTGGGATTGGATCAAGTTGAGTGACAACTGCCAGTCGAGCGGCAATAACGGCCAACCAAAAAAAAAAAAAATACATACATATCTCTTGCACAAATATTTTCCTTAAGTTTTTCTTTCTTGTTTTTGTCTGAAATATGCTCTATAAATATGACTGTCAATTGAGCGGCACGCAAACGCATTTTCCTCACTGGCTTCATCCTCAATGCACTCGTGCACTAAGTGTCGCACGCAAAAAATGGGGCGTTTTATGTAAATCTATAAATTAAGACATGAAACGTTTATTATAATTTTGAGATGAATATAATTTTTGGTATATTTTTTCGCAAAATGGCGTAAAAAATATATCTTCAAATGTTAAACTAAGTATAAAAATATTTCTCCTCTGCTAGAGAATCGAATTACAAGCAAATTAGATAACCAAATCGAAAAGAATTCGAATTCTGTTATCAGTTCTTTAAAGTATACGATTTGATGAGTACTCTTTAAATATTAACTTTTAAGAAAAGCTTGCAACAAGCTTTTTAGTGGTTGAATTAATTAATTAATTGGAAATCAACCATAAATTAATGCCCAAACTGTTAAAGTTTGTACTACTACACTTGAAACCGTCTAGCATAATCTTTAATCTATATAAACAAAGCGTAGTTGTCTTTTTGGGCATACCAAAATGTGGATACTCTTGCTAGTTTTCTTTTTGAATAATCTATAAGCTCAGGCTTTAAAGGCTTGGGAGAATCTGGAGTTCATCCAAGATCCAGCCAGAAGGATGCACATGGTTGTATGACATAGATTCTTATGCTTATTTAAAAGAGTTCCACCTTTCTGATCGACAGTAATATATCCTATTCCAACGGTTCAATTTGTAAAAATAAATTAAAATTTTTTTCGAGCTGAATGAAATATTTATGAAATTATGGTTAGTAAGATCTTTATTTTATTATTAAATACCAATCAAATGCCAATTTTTCGATATATGGAGAACGTTCAGCCTAATGGTGTTCTCTTGCACATGTACATATGTACATATATATTTTTGTTTTTTTTTTTTTTGAGAAAAATTTAAGTAATTTAAGGGTATAAAAGTTATAATCATCATGACAACAGAAAATGTACTAATCGGGTCGAACTTAAAAGAGAATGAACTAGAAGTGTAATTGTTTATCTAAGAGAGCTTGCGTCTAAGAAGGTGTTCGACATATTTAATATTTCCAATCAACATTGAGTTGATATAGTCCTTTTGTTCTGTTTTCAACTATTCAACAGATTTGATTTAACGAAAAATAGTAAATTGAAATCTTAGAACACATACAAATTCGTATTAGTTTTTACTATATTTAATGACAAACCGAATTGTTTACATCAGAAAGCTTTTTAAGGGGTCTCTCTTTTAAGATCGAAGTTCGCTGGTAACTTTTTGTTTTAATCAACAGAGAAACCAAAGTCGCTTCGATTATCTGAAAGAGTAGCCGAGTTTTATTTTATGTCATGCTGACAACAGTTTTGGAACAATGTAAGAGAACGTTGGTATATAAGCTGATTGGTTTATGTTTTTTGGGCTCTGTCTTTGAACAATTGCCTAAGAGGGAACACAGTTTTATTTGTATAAGAGATTGAAAGTTTATTTGTTTACAATGTCAATGTTATGGTTAAAAATCTCAGAAGGTCTGCGATGGCAGTATAAGTAAGTTGTTGACTTGAAACAACATTTGAAACAAAACAAATAATTTGTGTAACTTTTGTGTAATTGCAGAACTTATGAACATAGAGTCTACAATTATTGGCGTACAACGAATGAAACAGCTATTGCCAATACGGAATATGGACAAGTAAGGGGCACCAAGAGAATATCCATCTATGATGAGCCCTACTTTAGCTTTGAGGGTATTCCATATGCCGAGCCGCCGTTGGGTGAGCTGCGTTTCCGTTCCCCACAACCGCCCAAAGCCTGGCAGGGTATACGGGATTGTAAGAATGTTAGGGACAAGGCCACACAAATGCATTTTCTATTCGACTCAACGGAGGGCACTGAGGACTGTCTATATCTAAATATCTACACTAATAATGTGAGTCAAATTTTAAACTTCACGAAACAGATTTGCTTATTTTTCTTATTTCCTTTTTATTTAGTTTACTCCCGCCAAGCCTCGACCTGTAATGGTTTGGATACATGGCGGAGGTTTCCAAATTGGCGAGGCCAGTCATGCCTGGCATGGACCCGACTATTTCATTAAAGAGGATGTGCTTTTTATATCCATACAATTTCGCTTGGGCCCATTGGGTTTTCTTAGTATTAAATCTCCGGAATTGGATGTACCCGGCAATGCTGGCCTTAAGGATATAGTGATGGCTTTGAAATGGATTAAAAATAATTGTTCTCACTTTGGCGGCGATCCTAACTGCATTACCATATTTGGAGAGAGTGCTGGTGGCTCTGCCGTCCATTATATGATGCTAGCGGATCCAGCTAAGGGTCTTTTCCACCGTGGCATACTGAACTCGGGCTGTGCCGCGGCTCCCTGGTCCTATAATGGCGATATCACCCATAGATCATATCGTTTGGCCAAGGCAGCGGGTTACAAGGGTTCTGATAATGACAAGGATGTGTTGGACTTTTTGCTCAAGGCCAAGGCTAAGGATCTCATGTATGTGGCGGAACATGACCTAAAAGTGGAAGAACGTAATGCCAAGACTTACTTTCTCTTCGGACCATCATTGGAGCCATATGTTACGGCCGATTGTATGATACCGAAGCATCCCATGGAGCTTATGAAAAATTCCTGGGGCAATTCGATTCCGATGATGATAGGCAATACTTCATATGAGGGACTTATCTTTATGCCAGGTGAGATTAACAGAAAAATATTAGATTTTGGTTTGTTTGACTTTCAACTTTTTTTTTTTGCTTTATTACAGAGGTAAAATTCTTTCCTTCGGTAGTCAAACATGTGGATGCTGGCACTCCATTTATACCATTCGAATTGATGGAAACAAAACCCAGTCAGCAGCAAATAGACAAATGGAGCAGAACCATACGGGATGCTTTTCGCACTGGCAAACTTGCCACGCCACATAACTACATGGAAGTAAGTTCATTTGAATTTGTCTTGTGTTCTCTTTTAAAACTAATTGTTCTTACTTTTTAGCTCTGTTCTACGTACTACTTCCTCTTTCCCATGTTGCGTGTGGTCAATGCTCGGTTAAATGAGGATAATAGCGCTCCCGTTTATGTCTATCGCTATGATTTCGATTCAGAGAAATTAATCTATCCATATCGCATTAAGCGCTTGGGTCGCGGTGTCAAGGGCGTTTGTCATGCCGATGACCTGGCCTATTTATTCGGTTCCATGCATGCCTGGCGGCTGCCGAAAGAGAGTCGCGAGTATCGCAATATTGAACGAACAATTTCCATTTGGACACAGTTTGCGGCTACAGGTAATCCAAATACCCGAAAAATTCCAGAAATGGATTTATGGCATCCAGCTGAAAAATCGGACAAAGTTCTAAAATGCTTAAACATAAGCGATGATCTGAAATTTATAGAAATCCCCGATTGGCCGAGTTTGAAACTCTGGCAAAGTCTTTATGATGGCAACGAAGAGCTAATACTCTCGCGTGGCAAGCTATAGATTTAGTTTGCGAAAACTTTTAGTCTAATTTTGACTGTTTCTTGAAATTATTTCAAAACGTTTATATAGAGATTTGTTAATTTTAAATATGTATTTTTAGAAAATTTAAAATGAGGTTTCGTTTTTAAAATACTGTCTGCCCAGATGGTCACCCTATTAATGTAATTTGTTATTACATAGCAAACCAATTTACGGTATGTCTTTGTCTCTAGTTTCTGTGCCCTTCTGATTTCTTAAATTTTCTCCCTTGCACTACCTAAAAGCAGAGAGAGAGAGAGAGACTGTCGCATGCATGTAACTGTGAACAATTTTGCGTATGGGAATCACGGGCGGATCTAGGGCGGCGATGACCGCGGGGGCAGCCACCCACTATGTTATCTCTTGAAATCTTTCTCAGGGGGCAAC
Source organism: Drosophila nebulosa (assembly GCA_024703675.1). Classification (NCBI taxonomy): domain Eukaryota; kingdom Metazoa; phylum Arthropoda; class Insecta; order Diptera; family Drosophilidae; genus Drosophila; species Drosophila nebulosa. The sequence continues at coordinate 20,591,470 of JANFPS010000004.1, read as the reverse complement.
ACCTTCACCTCTTTTGCTTCGGCCCTGATAAGCCAGCGCTTACACTGTTAAATTTTCAGTGTTGCATAATTAAATTACATTTTGCCTTCTCTTTTTAGCCAATGTTTTCAATAATTCAAAATTATAAAGAAGAGTAGATGCTTGGTGGCATGTCGGCATTTATCATAAGCTACTTAAGATGTCGGAGGGGTTTTCTATGAAGAGTTCTCAAGTGTTTACAACAAAATATACTTATCAGCAATGAGTGTGTCAATTACATGCCGCAGCACCCTCGCAACCTCCACCCTTTTTTTTCGATGGATTTGGAGAGGACCACTACCAACTCTGCAATGTGTTGAGTAGTTGGAGTGTTGAATATACTTAAAGACACACAAATGTATGTATAGTTAATGAGGCTCATTATTAATATGGCAACGATATGTTTGGTGTCATAAGCAATAAGAATGCTGCAGCAAGGGAATTTACACGCGTTGAGCCCCATCGCCAGAAAGAAAGAAAGATCAAAGCATATGTCCCAGTCTCAGTCTCCATCTCAGTTGCAGTTGAAGTCCCATGGCCATAATGTGTTATGAGTTATTTGGAGAAGCCACGAAAAAGCAAACTGATCCGCTTCCTGGCCACGTCGCGTGCTTGTCAGCAGCTGACAGCGGCATGTCACAGCAATTTGCTGATCTGTAGGTGTTCGACGTCAACTTGAGCAATACTTAGAGCAATGGACATGGGCAAGAGCAACGCATCACCACCTACTCCAGCTCCTACTAAACATGTCGATGTAATGCCCTGTGACAGGCACTCAAATTGAATGCTCACAAAGCACCCAGACCCAGAAACAGAACCAGACTGGGATACCCATTTGGCATCAGATTTATTTCAAGCATAAAACGGCGATCGCATTTCAAAGGGAGACGGGAGTGAGTGGCAGGAGTGCAGCACTTAAGTGGCTCGCGGGGTACCCGGCGCCGGATGTGCCCTATCATTGCCCCATCCCTACTACTGCTGCTCTACTGTCTCTCGGCAAGTTGTATATACGAGTAGATACAGAAGAAAAGGGAAAATGTTCGTATTTTCCCAACCAATTTTCCCCCACACAAACAGATAAGATTAGATTATGCGGTTTCAGTGTCTCTGACTCTGGGGCATAGGCAAATTGGCCAAATGCTATTTAACCATCAGTCACAATGCGACGTCCGCTCTCACCAACATTGGCCAAAGTTGCCGAACAGGAGCTAAACGAAACTCCGGACAGGATACAGCAGGACATTATCATCTTACGTGTCTGGATACGTCAACAGCCGCACTTGCGTGCCCGCACCGACGATGACTTCCTGATAGCCTTTCTGCGACGTTGTCGCTATAGTCTCGAGGAGACGAAGCGGCGCATTGATCGCTACTTTACTTACTACAATCTCTTTCCCGAAATTATGAACAATCGTTGTGTGACCCAACGGCTGCTGGATATCAATCGTTTGGGGTAAGTTTATTGCTGGTTTGGGTTTGGGCCCAAGAAAAAGGTGATGAAACTTTAATTGATTCTTTCAGAATCTGCCTCTATCCTGATATGCCAAAGTGCGATAATCGAACTGCCTTATTTATTGCACGCTTTGGCCATTTCGATCCCAATCTGTATATGTTGCGTGAAGTTTATCATTTCTCGTCTATGGCCATGGAGATTGTCGCTTTGGAGAATGATTATGCGTCTGTGGCGGGAATTTGTGAAATTATTGATCTGGAGGGGGTCAGTTCGGATAAGATGAGACGTTTCGATAAGGTTTTCTTTCGCAAATGGTGGAATTGGCTGTATCACTGCAGTCCTCTGAAAATTAAGGAAATGTACATCATCAACATGCCCAAGGATATACAGAGCACGATTATGTTTCTCTATAATGTCCTTAGTATGCAGGTCAACTATCCGGTGGGTTATACTACAAATTTTAAATTGTATTCCTATCTTAATTACCCACTAACCAACTTAATCAGATACGCGTTTTGAAGTCTAGTGAAGAACTGTTCGAGCACATTGGCAAGGAGTGTCTGCCGGAGGAGTATGGTGGCACCAATGGTCATATGGCCGAATGTATTGCCTACATGGAGGACCTTTTAAATAGTTATCGCGGCTACTTTGAACAGGATTGCCGATATGGGACAATTGAGGAGCTGCGTCATGGTGAAATCGCCACATATGAGGCGGAGTTCGGAGCCAGTGGATCATTTCGCAAGCTAAACTGGGATTGACATAAATACATATACATACATGTATACATTTACCATAATATTTCTAAGCTCTGCTGTAGTCGATCAATTAAAGATAATGTCACTTATCGTCCAATTCATCTATCTATATCTATGTAGAAGGGGGGCGAAAATTCTTCCGCTTATTTACAAGGCGTCGCTTTGCTGATTAGATATCGTCGCACTGCACCGCGGAAGGCACCTCACCACAATCCCACCACTAAATTATGCGTCAGTCGTTTGCCATTTGGTTAACAACTATCAAACCTAACGCATGGCGTCCCCGTTGGCATTGCGAGCCCTGAGTCCCCAGCTTCTGGTCTTGGCCAAAACTGAGTGCAATGAACATGAATCGGAGCGAGAGAATTTCATAGTTACTCTGCAGACATGGATTAACAAAACTCCACATCTGAAGGCTCCCACAAATGAGCAATTGCTGTTGGCCTTTCTGCGACGTTGCCGTTTTAGTCAAGAGGAGACAAAGCGACGGATTGACAACTATTATTCGCTGCGCGGTGTTTTTCCCGAGGTTCTGGGTTCCCGGCAGGTGGATGAAGCCCTACTAGCTCAACATCAACGTGGGTAAGTCCCTAAAAATGATTTTCTCATCTTCTCTCTTATCCTTTTTTTTTTCTTAGTTTACATGTAATACCTGCTCGCCCAGTTAGCCCCAATGGACCCAGAGTCATCATCTCGCAATTCAAACAAATCGATCCAAAGAAGTCGAATCCTCGTGAGGCATTTAAATTGCTCTTCATTCTCCTGGAACTTTTAGCTTTGGAATGTGACAATGCGGGAATTGCGGGACTCGTTTATGTGGTCGACGCTCGGGATGTGACTATGGAGCAAATGATGCAATACGATCCATTTCTGCTGAAAAAGACCTTCAGTCTGGTGGATCAGTGTATGCCATTGCGTTTCGTTGAGATCCACATGATTAATATGCGACGCGAGGGTGTGGCTGTCTTCAACTTTGTGACCAAATTCCTGCCCTCCCAATTGCCCTGGAAGGTGAGTCATGGCAACTACTCAAAACAAATTGTGACGAAAATGCTCAATTTTTTTTTATCTCGCTCTCTGTTAACAGTTTATGGTTCACAAGAAATCGGAGGATCTATATGAACATTTGCCGCGTGAGGCAATGACCATAGAATATGGCGGCACAAATGGTTATCAGGCCGAAGCCTTGGATTATTGGCACCAGCGGCTCGAGGCTCACAGAGACTATCTGGCTAAGGATGCTCAATATGGGACAAATGAAAAGTTACGCGTTGGCCTGGCCAATGCCTGGTCAAGTGGCGAACTAAGCGGCATGAGTGGATCATTTCGCAAGCTGGAACTAGACTAAGAGAGAGATAAATTAACGAGAGAGAGAGAAAAAGTATATCTTTTTACACTTTTCGTACTTTATTCAAATTGAATTAATTACTAAAGGCTATAAAAATAATTTAGTGTTCTACTTAGTACATTTCACTGGGGTATCTCGTGTATCCTTGTCATTATCCTTATCATTTACTTTACAATTAACTAAGCTCTGGGATGTCTACAGATCAGTTGGATGTGGGTTAAGTGCTGCATTTCCTTTTGAAATTCGCATGCAGGGAATTGCCAGCGGACGCTGCTGCTGCTGCTGCTGCTGCTGCTGTCACTTCAGTTGCTGGTAATGTCTTTGTGGACTGGGCGGATGTTGCTGAGCTGGGCGGGGCAATCGCTGAGCTTTTATTAATACTCTGTACAATCAAATTCAGGCAATCCAAACTGGAACCATTTGCACTACTCTCGCCATCTAAATGGGAAATGAAAGTAATTTCAAAAAAATTTATAAGGGCAAAAACAACTTACCTGAATATTGTCCATATTTCTCTAAATGTTTGTTATAGAAACTTAACTTATCCTCCAAATAGGCACCGGCATATGAACTCTGAAATAGAAAAATGGATAAGAAAGAATTCACTCTGTCACTTTTGCCGCAAAATGCCATCAAAAATCTGCTATAACGATGAAATTAAGCCAAAATAAAAACAAACAAAATTGCTCGAGAGTCAGAGAGTTGGCCAATTAAAATGCATTGAACCAGGGCAATGCAGCAATGCAGATTGTAAATTTGCATTGTCCCCAAAGGAGGAATGAGCAGCAGAAGGAGGAGGAGGAGCAGCCGAATGGTTGTGCCTCTTATTAGCAATTAAATTAATTTACGCATACGCAGACGACAAGGCAGGCAGCCGGAGATGTGGGGATTTCATTAGAAAAATTTGCTTAAACAAATTATAATTGCCAACTCCTGGGTGGTGGGTTGCTTTTCCCTCCGCTAAGCAGGCGACGAAAGAGAGATGCCAGACGCAGCGTCTGGCAAGGATCGGGACTTACAAACATGTCTCTATATATGTATGCAGAAATATCTATTGTGTGTGTATGTGTGTGCGAGTGAGTTTCTTTTTTTTATATTTATAGGCGGTTTGACATGAAAACAACACCAAAAGAATGAGGAAAGAGTAGGGGGCAGGGGCAGGGGCAGGGGCAGGAGCAGGAGCAGGGGCAGGGGCAGGGAGCAGCACCAGCACCAGCAACCGGCACACAAGCACTCATACTGCACTTTTATAAAGCGATTTATCATTTTCCGAGCGTTTAGTGACAGCGTGCGCTCGATATGCGACAATTCTTATATATATATTTAAACACACACGCACACACTCTCATACATATTTATGTATGTGTCTCTGCATATCTACTTGTGGAATTTGTGTTTGATTTCATTTTATATCTCTGAATGAAATGCCACTTATCATTCGTGCGCATTTATGAGTTGCGTAAAGATTTTAAGCCACTTTTTGGCGCTCTTCTCTTAGATGTGTTTGAAATGTAACGGATATGCGGCATTATGCGATTTCTTAAAATCGAAAAATATCGAGGTCTTGGGGCTTGGGCAAAACATTTTCCTCAAACTTCTTGGAAATCTCAAGAAATCAAATATAAATAAATTCATGTAAATTTCTTAGAAACCAAAATGAAAATATCTCAATTCGATGCCATGAACTTATAGATACTCTTGGAGAGAATCAAACATATTTGAAGTTAGATTTTCGATATTTCAATTATTCATATGAATAACATTAAAAGTTTAGCTAAAATCTGAGCAACGATTTTGTGTTCTTCAAGCATTTAAATTATTTACTTCTTTTAGAAGAGGTAAGCATAATAAAATAAGTCAGTAAAAGGATTAACATTTCTTCGCCGGTTAATCAATGCTAAAAAATTGAGATGGAATGTATTTAAATATGAAATAAAATTATTTTTACATATAACAAAGTCGGATTTAGGTGCAACCAGCTTAAGTGTAATCTAAGAACCGATAAGAGTCCGAAATTATAAAGTACAACATTGGGTAGATTAGGCAAAGAAAGGGCATGAAACTACTTGAAGATAAAGTTCCATGTAAACTTAATTTGATTGTTATGATTAGTGATTGAATTCTTATCACAAAGACATTGATGGAAAGCACAACGTCACAAGTTCTGTCCAACAATTTCTCTGTCCAGTTATGAGTCATTACGCGGCTACTGGGTAGATAGAATCATTGGTATATTGAGTCATGGCCATTAGTTTGGCTAATAAGTGCAGATTGCTATAGATTTAATAAAAAAAAAAACAAACGTCAACTGATAATGACTGTGGGAAATGTTTGATAGAAGGTGAGGGCACTTCAATTTTGGCCAGGTGCTATTCGCGTTAAGTACGTAATTTATTGCTGATTATATAGGTAGAACTCGGTGCAAAAATGTTAGATTGGCAAATTTGTATTGAAACGTATAGAAATTAAAAATGTTAAGTCGAAAGAAATTGCTGCAAATATAAATAGTTTTGTTTGAGCCTCGTAAATATGAATGGATATGGACTTCTGAGATGGATAGATAGATTGTCAGTCAAGCAACACGCCCTTCCATCTTGTCATGCTACCCTCTCTCTCTCTCTATGTCATTCCCTCTCTCTCTCTCTGTGCATTGGCATTTTGCCAGTTTTTAATCAAACTATGGGAGCACATTAATATCTGTCCATAGGACCCCAACTTTAGCAATGGTACAAATATGCAAAGTTTTATGGTAAATTAACAAATTTGTACATTAAAAACATGTGAAAAACTCAAACAAACTGCATGGAAATCAGTCAGTCAGGCCAAATATCTCTCTGCCTCAGTCCGTTCATCCGCTCTCTCTTAGTATTTTAGACAGCAGCGCAAAAATCTTGAGGTTGTTCGCATAATTGTTGACAATTTGTTTGCCCTGACTTGTAACACCTTTTCTTCTTCTTCTTTTTCTTTTAGCCTATGTCATGTTTTTCCTGTGCAATTTGTCAACTGACAGATAGAAAGCTATAGTAAGTATTATGAAATCGGGGCGGCTCGATCGGCTCCTTTTCCCCCATTTGCGCAAGTTGTTTCATATGACACGATTCTACAGATCTCATTGTGATTGTGAGATGTTTGCCTTTGAAAGGTATTTTGGTATTTCCCCCCCCCCCCCCCCCTAGGCAAGGCGGTGAAAACAAATTTGTTATAATTAATTTACAACACGATTTTCGTTTAGAGTTTTCTTCCCCACAAACCAAGAGAGAAAAAGAGGAGAAGAACTTAAAAAAGGGGAAAGAAATTTATTTATTACATTTCACTAAGGGCCGACAACGACCTCCCAACTTAGCTCCAAAGAGGAGCAAGCTAGCCAGATGCTTGTTTCTCTTTTTTTTTTTTTGGTTTTCGTTTGGGTTATAATTCATAACTTTTTTGTATTAGGTATTAGAGAAGAAAACCTGGACCAGATAGCTTCAAGGAGCTTATTAAGTTGCCGTGTCAGCGAGGGCATAAATTTCGTGTTTTCAAATACAAAGAAAGAAAGAAAACGAAATACAGAGATCTCGTTCTCGATCTCGATCTCGATCGATGTGGGGAAAATTGGGTGGGAACTCGGTTACGTATACGTAGTCATTCTATTTTCATGCGCCTCGCGGCCAGAGCAGACCCTGAGACAGAGGATTTTTGATGAATGTGCATGTGTCGGCGAAAGAAAGAAGAAAAATGTACGAAAACGTTTTTCATGCATGAGGTTTTTACGAGAAAATAATTGCGGAACATTTTCCTATGCGCAGCACACACACTAATATTAATTGGCATTTCGAATAGAAACAACCAAAACTTACCAGATAATCGGACTGGCAGCCTTTGCCGCTTAAATTGGGCGCCAGGTTGTCGCCATCCCGTGTGGGTGTGGATTCCTATTTGAAGTAATGGGAATATGCATTATTTAATTGGAAAGAGTTTGGTAATTCTCCTCATACCTGAAGTAAATCCTCCAAACTTTCAATATACTCAATGGCATTGCGTAAGATTTCAACTTTGGGCAAACGCTGATTGGGATTGGATGATGTGCGTCTCTTTAGAATCTCAAATGCCTCGTTAACCTAGAAAATAAATGATTATAATTATAATAATAGCAGCAGCAGTCAAAGCAGAAGTGCCAAATCAATTAAACCCCATCATAGAAAATCATAGAAATCCATTAGTTAGGCATGTCATAAAACCAATATTATGCATACGCCCCATTGGGCATGTTCATATTTAAGTGGCTCTTTAATAAAACATATTTTAAATTAAATAGCGCATAAAAATTTCAACAATTAAACTGTTGGGTTAGCTGTTCTTTACGATGGGCAAGAAGTGTCAGTTCGACTGTCCCCCACCTATCTATGTATATATCCAGACAACACAGCCCTATCTCCCCGCACAGTCTCAGCCCCATCTCCGATCTCTGCCGTTTTATTAGTTAATGGCTCTATGTGGAGCTATAAATACATACAACTCGGTCTGCTTGATCCGAAACTTTTACGATTTCAACTCATAAATGTTGCGGGTGTTCTCCTCTTGTTCTTTCTCTTCTTCTTCTTCTTGTCGTTTAGCACTTGGCAAATCCTTCAGTCTGGTTTTAATATGCTGTTTGGGTGGTTTTTTATGCCCTCCATTGGCTCTCCTGTTTTGTTTTCCATGTAATTAAGATTAAGTGCCATCTGAATACAAATGACATTTATGCTATCGATGTGTTCATTTCCCTATTGCAACATTGTTGCCCACAAATACAGCCAAAAAGGGATCATTCTTAGACACAAAACTGCACTTGAACTCTGGGATTGGGACAATACATTTTACTTTTCCGCCCTTTCGTACTTAATTCATTTGGATTAAAAAAATATATTTTTCTCTATTAAATCGTATATAGCTAAATATAAAAGTATTGCATACTATGAGGGGAATCAAAGTAAATGCCGATCGAACAGAAGTTTGTGAAAAGTAAATTAATCGAAAAAATGCATAAGATGCCATAGAACTTACCTACAAATTTTGCCTATGTCAGAAACTCTTTAAAATTATATAAATATTAATATTGCAATACAATTAGAAGCATATTTAAAACAAAACTGATTACTCAACTCGTAAATTCCAATAAAAATTGAAAGGTTTGAAATAAAACATGCAGCAAATTCAGACTCATGGTTCAGATGTGAGTTTTAAAGACTTTTTAAACCTTTAGCCCAGAATGTTAATTCAAAAATTAAGAACCTTTTCGGTTAATAAAATATTTAACGAATCAAGCTCTATATTAGCATAATCTTACACAACAATTTACTTTAGATAGGGCCATAGCAAATAAAGTATTAACTGTAAATCGTAAACGAAAATGTTTTAGCGGACTCTTACGCCTTTTCAAACAACTTTTAAAGTTAGAAAGAAGTTGAATTTTGATTAACTGCATTACATCTATCTAGATCTAAATTAATCTATGATCTATCTAAGATCTAATTTCGGAAATCTGTCTTTTTGTTCTGTCTGATTTATAAGTTCTCTACTGGTATTCCAACCAACAACAAGTCCTTCCATCCTCAAAATGCTCACCTTTCTCAGTCTTCTTCGCTCTCGCATGGTGGCCGCCTTGCGTCGATCGACGGTTACGCTTTTCTTTTTGCACGCCTTGCAGGCCCATGTCAGGCAGGGGCGTGATGATTGGGCTGAGGCACAGACCAGAGGGGCAAGGACATGCTCCTCTGAGCTGAGGCTACTGTTTTCATCGTCATAGTCGGTGGTATAGATGGGCGAGGAGAGTTGCTGCTGCTTAGAATCAGAGTCCATTGTCTGATGATTGTAGCTGCAGGTGGAGGAGGCGGTGGTTGTGTTGCTGAGATCGCCACCAGCATTGCCGACGGCATTGAAACGGCTGAAGAAATGCTGCAGGGTTTGATTGGCATTCGAGTGTGAGTGTGAATGCATGTGTGAATTCAGGACGTTATGGTTGTTATAATCGTAGCCAGGATAATGATTGTATTCCTGCTTAATGCAGCCATTTGTTGTGGGCATTTCATTGGCATTATTGTATTTGGTCATGATTTAACACTTCACTGCACTGCACTCCAGAGAGACACTTCACTGCACTTCACTTGAACGAGCAACGAGCCCAATATTGACGGAGATCAAGAGTTTGACGGAAATAACGAAGAGGCACAACGACAAAGACAACCGACGTCCGCGACAAACGCAACACATTTGGTTGACAAAATTGCTTTCTTTGAGCAGATCCCCAGATGTGTTCACCGATCTCTGAATTTTGAGTGGCTGTTGGGATTCTGCTCTCGAGTGGTTTCTATTTTTAAAGCCGAACGCCATTTGGTCTTCTAAAACGGAAGGACGCTAATATCAGACCATTGAGTGTAACCAAGCCACGCCCACTAACTTAGAGAAAGCAAGAACGATAGAGAGGGAGAGCAAATAGAGGGGAGAAAGTAAATGGAGGATTTTCTGCTCAATGAAAAGCTGTTTGTGAAAGGCTTAGCTCGTTTATTTATTAGAAGGAAATTAAATAAATTCAGATAAAGATACCTGGCCTGGCCATAGCGAACAAAACATAAATTAGTCTTGGAAAATAATTTCGTTAATGTGACATTTTAAATGGAGACTATCCACCGATATCGTCCGCCCCAAAAATGAAAAAAAAATCGTTTGCTTTTTGTTTTTCCGGCCCCCAAAAACAAATTGAGCTGAAAATGAGAATAAGGAAAATTCAAGTCAAACAACAAAAACAAAAAAGAAAAGCAAAAATATACAAAAATAGGTATTCATAGGTTTTCATGTCCCCTCCGCCCCTCACACACACTATAATTTGTTTATTTATCGCCACTCAAACAAAATATATATCTTTGGAAATCACCTCTAAATCTTCTCGAATGATATTGTAAATCTTTTGTCTTAGCTCTCGCGGTTTTCCACCATTTGTCGTTGATAAATGCTTTGTTGTGATATGATTTGATTTTATTTTGTACAGCATTTAGGTAGATAAACCATCTGAAAGACAATGTTTCAATATTTTGGTCTTATCATCATGTGCATCACCTTGATGGATTGATGTCAAAATGTCTGCCATCCTAAGCTATTCCAGACAACACTCAGATTGCTAGGTCAAATGGAAAATGAGTATAAAAAGTTTATATTAGGCATAGTATTGTTGCATATTTTAAAAGCCCCTCCCATAAAAAAGGCGCAATTTATAGCAAAATATTCTTTATTCCGATCTTAAGTTTAAAACAACTGCCCGAGGCTTGGTCTCATTGCATTGCAAGAGTTCCCAGCGTAGCTTGCCAAGCCGCCGGTACTGCTCGCTTTTATTGCCAATTACGGATCCATCGGGTCATTTTAGCTATAGTTTTCCCAGTTGCGGTTATTTTACTATTCATCCGCCTATAAATGACTAACCACATGCTTGTTGTATCGCTGTTATAGTGGCATAGTTCACGAAATGGTTTCTGACCAGGTAGTTGTGTTATCTGTATACCGGTAATAATTCTACTTCTATCCATATAGTTTCCAGCCTCAAGAAGATCGGTATATATTATGGGGGAATACATATTAACCATTTTGTATACATGTTGTGAATTGCTGGCAGATAAGAAGCAAGGTAATTATTTTAAATATTATATTACACTACAGTATTGTATAATCTTACATAATTTAAAGGAAACAATCAACAATGGCATCTTCGAAACCGTGGAAAGGACTCCACTCAATATCACCTCATTGTTCTCTTAGTATATTGCTTAATTTCCTGTACGTTCGACCTTGATTGGATTTGGAACCCAATTCAAATTTTAATGTCTGCTGAAAATATCTACCTCGTTTCTACTGCAGGGATAAAACAATAAAGTTTTGCGAAAAGGGACATCTAGTCTGGTGAAACCTTATTATATACCCCTGTATATTTTGCTATGTAACATTTTTAAGATTCCATTTTCACAGTTGACACTGAGTCAACTAGTTAGTTAAGTGAGTATATTATATGGCATGTTATATAATTGTAACCGCGCCATTAAATCAAAAACATAAAAGAGTGGGCAGCTCTGTATGGAGTATACCTATGCACAGAGGGTGCCAGTGTGCAAGTTATGAGCGCACTCTGGCGGCATTTTATTTGAAATTAACGGCCATCAAAAAAACTTTGCTATTCATTGCATACAAACAAAGAATGGGTTTACCTTAGCCCATAATCTGAATTATATTTTGAAATATTAGAATATTATGAACATATCATTCTTCGTTACTAAAAATAGGATGACGAAATTTCCTGTGGGTGTGCTAGCATCAAATGTAGTTAAGCACTTTCGATGATGCCTATCAGTAAAATACATTCATACAAACAGAAACTTTGGAGGTTGGGCCAATATCGACATGAACCACTTCCGAAGTGCACACGCATACACATGATTTTGCAATTAAAACAATTATTGTGTATAAACCGTTAGCCAGCCTCTTGTTTGGTTTTTTTTGTTTTGCTTGATGAAATGTCTGCAACCTGTTTGCTTTCTTTGTTTTCACCTGTTGTTCTTGTTGTTGTCGTTGTTGCTATGTACATATATACATATGTATCTACATATGCACATATGTATGTGTGTTTGTGGCTTACCATTCATAAAAATGTGCAACATGCGGCAACAGAGCGAAGAAATTACGTCAGCCAAAGAGAACTAGCAAAGAGATGAATATGCAATAGAAGGTCAGAGAGAAATTGTAATGAGTAACAAACACACCTCTCGAGGGTCATCAAGAGAGAGAAAGACAGGGAGGGATGTGCGCAAAGGAGTAATCATCGCTTTCTTATCATTTTTTTTGGCTCCGTCTACTTCAGATGAGTTTTTCCATATTATTTCACTTTACGTGTATAAAGTTGAAAAGCAATAATGAAAATATACATATTAAGCAGTTTTCAGTTAACTCAGAAATAATACACAAAAAAAAACATACCGTTTATCGGTGGGCCGACCTAAAGATACCCTATACTCACCCTGAGTGTACGCCACTGTATGTACAACTGTTTGTTGCATACATTTGAGGGACCCTAATATACTCGTTTACGATACAGGGTATGAAAACAATGCCAAAGGGAAGTTTTGTTTTGTGGCGAGTCGGCAAAAAGGAAGAGAGAGGGTGAGGAGTGCTCCCCCATTGCGTGGCAATATAAGTTTTGAGTGTGGAAATACAGCGAAAACACACAGTTACATCGCAGTCGTCAGACGAGACGGTTGAGAGACGAGCGCGAGCATTTTGTTAAAAGAGACAGTACGATAATTGTGCGTTTCGCCTTCGCTCTTTGTGTTTATGTGCAATTGCGACTGGCGGCAACTGGAAAATGTTGCTGTAAACTCAACTAACTGGACCATGGAAAAAAGTGATAAATAATACTATACAAATATAAAGTGCAGTGCAAAAGTCTAGGCGGGAATTGATAAGCTGAAGCTTAAAATCGATTGGATAAACGACAATTCAAAGTCAAAACAAATGCTGAGGTAAACATCAAAATTGATGCTCTAAAAGGGGGGAAGAGGGGATAAATACAGTGCCTTATGTGTGTCAGTGTGCCAAAAGTTTACAGCGTGGGGCCAGTCTCTCTCTTTCTCTCTGGTTCACTATCACCATAAAAGCTTCAGTGTCAACACGTGCATACATACATACATACATATGTACATACAGACTTACTAGTTTACCGACATGTGTATATATGTGAGTGTAATTGTGCGTTTACTTTGTTTTCGTTTTACAACTGACTCTTGAGCGTTATCAGCGTATGGCGTGCTTCCTCTTCTTTTACTGATTTTTTTTTTGCTACCGCGCACAATCTCTACACCTGCTATCGAGGAATTCCCTCTCTTTCTCTCTCCCTCTCCCTCTCTTCCTCTCTCTCTCTCTCTTAAAGAATGTATGAATGCTTACCTCGTTGAATACATCAAAACAAATCAAAAGCTATTTTAGCTACACATGTGCATTTATTTATATCTAAATTTGTATGTATGTATGTACACCATAGTTAATTTTATATTTTAAGTCAATGAAACAATTCACACATGTGGGAATGATGCAATTTAAGAGTCCCTGAAATTAAATACTTTCTTACAAAATACAGTAGCCACACACTAAAATGAACATTCCATCTACACAAGATACAAGAGGCATCTAAAACACTTCCAAAGAAAAAATCAATCAAATCAGGTTCATATAATTTAAGTAATATTTTATAATTCATTTAATTTCGTCAAAAAGACATTCATCTACTTACATACATATATGGGAAACACTGAAATAAGTAAATTCCAAACAAGTAAAAAAAACTTTAAACAAATTATTTAAATTTTTTTATTATTCATTATATTCAAGATATTAAATGTAGCAACAAAAACTTAAAAAAAATTGTACCATAGTTGGGAACTCTTCATTAAGATTAGAGGTGTTATGTCAAAAATAGTTTTCTGAAAAAAGAATTTTCCACATAATTTATAAACCAACGTTTCTTAAATTCTCCGGCTCATACCTATTATTTTGCCCACCATTGTACGTACAGTAGAACCCTGTTGTATGCTCCATCCCCAGCTTCTTCAACTGATTTCAATGAATTTCCGTTTCATTACGTGCTTAGCATTTGGTAAGCTTCCCTTTTTCACAATTCACGGTTCAGATTTCAAGGTTACTGCAATGCAAAATCTCATTGGTTGTTTTTCTGATTGACAAGCTGCTATAAACTATTGTAATTATTATTAACTACAGACAAATAATAAACGAATCTTATCAGCATGTCCCACAATGGCAAAACGTGTCTAGATACACACACATACACACCAAATTGCACGCAGTTAAGAGCTAAATAAATAAATGTTTACTTTCATTACACAAAATGCAAATTTAGTAATCATTTTGTTGTTGTTTATGGCGACATATTTTTTGTATTTAACCCATTTAATATATACATATGTAATTATAAATACATTTTAGGGTGAGGCAAATAATTTGTTGCAATTCAAAAAATATCTGAAAACTTTACTTTAACTAAGCTCCTCATTAAGAAAGGCTTAAAATTATATACACATATTTATTTCAATTCTAGTTTTGAAACTGGCATTAAATTAAAACAACTGGTTTGTCTTGCCCAATGTTTGGCTCGTTTTGTGTGTGTGACTGCGAGCAAACATTCATCAAAATTTAAATAACTATAAATTGATTAATGCCTCAAAAATAGGGAGAGCTAATAATAAGAGCAAAGAGAGCGACACGTGCCCGCAGCATGTATTAGATTAAAAGGAACCAAAATAACAAAATATATATCCCAAAAAAAAAAAAAAAAAACAAAAATCGACTACAAATTTAAGCTAAATAAACCATAATACAATATCAAAGACATACAATTTCTATAAAAAGACGTATAGACGAAATTGTGTTACACTATGTCAAGCCAAAGCTGGCTTTTTACTAATATTTTAAAATCTAGTTTAGGGCAAACATAAAGATATTAACTTGTTGCAGCACTCTTTCCATTTTTTGCCGAGTCCTTTTCTTCTACGAGTCCATTCAAAGTCCTTCTAAAGTTAATAGACTTCCCTCATAAGGGTATAGAAATCTAGGCCAAATGTGCTAATAAACAAATATACAAAGTTGCTGTTTACCATTTGGCTGTCTAAGGCTTTGTCTGGTCGATCAGTTTTTATCTGGCTCTCTTTGTTTATCACCTATTAGCAACTCGGACACACAGATACAGACACAGGCGCAGGTAATTTTGCACAACGAAAGTCCCCCGCACAGCTCTGAACGAGGCCTTTCATAATGGGACTCCTTATCACACAGTTCTATCGCGCGCGACCATAAATCACACACTCAACTTTTGTCGCCCAGTCAACTGTGTGTGTGTGTGTAGTATCGCCAAAATCTTGATTGGACTAGAAAAGTCAATTAAATATATTTAAAGCCAGCATTTCTTTAGTCCTGGCTATAATAAAATAAAATATATTTTTAATTGTTATTAACTTAAGAGGTGCAAGTCGAAAGCAAAAGCTTCTATATTTATTTAATTTTTCAAGTGCCATAATTAAATAAAGAAGTGCCGAAAATATATTACAGTATAACCTGATTATTATATGGAGAATCGTCCAAGAAGTACAGTCACACGCGACGAGGTCACAGAGCGCAAAGTGTGGGAGAAATGCGAATAAATGTCTACTTAATAGATGCTGTCAATCTTCGTTTCGATTAAATTGTAGAATTTGTAAAATTAACTAACATGCATTGTAGAATAAAATGAAAGTGGACAAAAGAGCCCTGAACCGGATATCAAGTTTGACGCAACGAAGTTTATATACACTCGCAGAGGCCATTGACTATTATGTAGAGCCAAGATAAAATTTTATCAAGGCCTTATTTACTAATCGTTGTCTTATCGAAGAGTTTATTATATGGCACTCTAGCAAACTGGCTACTGAAGTGGAGTGTGGATACCCTTTGACACACTTAAAAAAGAGGTACAAAATTGCGTTTGGGGTGAAAATTTCTCTGTTTCAGTCTATCTGTACTTGCTTTTTGATTAAGACGTCGTGAGGCTCGTCCCCTTGTAAGGGTATTAAAAATTAAGCCCAAAATGGCATCAACAACATGTCTGAGGTTCGTGCTCTTGTTTATTATTGAAGAATTTTGTGCCCTAGCCTACATGCACATGTATAGATACAAATGTATCTATACTTACACACGAACACGATATCAGTGTGTGAAGTGGAGGGTGTCGAGGTGTGAGGTGTGGAAAATGAAAAGCAAAAAATTGTTTTTTTGGGGGCGCAGAATTTGCAAAGCAACGAAATGAAACGAAACAGTTGATTAACCTCTCTTGCTCGACAGCCACTGAACCTCAAGAGACACTCAACTGTCACTCTCTCTCTCTCTCTCTCTCTCTCAACCACTTTTTCTCTCTGTTTTTCTTTGCTTGAAAAATAAAAAGAAAAACCAAAATGTAATGAAATTCCTTTCGTTTCTAGTTCTAGTGCTAACCTTGAACTGTTGGCAAAAAACTTTCACAATGAAAAAAGTTCAGTATCAAGGATTCAGCAATGTGTAGCGAGTGACTTGTAGATACGAAAATAAAACAAAATCCCCAAACAAGTAAAGAAAGAAAATTTCGTTTTGCTTTTGTGCGGTCTACTTGGCGTATACGTAACGCAAGAAGAACGAGGCAAAGAAAAGGAAAGCAAAATATCTACACACATATGTACCTATGTATATCTACATATTTATATATCAGTATTATTGTATGTATTGTATATGTTTGCTAGTGTGTTTTATGCGGATATGCGTAGAATTTATATGTATGTATAAACATTTCTGTATATATATATTTGAGGGTTTTTTGAACTTGTTGGTGGTAATTTTCCATCAGCATCCAACAGCCTGTTTTCCCTCATACACACATTTATTAGGTCAAACAACAACATACATATTTATGCAAAAAAAATTAAAAATAAAACACGATTTAATATATTTATGTACGTATACATACATATGTGCATATGTATGTGTGTTTAGATATTTGAATAAAAACAATAAGCCAGTCGAACCTCTGGTATTTAGAAAGAGCGTATAAAAACGAACGAACAGAGGGAATATATTTCACACACACTCGACGTGGGGTAGGCAGGCAGGCAGGCAGCCTGACTGGGTGTGGGGTAAAGCAATCAAAACAAAGAGTGCAAAATGTTTAAATATATGCATGAACGCGACGATATTTAAATAGCTAAAAATACAAACAAACATACAAATATACATACATAGGTATAATACACGCGATATATAGTTTTTTAAAAGAAGCCGAACCGCCACTGCCCCGCCCACATCGACCCGGCATATGGTGGGTTTTTTCTTTCGCATTTTGCCATCGGCGTAGTTTAAGTCTAAGCAAACTTAGACCCCGCAACCACGCGTGTGTTTACATTATGATCTAAAGTGGCTTCAAAAGCCGAACTGTAAATACTCTCTAAAGCACGTTTTAGGTAACCAAATTGACGTCTACTCATTTTTCACCGCATTATAAACTGCGGTTTAGCAATCTAATCCCCATGACGTTCTCTAATAACTTAAGCTTAAAGCAGAGATCAGAAAATGTTGCCGTTAAATAAATGTTGGGTCCATTTTAATGATAAATTCAAGACATTGCAGAGTAAGAGCATATTTTTATGCGATAGAGTTTATATCTGCCGGAAATTGGCTTTAGCTTCTGCCTCTTTATGGGCAAATGATTGGACAGATATGCGACTATGTCGAGGGCCCATTTAATAAAAGGTAGTAAGGTAGGGCAATAAGTGAGATCGTTGTTTCATTCGTGATTGCGTCAACTAATTATTCATATAAAGACAATACAATAAAATTATGACCTATGTCAAGTATTAATCGTAAATAACTAACCAACTATCATGTTCGAATAGAATACAGTTGATTGAACTTAATATAGAGCTAATCTAATCTATGTAAAGAGTATTACAGTAAAAAAAAGCATAGTTGCTAGGCCGATACCGAGACAAATGGGCAAGTGGTCAATAATTTCTTTGGCAATTTTATAGAACTTTATTTTATTAAACGGTTGGAATACCTTTAGCTAAAATTCGAAGAGACTCAGTGAACATTCAGTCACGTACTTGAATTTTTCAAGTTGTTTTCGTATTAACATACACATATGTAGATAGAGGGGTATACCTAAATAATATTTTTGTCTGGCTGCCAAACGAGATTTTGTCGAGAGGCATAAAATGATGTGGCAATTTTTTAGTTTTACTTCAATAGAAAATCAATTCTTTTAATCAAATCTTAATTTAAGGTAATTTATTTATATTTATTAATTGAAATAATTTATAACCTTTAAATATTTGAAGAGGTACTAGAGACCAGTTGATTTTTGCGCAGCGATATTTAAGTCAAGTCATTATATGAGCGTTTATTATTTTCCGTTTATTAGCTGAATAAATATTTAGGTTTATTTAATTGTTTGTTAATTTATGGATCAAGAAAATTATAGAAGCAAGTCACTTTTAAACCTAAGACTAAACAAAATTGTTCATTAAATACGACTTTAAAATATTCTGCATTAAAAAAGGGGATTTGGTTAATCTAGGGCTTATCTTTTTCTCTTTTTACTTTAATTTTCTGTAATAAACGTTTTAATTTAATTAGAAAATTGTTTCTAATGTTCAAGAGCACTTGAAGAGTAAGGCAAATAATTTTGTGATTAAAAATATTTAAAAGATCCTCGAGCTTTAAATAAGAAATACTTTCACATCGCAGAATCTGTATATATTTACTACCAGATCGATTTGGATGCTGATTAGGAATGTATACAACTAGCAATCTTTATAAACAAATTGCCGCCCCCATTAGAGGTTAGGGTATAAAAAATATAAAAACTTGCTTTTTACTTGCCTCACTATCAAAACAAGAAACACACGCGAAAGAGAGACAGAGAAAGATTGACCAAGAGAAAGAGAGAGTGTGCTTAAGAGAGAGAAAGAAAAAAGAACAACAATAACAATTTAAATACACAATATTCATAGCTCTCTATAGATAAGTCTTGCGTCGACTGCAAACGCTCTAGACAGAGCGTCATAAATATTTATTTTCTTGTTGTTATTGTTTTTTTTCGCTTCTCTCTGAAAAATGTTTTCGGTTTTCACTTGATTCAGTTTTAGTTCCCAGCTGCTAGCGGAACTATTTAGTCGCAGACGTTTCGCAAATAACAAAGTAATTAAACAATTTAGGCATTATAATAAAATAAAAAAAAAACCAAAAAAAAGCAAAAGCAAATAGGCACATTTCAAATCAAGTAAGCATGGGGGAAAGCAAGAGTTTTGGTTTTTATATATATTTTAGAAAACAATATTTAAAAAATTTTTTTTTTTTATTTGATGATTATTTATGTAAAAAAAACATGTTGCCCTTTGTTTTACAGAAACAACAACAACACACGCCACATAGCCCAGCTGATAGGTCGAGCCGAAGCTCGGCAAAAAATGTGAGAGAAGAGCTAGTAGCCGAAGCCCCCCACCAGCTGCATGCCCGGAAGGCCCTCCACCAGCAGTATGTCCATATAGGGATCTAGAAGGATACGGATACACTGCGAATACCTATACACAGCAAACAGTTTTTTTGGCAATTAAAATTTTGGATCTACAAATTTAGAAATTGTGCAATTTAAATTAGCTTGAAACAAGATCATGGCTCACTTTAGTGGTCACCAGCCGCAGCGGCAACAGCAGCAACCCGAAGTGCCATCCCATTTTAAGGATCTTTTCACCAATGGCAATCTTCGCGGACAGAGTGGGCAGGAGAATCAAGACAACAATAACAATAATAACAACAGTATAAATGGCCAAGATGATCTGGCCTGCTGGATCTTTGGCTATGGTTCGCTTTGCTGGTATCCTGGGTTCACCTACACCAAATGCATAACGGGCTACATACGCGGCTATGTTCGACGCTTCTGGCAGGGCAACGTAACACATCGCGGCACCGAAGAGAAGGTAATTAACCAAAGGATCTACATTTGACATAATCAACACAAATACTTTTTCATATTAGGGCCATTATTTACTTAACGTTTTCTTCTTCTGTTGTTTTTTTTTTTTTTTGCTGTTGTTTTGGTTTTCTATTTGAGCAATACCCAATGCCCCGGCAAGTCCGGACTCTCGCGCAGCATTATCTATTTGTCGTCGTGTGTTATCAGCTGATGTTGAGCTTTCAGCTAAAATAACAAACAACACAAAAACGTCTCCGGGGAGCCGACATACATACATGCATACATACGTACAGATGTCTGACGATTAATTCAATTAAGATACAGATTACTTTTTAATTAGCATTAAAGCACCGCGATTAGCCCATGTTAATAACTTCAAATCTCAAAACTTTACTTTCAATCGACATCTTTTAAACGTGTGCAGGAGAGAACTTCTGACATAGATTTTTAAAGAATTGCATTGCCCTTTCTCTGCATGATTCAAATAAGACAAGCAAAACAAAGGAAAGAAAATAAGCCAAGGTCCTCGTCTTGATCATATCCCGTTAAACAGAACGTGCGCTACCCCCAGACTATACGACCTTATTGTTTATTTTTTCCCCTTTGTGCGCCATAATTAAAGTCGTCATAAAAACATTGAAGACTCATATATATAATATATTTTCATTTCTTTTTGTGTTTTTTTTTTACAGCCTGGACGTGTAGCCACGCTGGTGGAGGACAAAGAGGTAAGAATGCAAAAAAAAATGAGATTACTCAGAGTAAGATAAATAGTGAATGAGTGAAAAAAAATTGTTTTGTCGCCGTTTCAAATTTCTCAACGTAAGCCCCATTCCGTGTAGACAAACAAAACCGCGTGAAAACACACGTGTTCGTCCGTCAACTCGTCCATATCTGATATATTTGGCACATTTCCGCAGACAACCGAACGCAAAGGACTCGGGAGAAATCCTTGCGGATTGATCCTTCTTCGTCACAACGCAAGGCGAATTTCCGCGGAATATAGGCGAAGGATATTTCCTTTTTACGCCTTGATACTTTCTATCTTAGGCCCGGGGACTTTACCCAGGGTGTAAATATTTGAATTTGAGTTACCAAGAACTCGTTGTGTAACCCCGAGAGACAAGCATGAAAAACTCAAAACAGCTTGATAGCTGTATTTAATGCTGCTACTTAAACGTCCACTGTGCGGAATAAGAACTTGGGAATTATAAGCGATAAGAAAATTGTTGTCGGCCAATGTGCGAAGCGTTGCGCGAGCTAAAATTTATTTTTAAAATTTCTTGTTCTTAATTGTATTTTAATTTAGCTATAATTTTTTTTTTTTTTTTAGGGCATCACATGGGGCTGCGCGTACAGAATAACCGGAAACACAGCTCTGGAATACCTTAAACAGCGAGAATGCACATTGGGTGGCTATGCAACACTCGATACGAAATTCTTTCCCCGCGTTGCCTCCCACGATACACCATTCAGTGGAGAGGCTGTCGAAGTTCTGGTCTATGTGGCCACACCTGAGAATCTACATTGGCTGGGCGATGCCACTTTGGAGAGTATAGCTTATCAGATTGTGGATTGCCGTGGACCCAGCGGACACAATGCTGAATATTTACTAAGACTTGCCCAATTCATGCACGAAGAGATTCCCGGCGTCCGAGATGATCATCTGTTTGAGCTGGAGCGCCTCGTGCTTGAAGAGATTTATCGCAGAGAAATTCCACTCAGCTCTGTAATGGGCAGGAATCCGGATCGCATACGACGCGACTCTCACGAGGATATACGTCGTCCGCCCTCGTTTGAATTTACGTCCCGCATACCTGAAACCAAATTGCGTTGCCTGAACATTTGATACCAATTCAAGTCATGTTCATGGTTGGCGTGGGCGTGGCAACAAAGTGATATGCAAAAGGCGTTTATTGCTACAACAAAATTCCAAAATTCATGAAACTCTCTCTCTTCATTTTAGCAATCTAACGCACAGAGTCTAACCACACAAAAAATTTGATGTATTCTTTAAAATTGTAAATAACAATTCTCCCCTAGGCGATAAAACTATCCTCCGATAAATGATCTGATTTAGTTTTCTAAGACATAGACCTAAGTTAGGTTCTTTAACAAAAAAACAACACATTTTTTTAAGATGAGAAAAATTCCGAATGTGGAAGATGCATGAAAATAAAAACTAAAATCGAAATTAAGTTATTTTCTTCACTTGTTTAATACAAAAAGCAAAATTGGATTAAGCAAATTCTTACGATCTAATTGGTGAGAATTTCAGCAGCACGATTCTCCATTAACTTCTCCATGTTGGTAATGGCACCCATCCAGGTGTCCAACGTGCTGGCCATACCAGCAATTTGATTGCGATTCAATACACGTGGCTGGACCCAGGACATGTTGACTACACCGGCTACCTGATCGATTTCGCCGCGTACCAAATCTAAAGCCAAGGCCTTCATGATAAGCAATTCGACTTCCTTGGGAGGCAGCTTGGTCTCATTGGCAATGTCCACAAAGGATATGGCTCGCTCGACAGCGGAACGTTTAAATGTCATCTCCATGAGACAAAGGAGAGATATTTTTTGACGCAGCTTCACTTCTTGGGCAGCCAGATCGGGGATTTTCGACCAGATGCTTTTCATTTCGTTGAATCTATGGATAATAAAGAAAAATGCATTATTGTTAGGATCGACATTAAATCAAATTGACTTACTTGTTAATATTGCCCGTATTGAAGGCCTTGAGGAGTTCTATAAGCCATTCATTATCTGTTCCAATGAGTGATTTTAATATGGGATGTGCCAGCAATTCACCAATATTGTAGACTCCTTCGCCCAGCAGAGCGGCCAAGCCCAAGAAGAAAGCTTGTTGGGCCCATTCATCTTTCGGGTAGTCGTCCAGAGAGCAACCCAAGAACTGCAGGCCACAACGATAATAGTCCGAGTGCTTGCCCACTCGACGATAGTATTGTGAAGCCAACATGTAATATTTTCCATGCACTGGCGTCACATTACCCGCCTCCTCCAGCACATCGCGCAGTTCTTCGATGATCTTCTTGGTTTCAGTCAAATCATTTAAATTGCTAAGATAGAGATTCCCCTGCATGACTTGCAAATACCAGACAGCCTCGTCACAGATCTTGACTTTGTCTTTCATTTTCTCCAGGAAATCGATGGCTTCTTTCTTATCGCTGATGTTATCCACAACCACTTCTAGGATTTGAATTAGACCATATGGGTTAATTCTGGAAATCAAAAGAGCCAGTTAGTCAAGGAGCATCACTCTCAAGGCCTTTTACTTACTTTGTTTCAAATGTGGACAAGAAGTTTTGGTAGAGTTCCAGCAGGGTAGTCTCATCCTGTAGTGATTCATGATGCACAAAGGCCACCAATTTGATGGTTAACTCATTCCATAACCTGCAAATAAATATGTAATAAGTAAATTCAGAAAACAAATAAGCTGCTAGCTCCTGCTCCTTACTTTTCATTGTACAACTCCTCGATGAGGGTCCATTCCGCTGCCGCTGATTTATTTGTGGTCTTCTTCTGTGCGGCCAGGTAGGCGGCAACTGATGTCTGTGTGTTGGACATTGTATATACGTTTTGTTTTGAATTTGCTTTAAAAATAAAAAATTTCCCAGTAACAAAAACTGCAAATCACAATCGCCGACGCAGCTGTCAAATTCAGAATTAGAGATGGCCGATGTTTTTTTTTTTATGAATAAGCTATAAATTCCTACTGTCACACTGACTACATGGCAAGTGGCGCACTCTATAATGAGTTAACATCCGCTCATTTTGAGTTAACACTGTTATGATATATAATTTCGAAGATCAAAAGATTTTCTAAAATATTTATTCCATTAAATTCTTTTCTAAGAATTAAAAAGTTAAAACTAAAATGGCTTTTTGTTAAATTTTATTTTAGGAGTTCTTTTCATTTTGTTAAACTCTGTTGTGGCTTATGCTGTTTAAATTTTTTTGAACGTTCTTCAGGCTTTTCTAGCTATTTTTAAAAAGTGTTATACTTTTTTAACCATTGAAGACCTGGCAACACTGGTGAGCATAACAGCTATCAGCTGAGAGACATAAAGTTGTGACACTGGTAGGGCATCGACTATCGTTAATCGTTAAAACAGCTGAGAGGCGTAAAGTTGTGGACGCGGAAGAAAAAATAAATAGTGGCTGCTATCGCATAAGAAACGCAAAATATAGTTTATAAATTGTAACCGAAAAGGATAAAACGGCAGTTGCTAAATTAATGTCTAACCCATCAGTCGCTTCATTCCAATAATTCAAACGCAGTGCCAATCCTTCAATTATAAGTGCAAAAGTAAACACAACTTTTGGCAAATCAAGGAGAAAGATCAAAATCAATCAACATAAGATAATTTATTTGTTTAAACAAACGTGAAAAGGAAATTTCAATTGTTATATAAATGCAGTTTCAATCATTAAATTGTTTAAGTAAGAAAACAAAAAACTAAACCAAAAAAAAAGAAGAACAAACCCCAACAAAAAAAACTATGTCGATTTGTGGCCTAAAAACGATATTCAGAACGGCAAAAAACTTCGATCTACGGTTTTAAATCAAACGAAACGAAATTGAAACTTAGTTGGAAGTTGTCCGGTAACTTCCTCAGCCAGAAGATTATCATTTCATTTGCATTTCTTTTGTGGGCAAAACTAGCGCGTGTGTTGTCCCACGTCAAAAGAGTCGTGTGATATCTAGACGGACGGAGTGTCAGCGGTAGGACGGACCAACCCAGCAACAATTGAAAAAAAAAAAATTCTACAAAAAAAGCAAGGTTAGTTCTATTTTTATTGTTAGTTCTTTTTTTTAGTTTTTGTTTGTCGCCGAATGCGCTTATCAATTTCCTCCAATAAGTCTGCATCATGGTGATTCTGATTGGGAGTTATGTGCCTTCAAATAATGCAGCAGATGAAAGTGATTTCAAAAGTTTCCGTTAAAGATTTATAGGAAGTTCCGAAAGTTATGCAATAAATAAAATAATCTTATCTCTAATTTCAATGTATAAAATATGTGCATTTTGTGTGGCAGGGTCTTGAGCCACTTAAGCAGAGGAACAGGGCGGATGCTCTTAAGGAGTCCTCTAGTTTCAGCCGCCAGACCTGTCCAGGCATCCTGTTGCGCTGTCAATATTTCTCATTTCCTTCATTGCGACTAGAAAGTTGATTTCCTTGGCCTGAAATGGTCGACATCTGGCAAAGACAGACAGCGACGGACACACTCACAGACTGTGCCACAACGGTATCGTATCGATAAAAGACAAAAAAAAAACAGGCTGCCACACCATATTACAGTTATGCGAAGAGCGGGAGCACAAAAAATGCTCAAAAAATTCCATGCGGCATCTGGGGAGACCATTTAAAAGCAAAAGTGAACAACAAACAACAACAACAACAAGTGTAACTGCAACTGCCACAAAAGCAACAACAACAACCGCACAACCGCCCTGTCAAGTGCATTGCCGCCACCGACGAAGCTGATGCGCGCCGCTTCCTACTTCAACATTTTCTTGTAGCAGCCAACAACTAGAAATATTATTCAATTACACTATGCAACGGTTTTCAAGTCCTCAAATTGTTTCCCAAAAGCACTTTGGGTCTCAAAACGCATCTTTAAAAAGTCAATTTCTCTTTAACAACACGATCTCAATAGTCTTAGCAAGATTTGATTTAAGTTCAGATCAGATAAGAACATGACAAGCCGATTTAACTTTTCCCTTTAAAAATGTTCAAAAACATAATGATTTCCGATTTGCTACCTGCTTTTCCTATTTTGACTCAAACAATTGTATCCATTTAAAGACTGCAGATAAATGGGATTAACTACTGAAGAAAAAAAATAAGAACTTTAGGGTTTTGTAAGCCAAAAAAAGGCATAGTCTTGTCTTTTTTTGGAGATACATATTTATGATCTTGGCCTATTGATTTTATAAACAAGTTTTTCCTCATTACCTGTTTATCACCTATTTATGTGCAGAATCAGTTAAAAAAAAAACACAACATTTGGCATACCAGATTTTTAGCGACTAGAAAAATATCGTTCCCAAAAAAAAATTAGTTTAAATAGAACACAAACAAGAACCCAGTTTTTAGAATTCAAAAAGCGAAAAACTTGAATTCGAAAATGGCGTAAAACTAAACCACAATTTAGGTAAAAAAAAAGGTTTCAACAAGATTAATTAAAAAGCTGTAGCGAAGAATATTCAATTGTTTTCGGAATTCTTTGTTTTTTTTTTTGGCCTTATTCGTAAACGCAAACTATGTTGAATAGTTTCATAAGCCAATCCAGTTGCGAAAGCCGCCAAGCTGCTGCTGCTACTGCTTCTCTCTTCATATTACTATATTTATATTATGATACCAATTCGTTTGGCGATTTCATAATCTCGTTTTTTTCTTTTTGCTCTCACCGCTGCGCCCCCTTTTGATCATGTTTTTTTTTTTCAACAAATTTTATTTTCATTTATCGTTGCTGTGCTTCGTCGTTTGGCTCTTCTTTGGCTTTTATTGGCATTTATTTTGCTTCTTCTTTCCGCCTCAACAATAGGCCAACAAAAGTTGTTTCAATGTTGGTAACTTTCTCTCCACCTGACTGCCCAAAAAATAAAAAAAACCCGCCAAAGAGCAGGCAAGAGAGCACGACTTGAGCGCGTTTTTAACCGCACGCATCAACCGCCAACTTTGGATTTACCTTTTATCCCATGGGCGTCTGAAACAAGGGGATTGAAAAACTAAAATCGCTTTCATCTTTCATACGACATGTTGGCCTATTTCATGGATAACAACTTTTCTTTTCATACGTTTTACATCGACTTGTAGTCCCCTTTTGACTCCGCACATGGGCCCAGTAGAGAGTTACCAACTGAAATCGCTGTTGTGTGAATTTGTCATGCATAGGCATGTTATAATGGCTTCAGTTGCTGTTGGCTGATTGCCCGATTATCCAAGCGTTTGTTGTCTCTTCTCACTGTAGTATGCAAAACGCGTGCGACTGCAATTTCAACATAACATTCATCATAATTGTTGTTCGTTACCAAATTGCTCTGCGAAATAGAAATAACAGTGACATGACTCAAAAGCTATTTAAAAAAACACTAAAAACGGTTCTTGAAGAAAATTTTCATCTGATTTGGTGAAACTGGCGAAAAGTTTTCTTTTAAAGTGAAATTTGATGTCAAACATTTAAGCAGACCATTCAATAACTTTTATAAAATAATTGAATTGAAAATACTTGCTCTATTTGCTATTTGCAAAGGGCAAATGCAATTGCAAGCTAATTAAAAATTGGTTTTCTCAATAACATTTGTGGATCTTGAGAAGCTTATTGGGGCATTGAGAAGAGGGCCTTAATTAAAAAACAATACGCTCATATTCTTTAGCAAAACTCACCTTCAGTTTCATTACAAAGCAGACCTTTCCGCCACAAGTTATGTGCAATAGGCCAACTTCAATGAAGGCCAAATGTCTGCCTGCTACTTGGTCTGAAACAAAGAGAGTTCCCACATGTGGCAGGCCAACAAAATGTGGCAATAAAATTGATGTTCGATCATACTTAAATTCACTTTGTAATGCAAATTTGCTTGGCTTAAATACACGCCAAACAAACACAGCCCACACAAGCACACACACACACACACATAACATACTTACGCACACACAGTCGCACTTCTGCCATAAAGATATCAAAGTTTATGGTTATTAAGCCCGCATCACCGATAACATCTCAGTCAAAAAGCAGGGCTGCTTATGCAAATCTCTGATTAAATCCACAATCCATTCAAACCGAAAGCAGAGCCAGACCAAAAGGTGCTACGCTCCTACGACTTGGGTTGACTTTTCTTCTTACCAAAAAAGCAAAAAGAAAAGAAGCAGTCCAATGGTTGTTGTTGTTCATGTTCAGGGTTCAAGTAGGCACGCACCGCGAAAGAGACAGACTCAGAGTCAGAGTCAGGCTCAACCCGTTTTGACCGGGCTTTATACTATCATGCACGTAAGCCAAAAACGCAACGCAATTGGCACTCACAATAATTTTTTAGTTGACCGCCTTGAATGCTGATGATGACGACAACGAAGACGTCGACCAACGACCACGATCACGACAACGACCAACGACCAACGACAACGCAACATTCCGCCACCAAAAAAGAAGAAAAGGAGAAGAAAAAATTAAATAAAATAAAAAGACAGGCATAATCAAGTTAGCGGATGC
Source organism: Drosophila nebulosa (assembly GCA_024703675.1). Classification (NCBI taxonomy): domain Eukaryota; kingdom Metazoa; phylum Arthropoda; class Insecta; order Diptera; family Drosophilidae; genus Drosophila; species Drosophila nebulosa. The sequence goes on along the minus strand of JANFPS010000004.1, from coordinate 20,563,118 downwards.
AATTGCATTTGGTGTAACGACTATCAAGTTGCCTATGTCATATAAGCGATTCGCCTCTGCCTCTCTACAACATATTGTTGTTGTTTGCTGTTGCTGTTGTTGCTCTTTCTGTTGCTGTTGTTGCTCTTGCTGTTGCTGTTGTTTATTTGCATTGGCCAAACAAACTTTGGAGACAAACACAAATTGTCGACAACAACGTTATGAGTGAGTTAAATATTTATTTAATGCAGAAGCTATAGTCGAGACGAGTCCGTATTACCTTTTCCTCCTCAACCTACGCCGCTACCTCTGTCTTCATTCTGCCTCTTATTGCATACATGGTTAATTATATTAACCAAATGGCTTATTCTATGCTTTTCATAATGTTGACCCAACCCTCAACAACATTAGCCCAACTAAAAACAAATATTGCACATTGTTAAGAAGTGGCATGACAGTCTTTCCAGCCCACTCATTCAGCTAGAGACTTCATATACATATGTACATATACATATACACATAGTCAGAGCGATCAAAACTTCAAGGTCAAATCTTTATTATTTAGACCTTCCAATTAGGCATATGCTGACACAAAAATATTTGTGCAATTTATTAGAAACAAACAATTTGCCTTATATTATAACAACAAACATTTTGCTCGTATCTAAACGGATATTAAACTAGATAAACCTTGTAACAACATCAAAGTGCTGTATCTATCTATATAAATAGTTGCAGAAAATCAATTTTGGGTAGTTTAATAAATTCATCGATTTGAGCTATGTATGTACTCTGGATAATCATTTCTCAAACTCAAAGATATGATAGACGGAAAAAATTATTCTAAATTGAGGTCGATCAAAATTAATTCGTGTTAGCTCTGGAAAATAACATCTAAATGCATTTGATTTTTGATCAAATACTGTCTACAATTAAATTTAAGAATTTAAAATCTGGCCTATTTCCACATCTCTTTTGTAAACAGATTGCGAACAAAGTGTTTTTCGGATTTCTTCGAATTTATATCTATGACAATTCATTAGAAGTGCTCTAGATTTGGTGAATCTTTTTCGCATTTGCATGATTCATCATTTCACATTGTGTTTAAACAATTCGTTTAATATACAATTGCTTTAAATTTACCACTTAATGTTTATTGAATAATGTTTTCTGAACTAAATGTACTTACTATCTATCAATAAGCGATAAGATTAATAACTTTTTAACTGACCCGCATGAACGCACTGAAGCCTAAACACATTCGAATCAATTTTCCATGTGTTGAACGGGAAAAAGGCATCAGCCGCCGTCGCATCAGTCTTTGTTTGGAACAGGAAAATGGCAAGGACGATGGCAGGAGATACATAGATGTGGGTGGCAATGTTGGGGAGCTGGGAAGGGGAATCTCTTGCTTGCCAGCATGTTATCCATGCAGCCGTGTAATATGATGACTGTGATTGGAAATTGAAATTGCATCCGGCAACTGTGTACGGCAGATAAATTGATTTTATCCTCGATGAAAATTAAAATTGAAAAAATTTGCATGAACGAAGCCAGTGGAACGAACGAACAAGCCGACGAGAAGCAGCCACTGTAAGCGTTTAAGCCAACCAAGTTGGCCACTTTACGAGCCATTATGCCAACGTTGACAACCCATAATGATGATTCTGACGATGATAAGCATAAATGATGATGTTTTTGTGGGTGGTCGGAGGGTCGCTCGGTTGCTCAGTTGTTCGGTTGGTCGTTTTAGTGTTTAGTTTAGAACCTATGTCAAAACGTTCATTTTTTTATGTTTTTTTTTTTTGTGGTTTGCTTTGTTTAGTTTCGTCTGTGTTCGTGTGTGTGTGTGTGTGTGTGTATTTACCCTTTTGGCAAAATGGTTAACCGAGCTTGAAGGCAGTTTTACTTAGCATGATTGCGAATCGCTCGTCTAAACTAGCTCATAGCATCGCATCAAATGTTGGCTGGCAATTCCCAAGGGGCCATCACCACGCCTCTTCTCCGATCGCTACTTGGACACGCGTATTGGCAAATGGACCTTGAGCCAAAGTCATCGTCTATGTCGGCGCATTTCAATTATATATATTTAATAATAGCCATTGATTGCTTAATTTGTTAACAAAGGTTTTATTTATGCACACTGGAGGAGACTATTGTGCATGTCCATCACAGTCGTTCACTTAGTGATCGTGTTAATGGGCAATTAAAAGCGAAACCAATTAGTATCCATGTGCATACCAATCCGCCGTCCACTTCCAAGCGGCGCGCCGCTGCATCATTTAATTTCTTTCATAATCTATGCAACTATTTTGCCTGCAAAATCATACTAAGAAAAGATTCCCTAAAAAGAAACCTCCTTATAAGCTATATTTCTTAAGCGAAAATAAACTTTCTATTTAATTTTTAGTTAGTTTCCGGTTTGGTTGTTTGGTTGCTGCCGAACTGTCTCAATCGTCTCACCAAATAAACTCAAAAATGTGGGTCAATGTCAAGCCCTGCTGGCTGCTCATTTGGTCAATGATGCGCTTCGTCTGAAGATGATGACGATGACGATGATGATGATGATATCTCAATATGCTGGCATTCCCCATTAACATATCGCTTACGATATTTGGCATTTACACATGCCCCAATATAAACACTAACCACACTACCAACAACAACAACAACAAAAAAAAAAATACTCTGCGCTTATTCTTCTTTTTTCTTTTACAACATCTTGTTTTCAAAGTTGAAGTCGTTTTAATTTCCAACTTTTTGATTATCTTTTGATGTACATACATACTTAAAAAAAAAATAACGTGAAAGAAGAAGCAAAATCTGTGGGTTTGTTGCTCTTAAGCTCTGTTTGACTTCACAGTTGCTTAAACTGAAAAGTTTTTTCATTCATTTCTTTATACCCTGTAGCCATTGGGGTTAAGATGAGGATATGCAGGTAAAACATAAATGGATGGGCACGTGAATAGTTGGTTAAATATGAAAAAAGGTTCACAAAGAGTCTCTGTGCTTAAGCCTCCTAATAGATCCGCAGAATTTTGGATAATAGACACTACTTTGAAGACAATCCAAACAAACCTTTAGAGGAAAAGAATTACTATAAAATATTCAAGAAATATTTAAAGAAGTTCATAAACCCTTAGACCATTAAATCTTATAAAGATATTAACTCTTTATTTGTATCTAAATGCAATTCCAAACAAATAAATGAAAATTACTAATCTGGCCATTCATAAGATTCGACCACTATTCCTCTGGGCATAGCTCTCATTGGTTATAGAGACAAAAAGAAGCTCTAATATAAAATTCCAATCATTAAATCAGTTTGAAACTAGCCAAGATGGAGATGAAAAAGTATTATTAACATATATGATATCAAATAAAGGGTAACTTAAATGTCTATACTCTCACCTAATGTAAGGAAGTTTTTGGTTACGGTTTTGACCCGCCTCCATGACTGCTGCATACAAATTAACAGCATTCGCATTTTTGGTAGAAAGTAAAACTGTTTTTTATTTCTTGTTGAATTTATTTATTTGCGACGACAACTTTTACTTTTAAACCAACGTCAAGAAAGAAATAAAGACAGAAAGAGAAGAAAACAACAAAAAAAAACTGTTTCAAATCTGTTTTTGCCATTTTATCGTATAATGCCAGTGCCACTAATCTTCATGGCAAATGTTGCTGTTGACTTGATTTGGCTTTTAGCGTTTAGATTGAAATATGAATATCATATGCTTGGTATGATATGGTATGGTAGACTATGGTAAAATGTTTAATATTGTTCCTATTTGATATCACAAATCATTGTCATTGACCTTCTTCTTTTCCATTATCTAACTAGAACACTTTGCACCTGTGAACAGATGAATGATTCTCCTCCTCCCTTCCATCGATTGGAAACTATCAATTTTGATTTCCATTAATACTTTTGCCGCCTGGCACCAAATTCTTATCAACAAATAAAAAAAAAAAAAACTAACCCAATTATCATTAACTTTCACATCGGTCCGACGCTGAATTGGTTTTACATGTTATCAGAATCAAATGACTCATAAATTGGTGTCGTATGTAGCAGACGAGGTGCTGAATGAACTTTGAGATCTGAAAACTGAGCGTTTTTATAGGGAAATCTCTGTTTATTCTGTTAACAGAAATTGTAATTATAGAAAATAAAATGCTAAAATCAATTTTGATTACCTTGAAAAGTGAAGTCCATTGGTTTTTAGTAAATCAAATTGAATTAGTTTTAGCAGAAAAAGGGCCAAGTTGAGAAAGTTGACTTTGCCCATATAAAATAGAACTTTGTCTGAGTTTTAATTGAATTAACCCTAAACTTTCACATCCGTAGCGAACTTTCCAAAGGGCCAGAAAAACTCATTGACGTCTTTTTGGCGTTAAAATCAGCCCTAGAAAATTAACAAACTTGTTTAATGTCAACGATGAAAGTCAAATTAAAGTTAAATGACTTAACCAAATACTTATGGGGGTTCTCACAAAACTTAGCCACTAAACTGAAATTATCTAATTTGGTCCGAAAAAATTATCACATTAATGTCATCCTCATATGAATGCGAAACTTTTCGTTTTCCTTTTAACTTTATATTTTGCCAAATGAATTATACATTCGAAGAGGTTTAAGTAGAATATACATATTTACGATCTTCGGGTATATTCATTTTCTAAAGAACTTGACAATAAGCAGAATTATTTCTGATACAGAAAAAAGTTTAGATTGTTTCTTTATTTTTTGGCTCGGTCTACGACGAGTTAAAATAGGGAATAAAATCTATGAACAGGCGAGGCTCTAACCAAGACTTAGGGCCATTAAAACATGGCCTTAGCAGGCTTAACAAATTTGTTTCGAAATATCTGTCCCTTGCTCTTTTCACTCTCAATAGATTATCGTTTTTTTTTTTGTTTTTTTTTTTCCCAACAATTAAGGGCTTTAAACGCTGCTTGAAATGGCAAAGGTATAGGAAAAACGACACTAGAGTCGAGTTCAAGTCAGAGTTCCCTGATTATTTTCGCATTTGTTTAATTATTTGTTAAATCACTTTTGGGAAAAGCTGTTAAATACCGTGGTCGTGATTACGTCAAAATGTGCTTTGGCACACAACTTACAAATTGATAAATTAATGCACGACCACGTCAAACAGACTGGCCTGCCTGCCTGAATGCCGCCTGTTTCATTTAAGTCCTGGCATGCGCCATCCGAAAAACCAATAAAATAGCAAGAAAAAATTAATATAAATAGGTATGTACATATATATACATAGTATATAAAGAGCTGTGCAATATGGCATTCTTGTACGATATCACATTAATCAACATTTTTGTGTTCCCTCCACCTAAATTTCCATGTTCGGGAATTTTCCTCGACAAGCTCTCGCCCAGATTTTCATTACCTGATTTTGTTTGAATTTTCATGAATTTTGGGTATTTTTCGTCTTGTTGATGCTGCTGCCTGCCAATAATAAACAAACAAAGGCAATTAAATATTCAATACTTTTGCTTTTGGAAATGATTATAAACAAATTGCCTCTGCGACGAGTGAATGTGGTTTTTCCTTCAAATTTCCAAATTTCTATAACAATTGTTAAACCAAAACTAATGTAAATCATATGCCAAAACCAAAGTCCGATTTCCTACGGAACTTGAACAAATAGCCATAAATCAGAAGACGTTAATTGCCAATAATTTGCATTAAACAATTTTGATTTTGATGCGCAGCAGCCAAAAATAAATTACACGCAAATTTATTTGAAAAATGCCAGAAACATTGATTTTTCAATTGAGTTGAAAACATGTTTGCAAATCCTGGCGATGAAAAATGTTTATATTATATGGAACTAGCTATATTTACAATCAATTAAATTATTTATTAGAAAAAGTCATGAACTTAGTTTTCTTTTTTTTAATTATAATTTGTTTGAAAATTTAACTATCTCCTTAGGGGACATTGTGGACATCACTTTAGAATGATCATTGATTGATTTCTCAATTTACGCAATCTTAAAATGAATTTTCGTACTTTTTCTTTAATAAGGAAAAATTTTAGTTATTAAATCCTCTTTAAAAAGGGAAAATTTGATTAGCAAATATTAAATTTACCAACTTTCATCTTTATAATTTCATGAACCAGTTGCAAACGTGAGATCCGGATTAAGCCCTTTTTAGATGTCTTTCAATGTATTTATTTTCAGTCTGGACTTGGTGTTCTGATCCTGGTTTTGTTTTCTTCAAAAAAGTCTCAGGCCAAGTAAAAGCGAAGAGAAATCTTAAGCTTTATTATGCAAAATGTTCTTTCATCAAAAATTTGATTCAACAGAATAAAACCAACCCACTGGAGCGCCCTATATTAAATTTTTCTTCAGAAATGCAATTTTTTGTTGGCTAATAAAGGAAAATTAAATACACATTCATTCATCTGTCGGTGGATGCCTGTCTGCCTGTCTGCTCATCTGCATTTGTGTGCACATCTGACCAATTTTATAATACCCCACAGAGCAGAGGGATATATGTAATTGTTTTTATATTCATTATATGTATTCGCTTCTTCTCTCCTTGGCTTTATGTTGTGCATTCTCTCTTAACACTTTAGTGCTAAACAATTAATGTTAATTTTTCTTTTTATTTTTATTTTTGTTTTGATGGAAATTTACCCTACCATATAAATTAAGCATGCTTAAGCGTGCTAAAAAAGACGATTCCAGGAAAACCCCGTCAGGCCTTACATTCTGCTATTGCTGCGCCCAATCAGCCAAATGTGGACCAATGACTCATTTTTTGGGGCCTCCACCTCCCCCACACGCTCCACGCCAATTTCTCGGGTAGCCTGACAATTGCTCTTTTAATGGTCGCGTACAGACACTTGATGGGCATATTAATTAGGGAACAAGGGAACCGCTCCGCCTCCCATCATAAATTGGGGAAATCCAAACGTTGCAATTTTCGCAGAATTCTTTAGAGGATGCAAACAAATTATTTTTCTTGTATCAATAGCCAGAGGCTTATTGACTAAATTACTTAGTATAGAACATAATAATGACAAATGAGACAACTTGTGCTTCTGGGTATTGCGTTTGTCATGCATCTTTGCTAATTTTTGTTTTATGGCAATTTCAATATGATTCTCTTTTCGTTTTCGGTGGCATGTTTGCCATTATTGCGAATTTTATGGTCTTGACTGCTACAAAAGTCAATATGACTTTATATCGTAACTATTTATTGGATTTCTCTGTATGGCACAAGATGTTTAAAACTGTAGGCACTTATTAGACAAAGTATAGCAATTAGTATTGAGAGAACCAATCTGTTTTTTCTTATTTAAAAACTATTTCTCAGAATTAATTCTTTACCTTGTTTTAAAGTCCTTAAAAGTGACCCTCTTAGCGTTTCATTGCTTAGGTTTTATAAGTATGTTCAAATTGAACTTAATTTATAATCTTGTATTGCTAGATCAGGACAATAGCGTGTCCAAAGAACTGAAAAAGCCACAAACTCCAGCAGAAGCACGCACATTACCAATTTATAAATCTAGTGGGATCATAAAGAATTTTATCGTCTAAACCAAAAAAAAAGGCTTTTGAACACATTTAACTAACAACTTGATTAGCGATGTTTTAAATCTAAATCTTTCTGCCTGTTAGTGGAACTATGAATATTATTCCTAAAGCCTTTTTAAGCTCATGTAAATCCTACATATGTATGTATATTTTAAGTATATATGTATAAACTTTATTCGAATCATCGTCATGTGAACTTTTCTAAAGAATTTTCTATATTTAGAAACATGTATCTACCTTCTATAATGTGTACAATGTGTTGAAATAACACTTGGAAAATCTCAATTGTAGACAATATTGACTTTTAGTTAACCAAACCATACGACAAGTAAAATTGAGAAATCTTGCTTTATATAGTTAAATTAATTTATTAAAACCACATTTTTAGTTTGATTTAGTTTATGGTTATCCAAAATCTAATTGAATTTAGAAAGGGCATTTCAACATTGGCTAAAAAGATACTCAGAAAGATATTACACACTTTGCGTTTAGTTGTTTTGATTATTTGCCGGATTGTTGCTTTTATTATTCGCTTGTGTCTGTTATTTGTTGTTGTTCTTTGTTTGTTGTTCTGAGTTTGTGCAACTTTTCTTTCAATTTCTAGCCAGCTATCATCAGTAACCCCCGCTCCAACGCTCCACCCATCCCACCAACGTCAGCCACCTTCATTTCCTTTGCACACTTTTGGCAAAGCGTGTGTGTGCGGAGGTAGGCGGTGGGCCGGACGGGGGGCCGTAAGGTTGAGGTCGGCCGCAACATCCGTTTGGCGAGTGCTTTCAAATGTAAACGCAAAAAAAAAAGTATGCAAAACAATGCATCCCACAAAGCAGAACCGAAAAACCCTCGTTCATGCCATGGCACTTCCTCCTTCTCCACAAATACCCAGAGAGACAGGGAGAGAGAGAGGGAGATAGAGAGAGAGAGAGAGAGAGAGAGAAAAAGGGCAAGAGTGCGAGCGAGAAAAAGCATTCAACAAAAACTTTGTTGCTACCATTTCTCCAGTTTTTCTCCTCTGCTTCTTGGCTATATTTAGATATTTCGCCATTCAACAGATTTTCCTGGCGCCCTCTACTTAATTGTTGTTGTTGTTATTGTTGTTGTTGTAGTTAAGAATAGCAATAATAAACATTTGGTTGAAATTGTTCCATATACATATGTACATCTATCTATATATTAAGACATTATGTAGTAACTTTTTTCCACTTCAATTAATTGTGTCCATTTCTTGTAAGCATCTTTCTGGATGTTTATCGAATACATTTGGGTCGACAAAAGAGAATGAGAAAACTTTGTCTAGAATCAAATCAAAAAAGAAGTTATTGCTGAATGTAATGTAACAAAGAGGAAACCTTTTTTGTTTCAGAATGTCAAAAGCTTTTGAAAAAATTTAACAGAAATCGTAGGTATAATAGAATAGGTATACATATATCGTTTCTAGTGAAGATTATTTGGTAGGGTATAGGCACAGAAAGGCTAATCGTTTGATATGTTTTTTAGACACTTGAAAATAAACAGTTTTCCGTTATTACACAGATTGGTGATTTTCCTTTGTTCTATTGCAAATTTGTTGCTGTTATTTCTGTTGTTGGTTTTGTTGCCGTCGTCTCATCAGTTCAATTATTTTCAATGAAGTTTCAAAGTGCTAGAGGCAGGAAATGGAAATTAGGCACGTCGAAAAGACATAGGAGAATAGGGAACAAGGAAATCATAGATATCTCTTCAGAAATACAATAGATAGGTATGCTCTGACGGGAGAGATGAGGTCAAAAGTTCAATTCTGTCTGGTGGACGACGTCTGAAGTTTCTTGGAACACTATCTATTGATGTTTGGCTGGGAATTCGAAAAAAATATTTGTCAATATGCAAATATTTGATCTATGTATTACGTGTGTACCTAACTACGTGCTATTTCGCGCGAATTCCCCATTCATATTTTGTTATAAACCGAGAAAACCCCCAAAAGATATTCATATTGGTTCATATGAACCAACACATTGGCCTGATCTTGATCTACTCCTTCAGCCCTGGCCTTTGTGTGTTTGTGTCTGGTTCAACTTTGGTCATAAAATTGTGTGTGTGTGCCTTGCCCAAAAATATAAACATCGGCCATTACAATGCATTTCATTTTAGCCGCCAATAACAAAACATTAAAAAAAAAACAAAAATAAGAACAACTCAAAATGGTTTTTTATGCCCGCTGCCACTTTTTACGATTCCTTTCTGGCACCCTATAACACCCTACCTCGCCAGTTCCTACCATAGATATAAACACGTAATATATTTCTTATAAACATTACTCAGCTACAGTAGAAACGCTTTTATATGATAATTTCTGACAGATCGTTGGATCTGAAGCATGTAGTCAATTCCGTTTGCCAAACTTTTTTCCAAATGTCAGAAATGAAACTATTTTTTGTGAATTACAAACGATTATCTTTGAGATTTCCTCGGATATAGTTTTAAAATGGGCAGAAACGACGTAAAGCTGCAGAAATATTGTTTGTTTCGATTTAGAAAGATTTTTGAAATTATCTATTAATATTTTTCAGAAGAGATGGGAAAATCATAATTACACGTATTTTAAATTGATTTTAAAAATGTACATATGTTATTTTAATTTTTTAGCCATTTTGAAAAGTTACCTTTATAGGGAAACTTGTGTCCTAATTTCTTTCCTCTCCTTCCAATCTTTAATGCTTCAAGTCTTTCCTATTGGAAAGGCGATCGAAAGTATTCACATCTCTTCTCATATTGTTTTTTCCTCTCTCCATGATTCAAATGTTTTTTTTTTAGTGTACTTAACACACAAACTCAAAAGAGTGGCCTTTTGGGGTTGCTCCTTGCTGGTTTATGACCAGGTTTCGGGTTAACAATTAACAATTGTTTCGACTCGGGTGGCATTTGATTTATTTAAAGAAATATATTTAGAGTACCGACTACATATATATGGACTTTCAAATGGAATACGGAATGGCGTATCTTTATAGTTTATGTATCTGCGATAGGAGGGAACGCCAGCTGGAATGGCTGCGCCGGCGTATAGACTAATGTCATCCATTTGAATATTTATGGCGTTGTTCTCTAACACGAAGACTGGGCCAATCGAGGATGCTTGGCAATGCTGGACACGTTGCTAGCGTTGGAGGCGGCGATCGTTAAGTGAGATTAGTGCCGTACACAAAGGCAGGCAGGCCGACCACTTGATGGCTTAATTAAGACGGGTCGGCTAAGCTAGTAGGTTCTGGCATTGCTATGCGGATGCCTTGCCTTGCTTGCTCTGCTCTGCTCTGCTACAAGCTTAAACTATCAATCATGGGTTGGGTGGGCGTCCATGTAGGCACGCACCAAAGCCTGTGCCTCAAGGACGGTAAATCCGCTTAGCGCAATATGTAACTAGTTTTCCTGCCTCACTCCCTCTCTCTCTCTCTCTCCTTCTCTCCTTCGCTTTGTAGGAGCCTGGAGGCCCTGAATGTGTCAACCAGTTAAATCGATAAATTTGTTGTTTTAGTAGTTAACTTTTTTTCGTTTTTGTTTTACTTTACTTTTCTTTTATTTTTTTTTTGGCTCTTTTTGCCTTATTCCGCTTTATCTGAGCTTGATTCACACCGATTATGTAGAGGTCCAATCAAGTTGACTGGCCTGCTGGCATCCTGGCCGGCCCCAGGCCCATCTTGTGTGTCCTTGCGTATTGATTTAAGCATTAAGAGAACTGACAATACAAAAATATTCATTCATTTGTCTCAACATCTACATATGTGTACATTCTAGGAAGCCAGTCAAGATTAACCATCTCTGGACCAGCTTGGGACGTGCCACAGACATGATTGGACGTTTGTTTCGCGCCCATGGCGAATTCTGCGCCTCACATCCTTGGGAGGTCATTGTGGCCCTATTGACCATCACAGCCTGCATGCTGACAGTGGATAAAAGCGGTTCACTGGATGCGGCAGCAGCAGCAGCAACAGCAGCGGCGGGAACACCAAGCACATCCGCATCAAATGGCGAGGGAGCAGGCAACATACCCATGGCAACAGGAGCTCGACACAGGCCGCCTTGTCATGGCTGGAGTCAATCCTGCGATGGCCTCGAAGCGGAATACAATGCCGCCGATGTCATACTGATGACTGTTGTCCGTTGCACAGCTGTTCTCTATTGTTACTATCAATTCTGCAGTCTCCATCGTCTGGGCTCAAAATATGTTTTAGGTGAGTGCCGCCGACTACATTACATCATACAACGCCGCTTGGAGCACGTGTGTTGATCCAATCCATTAGAAGGCTTCTCCCCATTTGTTTGTCCACACGAGCAAACACAAAAAACTATTTTGGTAGGCCAATGGCCACTATATGCCATGTGGAGAAGCAATAATAATGATGATGTTTGATCAACATGAGTGGACTCATGGCATTTCTCACACGCACTCTAAACGATTCGGCCTTAAAGCCAACTCGAATCAGCACTAATCTATATATATATAATCTCTTATTTTGCTCTTACTCTCTTCCTAACAGGCATTGCGGGACTCTTTACGGTATTCTCCAGTTTCATATTCACCACAGCCATAATTAAGTTTTTAGGCAGCGATATATCTGATTTAAAGTGAGTAAGAAACCCAATTTACAAATAAATGACCTTCGAAAAAATGACTCATCTTAACCGCAAAAGATATTTGACGTCAATAAGTAATTAAATATTTGCTATTCCTAATTGCAGAGATGCCCTGTTCTTCCTGCTGCTTGTTATTGATCTTTCCAATTCGGGACGCTTGGCCCAATTGGCGCTTTCGGGAAGTAATCAGGCGGAAGTCACCCAGAATATTGCTAGAGGCTTGGAGCTGTTGGGACCCACCATTACATTGGACACCATTGTGGAGGCTCTCTTGGTGGGTGTGGGAACTTTGTCGGGTGTCCAACGCCTGGAAGGGCTTTGCATGTTTGCTGTACTCTCGGTATTGGTGAACTATGTGGTCTTTATGACATTCTATCCTGCCTGTCTGTCGCTTATCTTTGATTTATCGCGCAATGGAGTCGATATGTCGGTGGTAAGGGAAAAGGCCAAGGGATCGCTGCTCCTGAAATCCCTCACCGAGGAGGAGCAAAAGGCAAATCCAGTGTTGCAGCGAGTCAAATTGATCATGACCACTGGCCTGATGATCGTCCATATCTACAGTCGTGTGGTCTTCTCCAGCAGTGATTACGACGCCGTCGATAAGACTCTGTCGCCCACACTGAATCTCAATGTGAGCAATAATCGCACTGAATCCCCAGAGTTTTCGGACATAATTATCAAGTAAGTTGCCCAATTTGTCATCTACATATATGGAATTCTAATATTCTTGTTTCCTTTAGGTGGCTAACCATGAGTGCGGAACACATTGTCATCTACATTGTCGTTATTGCTCTCGTTGTGAAGTTTATTTGCTTTGATAATCGATCAGGGCTGCCGGATCAACTGCGCCAAGCCCAGACAGTTGCATCCCAGACGACACCCCAATTGGAAGAGGAAGAGAAAAAAAAGCCAGAAATTCTTTCACCTCCTCTGACCCGTACTCCTCTTTTCACCATCGAGGAGCAGACCACGACTAATGCATCGACTCAGACAGATATTATTGTGCCACAAATTAAATGCGAGGATGTAAGTCGCACCCATGTTCCGACCACTAGGCCACCGCGTCCTCTGCAGGAATGCTTAGATATTTTTAATTCCACCGAGGATTCCTGTGGACCCACTGCTCTTACCGACGACGAGATCATAGCCATAGTCGAAGCGGGCGGTAATCATTGTCCACTCTATAAAATAGAATCTGTGCTGGATGATCCGGAGCGTGGAATACGTATACGTCGTCGGGTACTGGCCAAAATGGCCAAGTTTCCAGCGGAGCGCTTGGAGATCTTGCCCTATCAGCACTATGATTACCGCAAGGTGATGAATGCCTGCTGTGAGAATGTTTTGGGCTATGTGCCCATTCCAGTGGGCTTTGCTGGTCCTCTGATATTGGATGGATTAAGCTATTATGTGCCCATGGCCACAACAGAGGGTGCTTTGGTGGCATCTACCAATCGTGGTTGCAAGGCGTTGTCCGTGCGTGGCGTTCGCTCTGTTGTCGAGGACGTGGGCATGACCCGGGCGCCGTGTGTGCGCTTTCCCAGTGTGGCTCGTGCCTCTCAGGCCAAACTGTGGATCGAGGATGAGGTAAATTATCAAGAAATCAAGATGGAGTTCGATTCCACATCACGATTCGGTCGCCTCAAGGATTGCCACATAGCCATGGATGGACCTCAGTTGTATATACGCTTTGTGGCCCTCACTGGAGATGCCATGGGCATGAATATGGTGTCCAAGGGTGCGGAGATGGCATTACGTCGCATCAAGCGTGAATTTCCCGACATGCAGATCATTTCGCTGAGCGGTAACTTCTGCTGCGACAAGAAACCAGCAGCCATCAATTGGATCAAGGGACGGGGCAAACGTGTAGTCACCGAGTGCACCATTCCCGCTGCCACGCTTAGGACAGTGCTGAAAACTGATGCCAGGACCCTTGTGGAATGCAATAAGCTGAAGAATATGGGCGGCAGTGCCATGGCCGGCAGCATAGGAGGCAATAACGCTCATGCAGCCAATATGGTTACAGCCGTCTTTCTGGCCACAGGCCAGGATCCCGCACAAAATGTCACCTCGAGCAACTGCTCGACAGCCATGGAATGCTGGGTGGAGAATAACGACGATTTGTACATGACCTGCACCATGCCCTCGCTGGAAGTGGGCACTGTGGGCGGCGGCACAGGACTGCCCGGTCAGAGTGCCTGCCTCGAAATGTTGGGCGTGCGTGGAGCTCATGCCACTCGACCGGGCGATAATGCCAAGAAACTAGCACAAATCGTCTGTGCTACTGTCATGGCTGGAGAATTGAGTTTAATGGCCGCTCTGGTCAACAGTGATCTAGTCAAGAGTCACATGAGGCATAATCGGTAAGAGTTTGGGGAGAGAACTTAACAATGCATTGAGTATCTAATTAATTTTTTTTTTTTTTGCAGTTCCTCCGTTGCCGTTGGCATCGCTAACAATCCCCTCAATGTGACCGTCTCCAGTTGCAGCACAATTAGCTAAGATTCGATTCTAAGAGGGGCTCCATTGCAGCCTTTTTGTTTCTTCCAACTTGTATATATATTTATATATATAATAGACTTACTCTCAATCAGGCCAGGGCATTGCAACTCACTTCAGTTTAGATGTTATAGTTGAAAATGTTTCACAAAAACAAAACATAATAGAAAATATTTCTAAAAAATCAAGAATTATTCTTAATAATTAATAATGGAATTTTGGCCAGGCCAATATGGCAGTATTTGGAATATTGTAGGTGCAAGTAACGATTTCCAGTCGCTAACCGTTAATAGAAGGTATGTTGTAGGTATTTGAGCTGCTCCTGGAAGGGATCAATAACTTCCACTTAGTTTGTAATGAGAAATATTTTTCTACACAAATAGGTATGGCTTAACTATTTCTTTGCTCCAATCCCACAATCTCCCAATCTCCATTTACCAATTCCCAATGTCGTTGTCTAGTGTTAGTGAAGGCCTTGTGAAATGTGTTGCAATTAGGAAATTTAGAGTTTAGTGGTTAAATTAAAAAAAAAAAAAACGAAAACGAAACTTAAATTAGGTCGAGAATACTTTTCTTTTGAAATCTTTAAAAAATTTAAATGGATAAATGTCCGTTGGTAGTTGACGCTCAGCCCTACATTTATTTTATTTTTTAATAAAAATAATTATTAATAAATTATTATAATTATAATAAATTACATTTGGTTTTTATTTTTTGGAATTTGCTGTGCTTTAATAATTAAGACGATGCTAGGTGATGCACGTTACAAGCAAGCGCACATCAACTTGGGTAGCACGAAGTATTAAATGTGCTTTTGCATTTTGTTAATTTAACCAATTTTGCACCTACATAAACTTTAATTATTTGAGTTTCCGTTATTTTAACTCAAAACGAGCACGCATGAGATAACCACTATTTTCTCAGTGTTTTCAGTGTTAAGAGACGCAGAAACAAATAATTCTTTGGAACCAGTGCTGGAACACGCATATTCGGCTTATTCTTTTTGTTTATAATATATAAAGCATATTGTTGATATTGCTCAATCTAACAAATGGACAAATTGAACTCCACTTTGACCGCCGTAAAAAGTCTTCGCGCAAATGTGCGACAATGCTTCGAGCATTTGGCAGACGGCACCGATGGGGAGGCAGCAGAGGAGAGCCGCAATAAATTTGTCCACGAATTCCAAGACAAGTTTGGTGCAATTAATTCGCAATTGCGGTAAGTGCGACAATGCTTTCTTTATGTGTTTTTTTCATTCATTGCGGTTATTTTACCCAGGGAAGTGGAGCAGCTAATCAATGCCCTACAAGTGCCACAAACGGCTTATTCATTGGGAAACACTGCGTATTTGGCCCTGGAGACGGCTCAAGACCGGCAGACTCTTTATCCCCAGTTGGTCAATAGTTACAAATGGATTGACAAAGTGCACGATCACAGCTTTCTGGCCTTTAACAATCTCAACCAGAATACGCTGAGACGTTCTTATAACTACTGCTCACAGAAGCGACAGCGTTTGCCCTTCTCATCGTTTAACAATGATCCGGAGTAAGTAGTTCATGGATTTTGCGACAACAACATTGTTGACCTACTTTATACGTTGCAGTCACATAGATAAGCTTCTCAGCGAGATTAACACACCGCCGCACACATCTTATCGAGTATTCAGGCCATTTGGATCCAATGCAGTGGCCATTGTCACCATAAGCAATGTCCTGAAGGCAGCCATTGTGTTTAAGGGCGTACTCATTGAGTGGGTGACAGTCAAGGGCTATGATGAGCCACTCGAACAGGACGATCTGTGGGCAGAATCGCGTTACGAGGTCTTTCGCAAGGTGCAGGAACATGCCCATTCCGCCATGCTACACTTCTTCTCACCCACTCTGCCCGACTTGGCAGTCAAGAGCTATGTGACCTGGTTAAATAGCCATATCAAACTATTTCTGGAGCCATGTAAACGATGCGGCAAATATATAGCCAGCGGTTTGCCACCCACGTGGAGAGATTTGCGCACTCTGGAACCATTTCACGAGGAATGTCGTAATTGCTGATAATATACTAAAATAAACTTTAGGCACACTTAACTTGGATACTTCATTTATTTTCATAAAGAAAACAGAAAAAAAATTATATTTAAATGTATTTTGCATGAATGCGTGCCGGGAGAATTTTTAGAAATTCTCTTAACCACATTCGACTGAATAACTACAACGGTTCTAATGCATTTGAATATGGCCAGCAGCAGCAGATGCAGTGTCTACGCCACGCTCTTGGCACAAGCGCTCAAAGTTCTGGCGCAATGTAGCACGGAGTTCTTCGCGCTGACGCTGCACCTGCTCGTGCTGGTATTTGTAGGCCAGCACCACCTCCTGTGGAATGTAACAGTTTTCATCATCTTCGTCTTTCTCGTAGTCGTCAAAGTCGTCCTGCAGTTAGAAAAAGGAAATTCATATAATGTATTTGAATCGAAAATTCATAGGCCTGCCACAGCAATATAATTCTAATAATAGTTTCATACGATAGATAAGAAATATGTTTTAGATAACGTTAAGTTGCCCATAAAAATATTTCTGTGTCCCAATAAAAATGTGAAAATCAGTTCACAACCTCAAATGTCCCACAGATTTGTGGGTCACGAAAATTGGTCAATTTCTCATCGATCACACTTACCCACATCTGCAGCAATGAAAACTTGTGCTCCAAGTGGGCCGAACGGCGATAAAGGATATCGGCCACATAGCAGCTGTCATCCGCACCTCCCCCCATAGACTGCGACTCCTCATCCATGCTTAAACCATCATGGTTGCACAGTCCATCTGAGCAGGAGACCTCAGACCCTTCAGGCGATGAGACCACACTGGATGTGCGCGAATTAACTTGCGATGTTGGAGGATCGCTACCATAGCCAGAATCGCGTACATCCTGCTCGCAGGGACAATTCGGTATGGGAACCAAGTGACAGCAGCTGTTACATTTACCATCATCCACAAGCTCGTCATCCAAGGCAGAATGGGAAATAGCCGGGGTTGATGAGGATACGGCGGCGGCGGTGGCGGCTGCTGTCGACTTTTTCCCTTTTTTGTTATTGGCAGATTTTTGCTTCTTCTTCTTCGATTGCTTTTTCGATTTCGATGTCGATTGTACTGGAGCTGTCTTCAGAACTAGCACGGCGGGCTCAGGCTCAGGTTCTGGTTCGACAATGACAATGCCATCGTCTTCCAAATGCGCCTCCTCCTCCTCCACTTCGTGTACTTCATTATAAACGTCGGCGTCATCATCATCCTCATCGTCGTCCGATAACCCGGCCTCCTTGCGCTGTAGGTGCAACAGACTTTTCTTCTCATCCTTCTTCTTCTTCTTCTTGAGTTTTTTTTGCTCGCGCTTCAACTCCTTGGCCTTCTCGGCACGACTAATTTCCTGATAGAGCAGCTCTAGATTGCTAATTCCCTGTTTCTGTTCCACAAACGTGTCAAAACTGCGACAAAGGGCATGCACGCCAACAGCGGCCAGCACTTGGCAGGCACGCTCTTCCTCCCGCAGACTGACATAGATGCGGCGCAGTCGTTCATACATGATCATACCCACACAGGTAAGAACCTCCTCCTGGGCAATCTCGAGAGTTTTGGCATGACGTTCGCGCAATTTGGAGTAGCTACCGTTGACCTCTGGTTCGGCGCGCTTAATAAGAGCATCTAGGAATTCGATTTTGTTGGTGCTCACATGGATATGCTGGTCAAGCACACATTTTCGGATTTGGGCGTACAGCTGAGCCGCATAGCCCTTATCCTTGGCTGATACCTCACCAATGAGTATCTTGTAGGCGCGCTCAATCTGATAAAAAGAAAATTCAAAATATAAATCGGAGCACAATGAAGAGATTGTAATCATGTGTCCTCACCTTTGTGCGACACCCAGCGCAAAACTTGTGCTTCTTCAGGTAATTTTCGAGCACTTCGTGCAATTCCTTGGTCTCAATAATGGTCAACTCATTGCGGCAATTGTTCTTCATGGCTGACCAAACCTCGCGCCATGTTTCCGAAAACGGTTTCGAGCGGAACGCATCCAAAGAGTGCAGGACACAGCGTGTCTTATTTCTTAATTTGCTGTCGAGCAGATTGTTAAGCACTTCATGATGCCGATAGAGAAGCGTGCCCAGAGCCTGGGGCGTTTTTAGTTTCTCCTCACTGATGCCCAGTGTGGCGGTGGGTCGCAGTTCGAGTGGATCAAGTGTTCGATGTCCTGACTCTGTCAGCTGATGATACAAACGCTCCACTCGCCGGCGACAACCCACACATTGAACGCACTGATTCATCACGGACATGAAATTCTCGCTATCGATCTCCAGAGATTGCCTGCGTTCGGCCTCAGTCAGCAAATTAAATTTACGAGAGAATTCCTCTAGTTCGCGACCACGTATCTGTGGACTATCGATGACCAATCCTTTGCTATTTAGATCCATCAGCATCTGCGAGGAAAGAAAAATTTGCGAGATTGAGAAAAAGAGAATCCAACAGAGAAGAAACGAGAAAGAGAGGTAAGAAAAGAGATGCATTTTAAACCTGTTTTGATGCTACCGCTGCTACTGCGACGCCGGCAGCGCTGCTCGAGCTCTGCATTTTCAAACAACATGGCGACAGAGAAGCAACGAGAAGAAGTCAAAGTCGGTGTTGTGCAGGTGCGGTCGGCTGGAGGGGATGAGGATAACAAGTGTCCTACAGATAACGGAGTCCCCCTAGCTGCACTCTCAGCTGATCAGCAATACAAAATCTTAAATTAGCGTTAAATTAAACGCACAATTTTGCCCTTATAAGTGAGACGTACGTACGTCACATACGCACACACACACAAACACACAAAGGAACTCACCAACACGCACTCGGGCCGTGTTATGAAAGTGTGTATAGGATGATTCGTTTTATATGTAAATTTAGCACTCACCATTAACTTGTCACCTGCCACCAAAGGTAAATGCCTGCGTCCCACATAACTGGAATCATCATCATCGGTATTATAAACTTTTGTGAGTCTCGCCATCTTCGCAAAAGGCCCAACGACGGCACTTTTTTCTAGCCACACAATTTGTAACAGAGGCAATGAAGTTCGGGTTTTCCGGTTCGCTTTGGCAACACAACAACACAGCACAACGTTCAGTAAACAATATTAACAAATTTCCACTTAATTTCCAACAGTTTTTCCACGAAAATTCACTATGAAAAAATGTCACACGTTACGTTGCGCCGATTTGCCTCACCAGATTGATTTCGCTTTGCTAATTTGATTTCGTTTCCTTCAAGTCAATCTATCGATACTTCTCGATATCACGCAGAGTCGAATATTTCGATATCGAGAATAAAAATGGTTGGGTTATGGTCACACTGTGTCGGCTAAGGATGGTCACACTCTGCCGACTGAGGATGGTCAACACTGGTCGACATAAGCGAACAAATTTAGCGTCTTGAAAGAATTTTAAATTATAAAGCGTGTTTTATTTTCAAGTCATTGGCCATTTGGAATCAATTAGCAAAATGTCGCATCACTATGTGGTGACAGCCCAAAAACCTACAGCGGTTGTGGCCTGTTTAACCGGTAAGCAGAAGATAGCGCGAACCAGCATGGGCATAAGAATCCGGAAAGCGCAAGAGAGACGGAAAGAGGCGGCAAGTCAGTTTCCCATCGTACCGCAAAATGGAAAAAAACAGATGCATATGCATGTCTTGCCGGCGGGATACTTTTGGGGGCTGGAAAATTGTTACACAATTGGGGGTATTATGTTGTAGTGTATTTACCATCAATCATTTCGTTTCCAGGCAACTTCACGTCACCCACAGACCTTAACTTGATTATAGCGCGCAATAATCAGGTGGAAATCGGTATAGTTACGCCGGAGGGATTGCGTCCGCTTAAGGAAATCAACATAAATGGCACGATTGCGGTAATGAAGCATTTCCGTCCGCCAGATAGCAACAAGGATTTGCTATTCATATTGACACGTCGCTACAATGTTATGATACTGGAGGCCCGCATGGTGGGCGACACCATAACCGTGATTACCAAGGCCAATGGCAATGTATCCGATTCGGTGGGCATACCCTCAGAGGGCGGAGTAATAGCTGCAATTGATCCCAAGGGTAGGGTAATTGGTATGTGTCTGTATCAGGGTCTGTTTACGATTATCCCCATGGATAAAGATGCCAGCGAACTGAAGGCTACCAATTTGCGGTAAGTCAAACCGACTTACCCTGTTTTTGTATAATTTCAATTTTACCTCTTTGCAGCATGGATGAGCTGAGTGTCTATGATGTTGAATTTTTACATGGATGCCTTAATCCAACTGTCATAGTCATACACAAGGATAATGATGGACGCCATGTCAAATCGCATGAGATCAATTTGCGCGATAAGGAATTCATGAAGATTGCTTGGAAACAAGATAATGTAGAGACTGAGGCCACTATGCTTATACCGGTGCCATCGCCCATTGGTGGTGTCATTGTGATTGGACGCGAGTCGATTGTCTATCACGATGGCAGCAATTATCATGCTGTAGCTCCTCTTACTTTTCGTCAGAGCACAATAAATTGCTATGCTCGTGTGGATAGCAAGGGATTGCGATATCTTCTGGGCAACATGCATGGTCAGCTGTATATGCTATTCTTGGGCACTTCAGAAAGCAGTAAGGGTGTTACCGTCAAGGATATTAAAGTGGAGCAACTGGGTGAAATTTCCATACCGGAGTGTATTACCTATTTGGATAATGGTTTCTTATATATTGGAGCTCGGCATGGTGACTCTCAGCTTGTGCGTCTCAGCTCGGAGGCCATTGAAGGCTCCTATGTTATTCCAGTGGAGAACTTCACCAATTTAGCTCCTATTCTGGACATTGCAGTCGTCGATTTGGATCGTCAGGGTCAGGGGCAGATAATAACCTGCTCGGGTAGCTTTAAGGATGGCTCTTTGCGTATCATACGCATTGGAATTGGCATCCAGGAGCATGCTTGCATTGATTTGCCCGGCATCAAGGGCATGTGGTCCCTGAAAGTGGGAACCGATGATGGTCCTTATGAAAATACATTGGTGTTGGCCTTTGTCGGTCATACAAGGATCCTAACGCTGTCTGGTGAGGAAGTGGAAGAAACCGAGATACCAGGATTTGCCAGCGATTTGCAGACCTTTCTGTGTGCTAATGTGGACCATGATCAGGTTCGTGTACTACAATATCTTTTAGAACAAAATTGAAGAAGCAACTCTATCTCCCTCTCTCTAGCTTATCCAAGTTACCTCAGACAGTGTGCGTTTGGTAAAAAGTTCCACAAAATCTCTGGTGGCCGAATGGCGACCTGAGGGCGATCGGTCCATTGGCGTCGTCTCCTGTAATGGCACGCAAATTGTTGTTGCATCGGCTCGCGATATATTCTACATTGTTATTGAGGATGGAAACTTGCAGGAGAAATGCCGCAAGACATTAGCTTATGAGGTGGCTTGTCTAGACATTACACCCCTGGATGAAACACAGAACAAATCTGATTTGGTGGCTGTGGGTCTGTGGACAGATATTTCGGCTGTGATGCTTTCATTGCCAAATTTGGACACAATATACACAGAGAAGCTAAGCGGTGAAATAATTCCACGCTCTATATTGATGACCACCTTCGAGGGCATTCATTATTTACTCTGTGCCCTGGGCGATGGTTCCATGTATTACTTCATTATGGATCCCACTACCGGACAATTGACCGACAAGAAAAAGGTTACCCTGGGCACTCAGCCGACCACTTTGCGTACTTTCCGATCGTTTGCCACAACCAATGTGTTCGCCTGCTCGGATCGGCCGACAGTGATCTATTCATCAAATCACAAATTGGTTTTCTCCAATGTCAATCTCAAGGAGGTCAATCATATGTGCTCGCTAAATGCTCAAGCGTATCCCGACAGCTTGGCTTTGGCCACTAAAAACTCTGTTATTCTGGGCACTATCGATGAGATCCAAAAGCTACATATACGCACCGTTCCCCTGGGCGAGGGGCCTCGTCGAATTGCCTATCAGGAGGCATCGCAAACGTTTGCCGTGTCTACATTACGCATCGATGTTCATGGACGCGGTGGGCCCAAACCGCTGCGCAGCAGTGCCTCAACTCAAGCCCAGAATATAACTTGCAGCTCGAATATCTTGCCCAAGCCCGGGGGTGGCAACTCCACGGCAGCCAATGCAGAAGTGGGCCAGGAAATCGATGTACATAATTTGCTGGTGATTGACCAGAATACATTTGAAGTGTTGCATGCCCATCAGTTTGTGTCTCCCGAGAATATATCGGCCTTAATGTCAGCTAAGCTGGGCGATGATCAGAATACGTACTATGTGGTGGCCACCTCGCTGGTCATTCCCGATGAACCTGAGCCCAAAGTGGGTCGCATCATCATCTTTCACTACCATGATAACAAGCTTACTCAGGTGGCTGAGACCAAGGTCGATGGTACTTGTTATGCCCTGGTCGAGTTCAATGGGAAAGTCCTGGCAGGAATCGGTAGCTTTGTGCGTCTCTACGAGTGGACTAATGAGAAAGAGCTGCGCATGGAGTGCAACATACAGAACATGATTGCCGCATTGTACTTGAAGGCCAAAGGTGATTTCATTTTGGTTGGCGATCTGATGCGTTCCATAACGCTTCTGCAGCACAAGCAAATGGAGGGCATATTCGTGGAGATAGCTAGGGATTGTGAACCTAAATGGATGCGGGCCGTTGAGATACTAGATGACGATACCTTCCTGGGCTCTGAAACGAATGGCAACTTGTTTGTGTGCCAAAAGGACAGGTGAGTTTAGGTTGATTCAAAAATGATTTCTCCAATTAATCTAATCATCTTATGTTTCGAACAGTGCTGCAACCACAGACGAAGAGCGTCAGTTACTTCCAGAATTGGCGCGTTTCCATTTGGGTGACACGGTCAACGTTTTCCGTCACGGTTCGCTGGTTATGCAGAATGTAGGCGAGCGCACTACGCCCATCAACGGCTGTGTACTTTATGGCACTTGCAATGGAGCCATTGGCATTGTTACTCAAATACCGCAGGACTTTTATGACTTTTTGCATGGGCTTGAGGAGCGTTTAAAAAAGATAATCAAATCGGTTGGCAAAATCGAACACACTTATTATCGCAATTTCCAAATCAATACCAAAGTGGAGCCCAGTGAAGGCTTCATTGATGGCGATCTAATTGAAAGCTTTTTGGACTTAAGTCGCGACAAAATGCGCGAAGCTGTCTTGGGGCTGGAGGTGAGGATCAATCTTCCTAGTAGATGGATGGTTCCATATGATAGTTTTAATTAATAATTCCTTTTCTCTTGGCAGTTAACCCTTTACGGCGAGCGCAAAAGTGCCGATGTCGAGGATGTCATCAAGATTGTCGAGGATTTGACGCGCATGCATTGAAGTAATCATGATTTTTGCTTTAATTTTATGTATATAGGTATATGAAACGAAAACCGATAAACCCACACAATATATGTTTGAGTGTGGACCAAAACATTGATACCATGTATCCCCTGTGTAATCCTGTAACAAACAAACAAAAAACGGAAGAAAGCGAGTCGTCCAAATTCGTTTCACTATTACCAGTATCGGCTGTTTCTCCTGCCCCGATTTGCTCGTTTATGTATTTGTTTTGCTCTCAATGGACATTGATTATATAGCAAATATTATATGGTTTATATGCGCCCTTTTAAAGTTGCGCCAGTCATGCATTATTTGAATAAAAATTTTAAAATTTCAATTGTTACTTTTTCTTTGGATTGTAAGTTGAATTGAAAACGAGTAACAACGAGCATTGTTACTTAAGTTAGAAGACTTCTAGACGAAACGCCCAATCTGTTTTCATTTTAAGTTATTACTATGGGCAATCTATACACAGTTATAGTTACTATTAGGTAGAACTACGACATCCTTGGGGACTCCAATTTATTGAGGTTAGTCCTAAAAATATACTTAGACCAAGCATGTTAAATTAAAGGATGCCAAGTTAGACAAAACTCCATGGGTCCATTTTTAAAAATTGTTTTGATTTTTCTACTACATATATGTACATATGTCGATATGCTGACCCAATACTGAGCTTATGTTTTGTAGGGCATTTATTAAGTATACTCAAAACCTCTTTTAAAGGAAAAATGTAATTTCAGTTGTCAATTAAGACTAACTGCCGCCTTAAAGTATGCAATGATTCTTCTCTATACTAAAAAATTAGTCTAGAAAAACTCCTTAGATTAATGCTAAGATAAAATTAGCAAATTTTGGTAAAAGAAGAAATTATGTAAACAAAACTATGTAGAACCATATTTTGACTATGAGGAGCTCCATAGCGTCAACGTTTCTCATGATTTAATTGAACTTAAAAAGAAAATAGCTTTATTTTATTTATAAAAACTACAAAAAATATTTAACTTAGAAGCGACAAATGTAACTGTATATTCTTAAGGTTGTCTATTTACATTTCTGTACTTGATCTTTACAGGTTCCTTTCAGGTATCCCTTACGTTCAGAGCTCATGCGTAGCTCTGCTCAGGCACGTATGTATATGAACAGATCCGCGCGAGCTCACGTGCTTGATTTGTTTGCAGCAAACGTGAGATGTGAGATGGATATAGGGGGAGGGGTCTGTCTGGTGGCATTGGCGTTTTCATTCATTAATACACGTATACATCCAGACAACACACACCAACAAAGGAAAGCCACTGGAATGAAACTGGAATATGTGTTGCACGTTCAGCCACCACCAAAAGTTTGCCTGCCAAAGTGTGAGTGTGTAGAGATGTATGTGTGTGTGTATGCGTGTGCGCACTCGTTGTGCCTCCACACCACTTGGCAGCCTCTGCCTCTGCCGCAATCTCACTGCCTGCGCTGCCGCTGCTGCTGCTGCCCGCTGCCTATCCCCAGCACCAGTTACTGCAGCTCCGTCCAAGCCTCAGACTCAGACCTCAGACTCGGGTCCATTTGAGTTTTTGTCGTAGTCACTCATTCGTTCGCCGCCTGCTCGCTAGTTCAGCTGCGCGTCCACATTCATATCATCGGTGTGTCTCCGTCTCGTCTCCTCAGTCTTAATTGTCGTGCGGTAATTCTGCTTTTTCCCAACTATTACCAACAATTTAAATTAACAAAATATGTTAAACATTATTTAAGTGCTCGGAAACTGAAACAATACAGTACAAAAAATAGCAAGAGGCCTCATTAAAAGCTTTTTCCATAAAACTCGCTCGGCCACAACGCATTGCAATTGCAACAACAAATTGTTGACAAAAAAAAGGAAAAAGAGCAAAAACAAAAGCAATAAATGAAAATGTGCTAACAATAATTAACATTCTGTTGGTCGGTCGTTTATAATTTTATTGTTGCTCGGAAACGAAGCTCGCCGGAAGTGGTAGAGCTTTGCCTCAGTGGATTATCGACGGCGGCCATTTTACAAAAATACCAGCGGCAAAACGGATAGCTGCAAAAGGTGAGTCCCATATACACAGACACAGAGCCCAAGGAATATTATGCTAATAAACCAAAAACCCTTCTACTACGAATGAGTCACCCAAACTGGCAACACTTACAAACACGAACCCAATGAACAGTAAACAAAGAACAAGAAACAAGTATGAAATTCAATGCGAATAGTTGTAGGCGCTGAAAAAAGCATTTGAAAAACATGTGTATGGCAAACAAAGAATCCGAAACCCTAACGTATCGTCAACGTCATCGAGGCCATGTCACCGTCACCAACCGTCAGCAACCGCCAACGTCCTCGCCTCAGTCTCATTCTCATTCTCCCGACCCGCTTCGAAATCCCCATTCTGTAATACGACTCTTCAGCAACAACCAGGCAACAACGGGCTGCTTTTGCGCCGTAAACGATGAAGAATCAGAATTATTGTTTAGCAACAATAATAAAAAGGCAGCAACAACAATAAAACAAAATAAAAAGCATCGCCCTAACCCCGAAAAAAACCCATAAACTGTAACGCCCGACTGCCAAATGCAAATATTAAATGAAAGAAACAAAAAACAACAACGACAACCAACAACAATTTAATATTAATGAAAAAAAGGGAAAACCAGCAAATCGAATTGCACTTAAAAGAAACATCAGAACACAGACCACAATCCTGCTCGCTGGTCATCAGGCAGCATTTCCATAAAAAATCTTAGGTCAATGGTACTTTCGGATTTGTTGACAGAAAGACCCTTCAGAATAGGTAGATCTTTTTTACAATATAAACAATGGTTAAATGCTAATCATGGATCACACGAATTGCGCTAAAATTCAAACATCTTAACTAAGACACACAATCAACTAAGTTTGGAGTATCTTCTTAGACATCTATTAATTTTGGTCGTCATTATTTCTAATGATCAATAAAAATTAAGCCATGAAGCATATGTAATTCTTACATTTAGATAATGTAGAAATTTTGGTTGCCTTCATTTGCTACATTTTCAGAGTATCATATTTTTATTGTAATTTCTGATACGTTATATACTGTAATATCAAAGAACCTTTCACTCACATACCCACACACACACACACACACACACCCACAAATATAACAAAAGATTAAAGACGAATTCAGAATTGTATTTCCCATACAATCAAAAGCATTAACAAATCATATTATCAATAACCAAAAAAAAAACAAATATTTCATTACTTTTGGTTCTTGATTATTACCACTCAAAAGCCTTTTCTTTTTACATTATTTGTGGGATCAATTGTTAATTGGAATATATCCCTTTCTATTTCTAGTCATTATTCCCTAAACTTGATCCACAATTTACAAGTTTTTCGACATAGAACTAATTTGGTAGACAAATGCTATAGAAAGTTCTAAAATCATTACCATAACCAGCATATAAGATGAATCTGCTTCAAACTCACAACTATTGGTGAAATTTTTAAGATTTTCCTACTTACTAATCAGACAGGGTATTTGAAAGTTAGAGAAAGTTTTGGAAATAACAATTAAAAGAGCAGAAAATCTGTTTTTCAGTCTATGTAAGTGGATGAAAGAGGCGATATTCACTAGAGTTAAATGCATACCAGGGAAATATTCCAAGTTTAATGTAGAATATGCAAATTGCGCATAGCTAATTTGCATTTATGACAACGACAAGAAGAAAAGCAAAAACTGAACAAAAAATAATAATAACTAATAATCTGGCGAGAAAGGAGACGGAGACGTAGACGGAACACCGAAACGCGACAACAACATCAGTGAGAAACACATATGCGAGAAATTTACTATAATACTTCCAGGAAGGCAAAAAGAGAGTGCCGACCGAAGGCAAAACAAATGTTGGGCTTTGGATATATACTTATTTACATATATACGAAAAAGATATTCATATAGTAAGAATGTGTGTGTGTTGGCCAGCGGAAAGAAGTGACCATGACGACAACGAAGGTGTCGCGAGCCAAGCAAATTAGCGGCTGTGTCCAATTTGAAAACGAGCCACGAGACGCTCAAGAGGATGTCGTAGGATTGAAAGGGGTATAGGGAGTGAGTAGACATCCTGTAAATATGTACGTGTGTGTGTGTGTGTGTGTGTGCGTATCTGTGTCGCTCTGTCACGTGAAATCAAATCAGGCATCACAATTTCATGCTCAATCGCCAATGTAATTGAGCCGCACAGCCGTCTCCTTCTCCGACTTCCACTCCGATTCATAGTTCTGTCTCCTTTAAGTAACCCAGGTTATTGCCGCCGCCGCCGCTATGTCTGCCACAAATCCAATTGGTTTACAGAGAGCTCAGCTAAACCATTTAAGTCCGGAATCCGGATCATCAGAGGGGTTTTCCGCTTGTGGAAAAACATCAGCTTCCGTGTAAATTGAGCGGGGGTCAGTCAAGCATGAAATGCAGCTGGAGCACTTCTACTACTCCTTGAACTATTTATAAGCCAACTTTCAATACACAGTTCTTACTTAATATATTATACGATGCGATATTTTAACAACTACTATTTATTTATGAGTTAATTTATGCGTTAGCACGGACTTCTCTGCACACGTCACCGTGTGGCACACATTTAGAACTTTGTTGTTTTTTTCTATACACTCTGAGTTGTTGTCCTTGGCTGGTCCTCTGCCCATTGTTTGGATCACGTACCCCGTTCAAATCTCCAATATCGAATTTGTTCGATCTCAACAAGCCGCAACTTTGTTTCGAAAAGTGAGCAATAACACAGCAGCAGCAGCTCCTGACTGTTATCCTTTGTGTGCTATGCTGTGCTGGTGTGTGTCTTCGCTTCGTGTCGTCCTCGTCCTGCTATCGGATAGCAGAGAGCCCGCATGCACGTTTCATATTCTTGTATCTGTATCTTTGGCGTTTAGAACTTGCAAGTTCTTTTCTCTTCTCATTTTTTTTTTTAAAGGGTTCAAGATTTTTGTGTGGAAAACATGGGATTCTTTATGTCCAATATCGATGTGTGCATATTTTATGATCGCATGTCCTTACATGCATAGATGTCTGTCTTAGATATCAAGATCTTGATTTTTCTCAACATGTGCATACGCATGGGAAAGTTGGTTATGCAAAGAATTTTTCCCTTTCAGTTTGATGGAAAACATAAACCCTAAAATGTAAAAAGAAAGTAATGTAAAGTAAGGAAATAAAGAATAGAAAAAAGCTGCTGGTTATCGGTTTAAATTTCCAAGCATTTTAATAACAATTATATTAAATAAACCTTACATAGTCGGAATTGTAAGAAACAATCCAATGGAATTTGTACCAAAGAAAGAAAATTATTTTAAGTGAGTTGCTCAGATGAAAAACTTGTCATAGGTAAAGTTAAATGTACATTTTCACTGGCATTTTCCAATAATTCCTTAGAAGTACATATGTATGTGTGATTTGACTCCTGATAGTAAATGATGATGATGTTGGATGAGCTTCTGTCGACATTATCACTTTTTACATGCAAAAATAATGCCTACAATAATATAATTTTTACTTATTTCTCTTGTCATTGTATTTGACCAAAATTTCAATCAGCAGCAAAGTGTAAAACCTTCTTAATAAAAATGAATTTAAAAGATATTTAAACATATTAAACTATCTTTGGGATGCTGTTATCTTCATTCAGACTTTGGATGGCGCCAAGCTGTGTGATTCACACCTCTCTCAGAAAAGATATTTTATAAGCGTAATCAAGAATATTTAAAATTTTTGCACGTTGCGCGATGATTACAAGAACATGAGCAATTGTATCTATGCGGCCAGCAATTACAGCAGCAACAGTGACTCCAGCAACAACAAATGCACAGCTGAGGGCAACAGCAACATTTCTGCAGCGCGTGCAAGAAAATATGAACGTCATATGCGATTAGCTCATCGACTTCAAAAATGACAAAATAAACGATGGAAGAAAGAAGTACAAACAAAAACAAATAGAAAAAGAAAAGAGAACACCAAAATAAAAAACGACAAGCCAAAACATTGTAAGAGAGAGAGAGAGAGAGACACACACAGAGACAGAGCAACTGGTTAATAAAAGGCGATATTATTATAACATATCGACAACACGTGCCACACCAACAACTGAGGCAAGTGACAAAAGATGCCAAAAGCGTGATCGGCCATAAGTTCGGTCCGATCGATGAAAGAATGAATCGCGTAAATGTCGGTCGTTCAAAGTATGCCAACTGCCTTAAAAAGTAAACCAAAACCAAAGAGCCAAAATAACATGATTTGCACTGTGCTGCCTATTCCCATGAAATATCAAAATCTCGGTCGATCTGTGTTATCTTATCTTCTTATTCCTATAGATATATAGTTCTCTAATAGAAGTTTAACTTCCCAAAGTTATTGCCGCAATTGCTATAATCTTTAGGTAAGTGTATATAGACAAACGATTATCAAAAATTGCTGATCTAAGCATTGTTATTTATATACATTTCTCTCGAGTTGTGTGGTACTGAATTAGGGGTCAACTATTAGCGGGGTCGCCTTCTACTTCTGCTTGGCTCAGCAATGTCCGCGAAGAAAGTCGAAGAAAGCGGCAACTTCGGTGAAATGCAAATGCAATTTAATGCCAACGCTGCACAAGTCATGGCCGGCTGGCATCAACACATATGACATTGTCCGCAACGAAGGCGACATTGGAACAACAGCAATAGCAACACCAGCAGCAGCAACACTATCAACTGCAGCAGCAACAATAATACCAAGCTCAAGCCAATCAAATTAAAAGTAAAACAAAGCCGAACTAAAGCAGAGCACCGAGCCCAGTGCCAGAGCCCTGAGTTGGAGCTAGAGAGCCAGAGGCAGCGAGCAGCAATGTCGTCGACAGCGATTTAGTTACGGTCAGCTTTAGAACCGAGTCGGTGTCGGCGGGGCCCGCAGTGCTGCAACCAGTGACCGATCAAACAACGTTTTCGCGTTTTTTTTATGTGGGCATAATTTACGATTTCTCGCGGACGTAGCTGCAACTTTTCATCTTCGATGCAGCCTTCAGCACCAGATCAACTGGCAATAACAACAACAACAACAACATCAACAACTTGCTTATGAGATGGATCCAAAAAGTAATCATTAATCGACGACATCAGTGAACACGAAATTTATCCAGTAGTCGCCATGGCTACTTGCAGCTGCACTGTATTGTCCAGTCTTCAGTCTCTGTTTGTTTTTACAGTGTCTCGGGATTCTTGGTTTTCGTTTTTTTTTGTTGTTGTTGTTCCTTTTTTCATACTGTTTGCATACGGTAGCCCCCAAAATGATTTGTTTTGTCTGCCCCGAACCGAGAACAGGCGGCTCTGGAGTAGGAGTATGGAGTATGGATAGAGAGAGTGGGAGGCTAACAGGGGAAGATTGGTCTAACGGCCACGTTTTGTGGTCGTTGATTTTGTGTTCGTGTTAGTGTGTTGGTGTTAGTGTTCTTGTGGCAAAGTGAATTTTGAATTGTGTCGGAAAATATTGAATTACATTTTCATTTGTAAAATGTGGCAAAGGCAAAAGCTACAACAAAAGATTTAAAAGGAAAACAAAGCGATATATGTGCTGAACTTTGTTTAAGTGCTATTTGAAATTAATATTTTAATTGGGTAGATCTATTGCATCTATCTGCCTAGATCTAAAAACAATAAAAGAGATTTCAATCGAAAATATTTATCAACACGAAACAAAAAAAAAAACAATAAACTTTTATGGTATTTAAAATGGTTAAAAACTATTTCTATTTTTCAAACGGGAAATTTGATTTCCTCTTTCTAATCAAAAAAAGTAAAAAACAAATAAGAAGATAATTTTTTTTTTTAAATTGCGTTACGCAATACCTAAACAGTATCTGTCCAAGTGATTTAAGCGCCGATCTAGAAAAGAACAATCAAAAAGCTTTTGAAAAGTTGCTTTGTAATCATGTAATTCCCTAAATTTTAAAAATATTTTTGGTCTACTTATATTACGAGCAGCATTTGTTCTGGCTTAAAGATTAGAGCATTTCTTAAGGGTGTACTCCTTGCTCCTTACTCCATGAAAACCGTTTAGATTTGAATTCGCATCTTAACGGGTTTTAGGCATGCAAAACTCAAGACTGTTTTAATTACAGTTGTAAAATGTCTATTAAATTTAATATATTTTGACAAGCACATATAAATATTTACTGATTTCCTGCAGATAATTTTAAAATTAATACGTTTTTGTTTTGCTGGAAGTTGTTGTTTGTATTTATTAACCCATTTGGTAAAAATGCATTAAACAGGGGAAGGAAATAAAAGAAATTTCACATTTTTTTACGAACTCGCTCGCTGCTATAAAAAAGTAAATAAAATTTTAATGGTTTGTTAAGGATTTGCATTTCGTATAAGAAAAATGGCGTCAAATGTAAATACACTCACACAAATCCACACAGAGCTGACATTGAATTTTGACAAACGGAAGAGGTTTTTGCTTAACTGTGTGTGTGTGTGTGAGTGGGTGCGAGTGAGTGGAAATGGACATGCCTCAAAAATGGGGCGAGAAAAAATTGGAAAAATATCATTGCCAGACCGTTAAAGGGCTGAAAGAGAAAGCTGAATAACTCGCTAATGGAGTGTAAAAGGCGCACACACACACACACGCGCTCATGCAAAATACAAAATGAAACTCAAATAACAATTATTAAGGCGTTGCCAGACAAGCACACGTATACAAGCACACATACAACAATTATACGCCTGTGTGTGTGGGCGGAGCGGCGGTAGACAGGCGCGATACAAACACAGACACAGATACACACACTCTCAGACAACTGTCAGCAGCAGTTCCAGTTTACCGTTCCAGGCCGCGCGTTTTGGCTTTGTGTATTTGTGTGTGCGTCTGCGTGTGTGTGCGTGTTTGTGTGAGGCGATTTAAGCGCGCCGAGACAGCCAATGAGAAAATGTTGTTGCCTGCGCACTTGTATTTGTGTAATACTCTGCACTCTCTCCCGCTCTCGCTTACGCTCACTGTTGTTGTTTAGCCGGAGGGTGGCCTTTAGTTGTGTGCGTGTGTGTATGTGTGTGAGGTTGTATTTGGGAACCAGTTTTTCCCTTTGGTTTTGTTTTTTTTTTTTTGTTAATTTTTTTCTTTCTTGCCTTTACACTCAACAACAGCTGAAGCTGGAGCAGCGCAGCCGTATTGCAATGGTCGGTGAATGAACCATGTTAAGAGGGCACTGTGGTACAAAATCAAAATCAAAAAAGACATTGAACAAAACTGAGAAAAATGGATTTTATAAATATCTAACTAATTGGGTAGAAGGTTGTTATTCTCCTTTCTTTTGCTTTCTATAGAACTGACTTAGAGGCCGTCTAAGTGTTTTTAAGGAATTTCGGCCCCCCTTCAAAAAGGCGAAAATATATTTGTTTCTTCTTAAAAGCAAGGCTACAAAACTGCTCCTAACGTTTAAAAGGATCCCATTTTCTACCCTTTCGCTTAATATCAATTATAAGTACTTCTGCTTTCAGATATATATTTTTTGAACTCTAGAAATGTTATCCCTTTATAGAAGATATCATGCTCAGTAGAAACCAAAATCAATGATATATTGTATACTTTTGTCTTGGTGATGATGTTAATCCAAACATGTCTCTAATTTGAAAATTATATTTTGGAAATGATAAAAAGTAACAAATTAAAGTTATGAAGCTCAATATTTAGCTATCTTTCAATTTATGACAAGTTTTCTATGCTCATGATCCACTGTGCTTCTGTGCTGACAATCTTTCTAATGCTACCTGAACGGAGACACCATTTTCTTTTTGCTTGCTGGCATCCCTCTAAAAGTGTGTGTGTGTGTGCGTGTTTCCTGTGCTCTTGTATGCATATGTAATGTGTGTGTGTATTTCAGGTCTGGTCTAGGATTTGATGTTTTTAAATTCTTTTGTCTCGTAAATTTTTTGATGAATGTACATATGTACCTACATACATAGTTACAAAACGGGGGCTGAGATTTGTCTGGGGGCTGTTTGCTTGGCTTTGTTGGTGTCTGAGTGTGCGTGTGTGTTCTATATGTTTATCTTTTTTGTTAGTGTGCGTGTTTGACTTCTAGTGAGGAAATCCGCTTAATGCTGTAATTTTGTTGCCCTGTTCAAACGAACACGTCGACTTTGATAATGCGACAATTTCTCAGTATGCAAAAATTTGGTTAGATATTTCTTATTCACTTACAAAGTAGGTTATATTCTTTAAAATGCGAAAAACCTAGTCAAAAGACAGTTAAACAGTTGATATACGTTAAGCATGCCAATATAGGAGTATATAATTTTACCAAATTCGGGGGGACCCTTAATAAGAAATATCGTCACCTAAATGGGATCGTGGCTACGCCCTTGTTTATGCTAAGCTTTTTGTTGCTCAATTTGCAATCACTTACAGATTAAAATAATATTAAAAAAATAATAATAAACATATTTCTAATATTTTCTAACATATTATCAACTCTATAGTAAACCCTTAAACTTTTTTTAAATTATCATTCTTCAATGCAATATTTATGATGTATTATTAAGGCAAAGCTTGCTAGATTTCTAGACAAATTATACAGCTACTTACAGCTGTCACTAAACACTTGATATTTTTATTTTATTATACCAAAAACTCTTTCAACTGAGAACCAAATATCTTTAAATTGTCAACACTCTGCATAGAGGGAAAACTAACTAATTGGATAGAATTAAAGGGGCTTAACAGGAGAAAAGGGAAAATTGTAAAGAAATCCACATCCTGATGTATCCTAAGCACCCCCTCCGAACCTGAGGGGGATCCTAAGCTAGAAACACCGCAAAGCGGCTGCTGCTATTTCCAGATACAAAATGTCAACCTTGATACTAAAGTGAAAACTGTCGTAAATTTCAAGGTAAGCGAGCATTTTGGGGAAAAACAATAGCCCTATACCTTATGTAAAAGAATATATAAAGCAAGTCTATATAATCTTAAAATAGAGCCATTAAAAATGGCCGCCTTTCGCTTCATTTGAGTTTCGAGAATAATTCAATGACGTAGATATAACAATTTTTTTTCTTTTCATTCGGAAATTGTAGTTTTCGCTTACATAAATTGAAATTGTAGCAACAATGGAATTTAAATGCGTTCTCTGCTGAGGTTGGGTGTAAGAAGAGTGTGTATGTATGTGTGTGAGTGTGTAAGGTATATATGACATAGGTATCTAATGAAACGTGATTTTCTCTAAAACGTGACTTTGTATTGATTTTTCTTTCAACGCCCAAGCAACCGCTGAGGCGGAGAGGTTGTTGCATATTGCTATTGTTGCAGTTGTTGTTGCTGCTGCTCTTCTTGTTGTTGTTGTTGTCTTTAGCTGCTGCACTTTTACTACCCGACACTATCATAAAATGTAAATTGACTACGTAACAGATTGACTTTCCATACGTCAAATGACATTGATAGTTATTAAAATGATATTAAAAGTATTGCAAGTTATCATGTACTTATATATCTCTTTTTATTTTAGTTATGTTTGCTTGTGTTGGTTGATTTATTGAGAAGATTTGCCATCTCAGTTTTTGGCGTGTTCCCCTGCGTGTTTCTACACATGCCATTAAAATTGTTTAATATTGAGGATTGACCCAAAAACCCTTTAAAGAAGTTGTAAAAGTGTCTATGCATTTTTTGAGTCTTCGGCTTGGAGTCATTCTAAATAATAATAAAAAAAATGCTATTTTCTGTTGAACTACGAAAGAAATTAGATCAAAATTTGCCGTTAAATGAAATATTGTTAACTTAAATCAGACGAAATATGTTACTCTATGTTTTTCAATAACTGCAATATTTGTTTGCCTATATTTACTTATCTACTATGTGTAGCATATTTACTTAGTTGATGTTGCAGTCTGTGTTCCTGTGTTGCTCGACTATTTACCAGTTTCCACGTGTTTATTTATTTAGTGTCCATCATCAAGGTGTCGGTGTTAGGTGTTGTTCCCGTTTTGCCTGCTGCCGTTTCAGAGCAAATTCAAAATCAAATTCAAATTTATAGTGAACATCACGTACTGACAACTGGCCACCAACCAGGAGAACAAAGACAACAATGAGACACGGCATTTGGACTGACATTGGGTCTGATTCCCAGTGCGGTGGTGGTGCCCAGGTTCAAGTCCATTGTACTCGAACTTTTTTGACTGGAAGTGATAATAAAGAGGTGTTTGTCCATATGTGTGTGTGTACATTGCGTAGGTGAGGTTGGACCAAGGAGGAACTTGCTCTGCCATGGTATAAAATTATGGTTATCGATTTGACCCTTGGATGTGTTGCCCCTTGTTGCTTGACTTGTTTGATTTGCCGGTCATTGCGGGGCTGGGCCGCGTCTTTTTTTTCGTATTGGTGTTGGTCTATGGAGTTTTCGATGCGGCCCAGCGGCCATTTGGTTGCAAGTTTGTATTGTTGATCGATTTTACGTGATATTTTCGAGATTTTCCGTATTTATAGTTGGCCGCTGTGCGATGTTGCTGCTGCTGGTGCTGATGGTGTTGCTGCTGCTGGCATTGTTGTAGTTGTTATTTTATTATTATTTTTATTTCATTTGAAAGTTTACTTTCGCATTTTCAACGCCTCATCGCTTTGCGTATTTGCGCTACTTCTCTCTGGCCCTCCTCTCTCTCTCTCTCTCTCTCTCTCTTGTGTTTGTCCTCATTCCTTATGCCTGTTGTCCCCCTGCTCCATGTGAAACGTAGCGAACCGAACTGAACCGAACCGGGAGCAGTATGTTTGTTTAACAAATACAAATAAAATATATGCATAATTATTTTTGAAAATATTGTAATGAAAATAATGATTATGACGTTGGTTCATTATGATTACGATGATTATTGGTCGCTCGATTGGTATTTGGTTAGTTTTTTTCTCTCTCTGTCTCTCTTTCTCTATTTGCTTTCACTTCATTGACACTTTGAATTGATCTCTGTTTGCCATTTGGCTGGTGGGATTTGTATTTGCCTTTTTCTGGTTTGTCAAACTTAGTTTCATGATTTACGAATAGTTGTGAATAATTTGTGGAGTTAATATTTAGCAAATACATTGAGCATTTTGCTTGTATTTGCCAGTCAGACTGGAAATTCATTTCAATTTGCATGTTTTGCAACTTTGCCTGGAGATTACAAAATACATCAAACAATTTAATACGATTATTTCTAGCTACATATAAAGAAAGCCAATGAAAAATATGAAAAAAAACAACAATTCAATTTCATTTTATAAACAAATAAACTTTTGTTTGTTTTTTCCAAATTGTATAAAGGTTTGAATATTTTAGGGCTTTAAATTTATCTCTTGGGGGTTAAATAAGAACGTGATGAGGTAATTTTTGTTAGTCATCTTTGCTTTCAGTTTAAAATTGAAAATTTATTATAACTTACAAGTTTTGTGTCTGTATTTATGCCCTAGCAAAATAGGATCCCAGCTACGAAATCGAAAAGTTTGTGATAATTTGTAATTGAAATTATGGTGAAGAACTAAAAAACTGAAAAGTGGAACTTGAAATTGTTTGACTTTGATGGCGTTTTATATTACTAGATTCAATTAAGAATCTATTTCATTATACGAGATATCTTATGTTTATATTGGTTAAAAATTTGCTGAGTTATATTTCTCTTTTGTTTTTTTTTTTTTGAAAAGCTTAAAACATTTTTTAGTGTTTAACTTGAACTGCTCGAAATGGTTCTAATTTTGGTAGCATAAACTACCATTATGATAATCAATAGGCAATTCTTTGCATACATTAGGGGGCCATAAATGGTTTTAATGCTCTCTGCGCAGAGCACAGAAATGGCACAAGAACAACAAAAACAATGACGACTGCTCGGCAATTAGCGGATTTAGCGGCGACCAGAAAACAATGGCAATGCCTTCTTGTTGTTGCTGTTGTTATGACCGTCGTTACTTGTTATTGCTGGCAATTAAAAGCGTACGCCCAACACCCTTACACGCATACACCCGCACACACCACCCTTGCCGGGACAAAGTTTTGTTTGATAATGTTAAAGTGCCGGGCAAACAAATCAAAAAGCATATTGAAATTGGGTTAATGTTCAGCGGCAATGGGCGACTCTCTCTCTCTTAGAGGGCTAAGGACATTCTGCTGCTGTTGTTTGCTTTACGGGTTATAATCCGAAAATTAAGCGGGAGCTGAGCATTAAAATTTCTGCGACCCATTCGCGGGGGTTGCTCCTGCTGATGCTGTCCCTCAACCCCATTCCACCGTTGACTGTTGTTTTAAGATAAAACTTCATGTGCGTTGAAAAAACAAGAACCGCGTGAACCGAGCTGAGCGGAGAGAGAGCAAAACTTCGGGGCGGAGAAGCGTAATTTGTTGAATTTTTTCCTTTCAGGAAGCCCGGAACTGAAGCAAACAGATTTTTGCTCAGTGTTCGTTGTGGTTGCCGTTGCCGTTGCCGTTGCCTTATCGTATGTCCTGGCCATCTTACAATGGCATATGTTACGCACATTGAAAACGTATGTTGAATTTTCCATATATGTATAGACATTCACCTGATAGCACCGACCGACCGAACGACAAGACCAACAGGACTAGCACCGACTGGTATGGGAATCTCGGCAACTTTCTCACACTTTGCACGCTCGACACGAGCAAAATTCTACATGTGTTTGGGTGTTTATCAATTGGATGTCCTGGAATTTCCCCCGTTAGCGTGAGAACTGGCCGGCGGATTTTTAGCATATTTTGCTAGACGATGACGACGACGACTAGGTGCTAGCTCGTACCTGTGGCGGATGCGGAAGCGCTGAGCATGCAGAGCTGCTGCAGCGCCGTAGCCGCAACACCCACATTAGCAGCGTTCTTAGGCGAAAGGCATTGACCGTTAATTGCTTTATGACTTCACTATTTCAGCGTGGGAAACTGCTTTCCCATCACCTATTTACCTGTCCTTTTTCGCCAACTTCCTCTCCATCACCTCTTTTTCTCTCTCTGTTTATGTCTATCTTTGTCAATTATTCTCGACTTTTTTATCACCAATTGTGTAGTTTAAGTTCGTTGTGAAATGGTTTTTTGTTTTGCTTATTTTTAAACTTTTATGTTTGCCTTTGGCAAGATTAAGGTCAAGTTTGTTGAGTTCGAATCATGAGTTGGCTATTTCTCTCTATTTAATATTCTTTCCCGGAATAAGATAATGATTTTGCTTGCAAACAAACGGAACTTAAAGTTTTTTAGATATGTCATGGGAAAAATCAGTTTATTTCCATTACAAAAAATCGGAACTTTGTTTCAGACTAAACTTCGTTGATAATATTGGCCACAGTATCCAAGTTTTCAGGGATTCTTACAGCATATTTAGCCACACAAATATGTGATAAATATTACATATGCATAAAATTTAATCAATATGCTGAGCTTGATTCATTTTGACCCACTTAATGCTCATAAACTATCATTAGCGACCCTCTCGTCCTGTATGCCATAACTTCTTGTATTATTTGCCGAACTGCCTTTTCGTTTAACTACAAATTGCCGCCACCGCGTTCGACCCTCCCAGAATCCTTCGTGGCCTAATGGCCACTGCGAGCAAGCTAGAAGGAGTCCGCCTCAAAGTCAGATAGACTTGACGGCAAAAGTCGCGCCGCGCTGCGCCGGTCTGTCCATAGTTTTGCTTTGTGTGTTACGTTGCAACAATGGGCAAACGACCTCGCCGGCACTTCAGACGCGCATGTTGTCACATTTGAGTAGCGGATTAGCGACAATGCTCTTTAGGATTATGATCATTTAGCAAATCTGTTGCTCCTGTGAATACATGTATGCATATACCTCGTGAGCGTAGCGGATATGGTAACTTTTGACAAATGTCCCAATTTCGAATCGGATGCATTTATGGTGGCTTATAAATAATTCATTCATTAACCAGATACGGAGATACTTTATTTGGGACTCTACGTGACCTATGTCAATAAACTTGTAATTACGTGCAAAATTCTTTGACTGCCAATCTAGGTATATAGGCGAATGGCCAAAATGCAACCCGAAAAATAAAAGTCAGCAGGAGTCCATGGAATGGATTTGGCAAAAACAGCGCCAAAATCACGTTCCAAACTATTTATCAATGGAACGCTGGTATGTAGGTGGCACAGGATTATCCTGTCATGATATGCACATATATATAAATGCTCATATGTATGCCTCTAGGTATATAGAGTAGCATATTCTGCGCCTGCAGCTAGGTCATTGATTTGCCCATTTTATGTACAAAAGTCAAACTCCTGCGGTTACCAAAGTCAACCTGTTGAGTTAAGGGAAATTAGCTAACACATGCACACACACACACACAACAAAAACTCGATATCCTTTCCGGTTGCCATGAAGGATCAATAAGATTGCAAAAAGTCAATTGGTCCTTGGGCAGGTAAATTCTTTCTCTGGCCAATGGCAGCTTGTGTTACCTTTTTGTTTTACCATCTTTGCTTGAGATCAGGTCAGGTAGTTGAAAAACTATTAAAACTGCTTTGCCCGGACGAAGAGAGCTCAGTTGCAGACAGGTGATCGTCGGCAAATCACCTAGAACTAGAAAAATATTAAGAAAAATATAAAAATGACGAACCAACGAAAAGTACGCAAGGAGCACTGCTATGAAAGCAGATTGCATGGTTTGTCAACTGTCTTTTTTTGGGAATACATATTCAAAAAGTTTATTAACATTTGATCTGCTTTCTATATACGTGATTGCAGATATTGCCAAAACGTGTGCCATGAAGGAGAAAAGCAAAAATGCTGCACGCACGCGACGTGAAAAGGAAAATACAGAATTCTGCGAATTGGCCAAATTATTGCCATTGCCAGCGGCAATTACATCCCAATTGGACAAGGCCTCTGTTATACGATTGACCACATCATATTTGAAAATGCGCCAAGTGTTTCCCGATGGTAAGTTTTATACGATTTTCCTCTTGATTAATTGGGATCACTGGGGGTGGGGGGGGGGGGGGGTCATTTGCGAAAATCGTGTGAATTACAGTTAGTTCTCTTGCGGCTATGTCAAATGATGTGGAATGTTTGACAGCCACGCGACCAGCGCACTCATTATGAACTAACGTTCGCGTCTCCGTCTCTGTCCCCATCTCAGCAGGACATACATGTCCTTTGTTCCCTTCGCATTTTCTAGCATTCAAGTTTAAAAGGCGAGAGAGAGGATATTCGACTTTAAAGCATATGTTTGTCACGACAATCAGGGAAAACCACTCAACAAGAGGCAGACAATAAACAGGAGAGCCTCACAAACTGGAGAGGGGGTGTAATGGATGGTATGGGTAGGTCCCGGGCTGAGTTGGAGATGGCAAACACAATGGCTGTTAGCTGTTGTTTCACTCAAAAAGCAACGAGAACAGCGAGAGGACTCAAACTGGAAGTGGGTTGTCAGTGGTTGGGTGTGGGGTGGTTGGGGGTGTGAGACTCAGTGTGGGTGTTAGTGTGTGTGCTGAGATTTTCTGCTGACAATGAGGGTTGCACACCGAACTCGTCCTGCTCCTGCTCCTGGCGTCGTTTCTCATTGTGGCAGGCGTTTTGTGCTTTTCTTTTGCTGGCTTTATTGAAATAATTATTTTAATAATAGGCAACAAACAACAACAGCAGCAGCAGCAGCCGAAGGAAGTATATACAAGGAATAGAGGCAACAACAATACATGGAACAAGTATATATGAGTGATGGGCGATGGGCGATGGACGATAGGTATGAGGCTGGGCTGTGAATGGGCCACCTACAGTGCTGATGACTTTAATTGGGAATAATATTTAGACGTCATCAGTGGCAGCGGCGGCAGCAAGTAGGGCGTGTGTCAGTCCGTTGGGTTTGGTTTTCCTGTGATCAACTCATCGGGATGCCATTGTGTGCTTGTTTAGTCGATAGCTTGACGGACTATAAAGACGCTATAGGCTATGCTCCTGTCTACTGTGAGAACTTTGCGAATTATAAAATATTGAGTGGGAATGGGACTCTAACTGAAATTACGCTTCACTTTTGATTCTTTTATTAAAAGTTAATCCATCAATTCGAAATAATGTCTCAGAATTTATAGACGAGGAAATATTTAGAATATCATAAGGGCTGGACCATCGTAACTTAAGCTTGACTCGACTTTCAAAATTTAATATTGTCGCGCAACAAATGTTTAGTTTCTATTTTTAAATTTAATTTTTGAAATATGTAACAGAAAAAATACCATTTTTTATTGTTAATTATTTGAAACGAGAGATGGTCACACTTCGTAAAAGACAAGAAGAAGGAGAAGTTGTGAAGAGGACAAATCCAAGAGGATTTGGAGATTAGAAGACATTAAAAATTAAATATTTAATTTGTTTAAAAGCTTAATATTTCCTAACTTTTTGGGCATTCTTTCTACTGCAGGACTCGGCGAAGCCTGGGGCTCCTCACCAGCCATGCAGCGAGGCGCAACCATCAAAGAGTTGGGCTCACATTTGCTGCAAACCCTGGACGGCTTCATCTTTGTGGTGGCGCCCGATGGCAAAATCATGTACATTTCTGAAACGGCCTCCGTGCACTTGGGACTTAGTCAGGTGGGTAGCTATCCTTTCCCTCTCTCCTCACTTTCTGTTGTTGCGTCTTATTTTTCCTGATTTATGCGCATAAATTGCCGACAACTCTGACGATGTCCTTTTG
This sequence comes from Drosophila nebulosa, assembly GCA_024703675.1. Taxonomy (NCBI): domain Eukaryota; kingdom Metazoa; phylum Arthropoda; class Insecta; order Diptera; family Drosophilidae; genus Drosophila; species Drosophila nebulosa. The sequence goes on along the minus strand of JANFPS010000004.1, from coordinate 20,520,345 downwards.
TGTCCTGGCCACTTGCATTTGCAAGTTAAGATGGGCAAAAGCAGAAGTGGTTGTCGTCGGGTTGGCCACGATGAAGTGTTGGGTGTTCGCATCAAAAGGCAAATGGTTGAAAATTTGCATTCCCTCAGCACTAATTGGCACTTTGATTCTAATTTGGTTGCGGTCTTTGCAGGTGGAACTGACGGGAAACTCCATATTCGAGTATATACACAGTTACGATCAGGATGAGATGAATGCCATTTTGTCGCTGCATCCGCACATGCATCAGCATCCAGTGAGTAGAAATCAACATGCAAACTCTTGACTCTCTTGACTTTGGTGCACAATTTGCTCAAATGTCTGGATCTTTCTCTTTTTCTCCCTCTCTTTTGCTCGCTCTCTCGATCTCTTTGTTGCTTTCTATTTGTTATGTTCCATCTCCTTGTTACCTTTTACTCACGCCACAGGCTGCCTTTATCAACTCCCTACAGCTCGCCCAGACACACACGCCCATTGGCAGTCCGAATGGTGTTCAGCATCCGACAGCCTATGGCCACGATCGTGGCTCTCACACCATTGAAATCGAGAAGACCTTCTTCCTGCGCATGAAGTGTGTGTTAGCCAAGAGAAATGCCGGTCTAACCACTTCTGGTTTTAAGGTAAGAGCGACAAATCTATGTCTAATGTTGTTTTTCTTTTAATAAATGATTCTAAAATGCTTAATGCAGGTGATACATTGCTCTGGCTATCTCAAGGCTCGCATCTATCCCGATTGCGGTGATGGTCAAGGCAGTTTAATACAAAATCTTGGTCTTGTAGCTGTCGGTCATTCGCTGCCATCGTCTGCCATTACGGAAATCAAACTCCATCAAAATATGTTCATGTTTAGGGCCAAATTGGATATGAAATTAATATTTTTCGATGCACGGTAAGTTCATGCTTAGATCAGTTAGGGATTCAGGGAATGGGTCGACTGGCAGGTGATTAAGACAATAATGGAAGACAAATAACATATCATGTATATAAGTTTCGGATACACCCATCCGAGGTCACTTTTTTGTCCGAGGGTTTCATTTTATGGGGAGTTCACAAATGTCTTTTAAGTATCTACTTGTATTTCCTTACATTTTCTTGTCTGTACATTTAACACTAAACAAATATTTAAACGGGCTCTTTCGCTCTCTCTCTCTTTTTGTGGAAAAATGTTAAAAAATCGTATACAGTAACCTCCCCCAAAAAAAACAACATGATTTTGGCCAAGAAGAATGATAAAAAACAAAGAAAAGACAATGGAAGGAATATAACAGAACAGAAATGAAGAAGAAAGGAAAGGAAAACAAATCATTTCCCTCTTGAGCCCATGATTTTGCTTTTGTGTGTATGTGTGTGTGTGTGAGAATGGGGGGCATCTATGTAAGTGCCTCCCAGTCCAACTACCAGCAAACCAGCCCACTTTGTCTGACATTATTGTCACTCAATTACCCTCATGATGTTGCCGACGCGACAACCGACAGCGACATTATATTGTTGTCTCATTCTTGCCCCCTTTTTTGTGTTGCCGTCGGAACAACCCCAATGCGGCGAGAAATCGCCACCCTTCCACCTCTTCTGGGCTTGTGTTTTTCCTATATAATTGAATTGGAGTTGACGAAAAGTAAACCAGCCTAAAAAAGAAAATAAAAACCCCGAACCGAACCAATGCGGATTCTATGTGTAAATAAGCGAAACTTGAACCGTCAATTTGTTTATTTACTTGCAGCGTATCGCAGCTTACCGGGTACGAGCCACAGGACCTTATCGAGAAGACACTGTATCAGTATATCCATGCCGCCGATATAATGGCCATGCGTTGCTCCCATCAAATCCGTAAGAAAACATCAACCAAAAGCCGACCTTGTGCACGGTTAAGCTTAACTAACACTTCCCTTCCTCTTTCTCTCTGTCTCTGTTTAGTGCTGTACAAAGGACAAGTTACCACCAAATACTATCGCTTCCTTACTAAAGGTGGCGGCTGGGTTTGGGTGCAATCCTATGCAACATTGGTGCACAATTCCCGCTCCTCGCGTGAAGTCTTCATTGTGAGTGTTAACTATGTCCTGAGTGAACGAGAGGTTAAAGACTTGGTGCTGAATGAGATTCAGACGGGTGTGGTGAAACGTGAGCCCATCTCACCGGCAGCCCAAGCAGCAGCGGCGGCAGCAGCGGCGGCGGTATCCTGCGCCGGAGTATCTGGAGCTGCTCCCAGTACGCCGGTCAGTTTGGCATTAAGTGCTAGCCCCAAATTGGATCCATATTTTGAGCCAGAATTGCCACCGTTAGCTGTCCAGCAGCCTCATCCGCCAAATGCCGTGACCCCGGTGCCGGCGAACACAAATAGCACTAACAACAATGGCGTGTGGCATCATCAGCAACAACTGCAGCAACAACAGCAGCAGCAAGGAGCTAGCATGGAACACGATAACCTCAGCTATACACAGCTTTATCCGCCATTAAATGATTTGGTGGTTAGCTCGAGTAGTAGTGTGGGTGGTGGAACAGCTTCAAGTGCTGGTGGTGGCTCCACTGCCTCAGCCTCATCGTCTGGCGTGTACTCTACGGAAATGCAATATCCGGATACCACAACTGGCTCCCTTTATTACAACAATAATAATAATCATTATTACTATGATTATGACTCCACAGTGGATATGGCCACTTCGATGATACGCCCATTTTCGGCCAATTCGAATAGTTGTTCGAGCAGTTCAGAGAGTGAGCGCCAATTGTCCACGGGCAATGCATCAATAGTGAATGGCACATCGCCATCCCAGACAACCTACAGCGATCTTAGTCACAATTTCGAGATGAGCTATTTTTCGGATAACAGTTCGCAGCAGCAACAACATCAGCAGCAACATCTCTTGGAGCAGCAACAGCAGCATCTGCAGTATCAACATCAGCAATATGCATTGCCCCAGCATCAGCAACAAGTGCCCGCTCATCAGCAGCAACCACAGCAACAGCAGCAACAACAACAGCAGCAGCGGGTTGTCAGCGATTTTGCAGAAAGTTTTAAAAGTGTTAATGCTGCTGCGGCTGCCGCTGCTATTGCTACCACACCGCATTATACCAGCGTCATTGTGGAGCCGCAACATTATATACCCAACGATTTTGTGCATTAGCAGCGGCTGGCTGTTGTTGTTGTTTCTAAAACTCAATCTAAACAAGTTGTTGTTGCAATGTTATCGATCTATCGAGTTTATATTATGCGTCGCTCTCTGAGTTCACAGTTCCCAATTGTAATATGTGGCTGAGCCACAAAAAAAAAAAAAAAACCAAACAAAAGAAAACAAAAACAAATAATGTATGCTGTTGCTGGCATACGTCAACCTCGAAAATCTATTACTGGCTAACTCTAATTTTTATTTATTAATCTTTCGACTTATTTCTTGGCTTTCGATCTTTCATGACGCAAAAGAAAATTCATTGTTAACAAATGCAAAATACAAATTATAATTATAAGTCATAGGCTATATACTGTTCATACAAAAGAAAAGAGAACTAACTTAATATAATTGCACATAATTTAACATATAAATTAATAAATACTTACTTATAGGACTATTAATAATCACGCGATATATATACACATAACTATATAATTATGTTTATGTATATAAAATGCAATAATTTTGTAAATATTGCAAGGTCCCCGCTCACTATTGCAAAGTATCGAGAATACGATGATCTTCATAAGTCAAGTAAGTAATTGTAAATGTAAAATTAATTATAATTTTTTAATTTGCATAAACAAATTATTATGTGGGTGAACAATAAACCAAAAAAAAAAACTAAATCAACAAATTTATTAATTGAAGCAGATTGTCGGTTGTGTATTACATTTGTATTTTGAATTTGCCGCTATTCAGTACCATTTTTAAGAAATGTTAATTTAGCATTCCAAATGCGCCCTCTAGCTTACCCAGAGACGTCCCAGTTCAATAATGTCGCCACTGTGCACCACATCTTAACATATTTGGCTCCATACAAAAAGCAACAAAAAATAAGTCGTTGGCGCTGCCAGACTGTTAGGTCACTTGCACGGTTTGTTTTAAAATTGCCGCTACCTTTCAAATATGAGATTTAAACATTAAAAAACGATAAAAAGAAACTGCAAGTGACAACGAGTAAAACAATAACTTTTCATTTACGTCGACGGCACAAAGGAGATCCAAGATAAGACGAGTTGTTTGACCCCAACCTCAACAAGAAAAACAATTACATCGACAACAACAATAACTTTTCCCCAGAGAGGGAAAACAAAATATACATAATTGTTTTTTACATATGCATTTAATATTGATAGTTTATTTATTCATTTTCAAAAGTTTAATTCGAGAATTTTTGCCTTTTATGTTGTTTAAGCTAATATCACAAAAAAATAAATATATTAAAAAAAAAGAAAGCATGAGATAATCATTAATATCAGAACCATAACCAAAAAGGATAAAACAATATTTATATGCTTAATACCGATTGCATAAATGGGCTTAGTTTCAATCTGTTTTAAAATGCATATTGTTAATTTGATTCAATAGGGTGGAAACAAGACGTTAAAATAATAAACTTAAGTCTCAATATAAAGACTAATAAAATAAAAATTGATATCTTTTGTATCAAACAAAAAACATGAACTTGTCGGGACCTTAAATTCTAAACATTAATTGCATTAGCAAGAGAATTTTCTTTCGAGTGTTGTAATGGGAGGGATTAAACAAACAATTTATATAAGGTGTGTATGTGTGTTGTTGTTGTTGTGTGAAGATGTTAAAGTCTAGGGCTATATAAATATTTGATTAATCGATTAGTTCCGTATATGTATTGAATATGTTTAGAATATTTAAATATTGCTGTTGTTTTTATCGTCGAGCAGTAGCCGCTTGTATAATTTTTGATAATTTCTTGTTTGTTTGTTGATGTGGTTATAGGACTCATCTCAGTGGGAGGACTAGTTTGTGTTGCATCTTTTGGCATTGTAGCTACTGTTGCTAGTTTACTTGGACCAATTTAATTGAAACAAAACTTAAACAACGCAGATTCTAAACAGATATGGCAAATGTCAAATTCATTTTCGTACATTTTGTTTTGTTTGTGCTTAAACGTTTTTTAAACGAGGCACGATCAACTAAACTCTTTCAATAAGAGTTATTAAAGAAAAATACCTAAATTAAGTCTATTTGAGCTCCAAAATTCGTGACAAATGGGTCGCATTTACCTGTGTTGCGGGAAAATTGGGGGAGAAGATAAAAAGGAATACTGATTGGGGCGCAGGCAAGAGATTCAAGGGTTTTTTTTTAATAAGGAACTAATTTGAATCGTGACATCACATGGCGGCTGCGACCCTGCAGGCGTTTTGTCATAACTGATGACGACTGTTTACCCAAGATCCTAACTTTGGGGCAGCGTCTTCTGATCAGCTGGCAAACACTGAGACTCATAAGCTGCCTGCCACCCATAATGGGCTCTTAAATAATTGGTAAGCGAATCCTAAAACATAACTATTAACTAATTTGGTATGTAAAGTCTTTCTGTCATTGTCTACAACTTGCGAATGTGGATGAAGATGATAATGTGATGTCCAATGGCCAAAGCTAACTAACAACAGTAACAGCAAAGCGCCAAGCGATAACACAAACTTGGATTGGGACGCGGCATCAATTTTACTGCTCTTCGATTGTTCGGCGTTTTCATCAAATCCTTTCTCATCTTTATCATCTATTTGTTGTGCTACATGTGGCAAGGAAGCGTCTAAAAGTTGGCTAAGCTGGGCATGGTCCTGGGCTATGGGACTGGGATAGGCATATTCTTTTGCATTCGTATTGTTTCTGGTCACATTCATATGCAACTGAGTGCATAAACTGTGATCATCGTCCTCATTATCGCTCTGGTGGCTTCTTTCAACTTCTCTTGGAGTCATTGGTGCGGATAGATTAGTTGGGTGTGGGTGGTTAATTTGCTTCTTGTTAAAATACTTATAGTGTTTGTTCATCTTTAGTTACGGTTGAATCTGCTTCTTGGGTTTTTTTAACTCAGCATCTTCGTCACGCTTGATCTCAGTATAGCGTTCGCCTTTCAAGGAGACAATTTTATTATCACGATACCGAACTAACTTTCGTGGCTCCATTTTGGGCACTACAGGCTTATATTCACGTTGAGTGGCATTCTTATCCACGTACGAGTATCTGAGTGTGAGTATTTAATTTTTTAATAAGTACACTCTATATTAATGACCCTTCAGATTCTTACCTAGCAATGATGCGATTCTTAAGCTCATTATCATCAACCGCCACATTCTTCTTGATGACCAAAGTGTGTGACTTGTCCGTCAGACTCTGATTGGTGTCTTGGCGATGTAGTAGAATTTGGGTGGCGCCATCAATATCACCTTTGGCAATAGCAATACAATGCTTGATCTAAAACCAATAAATTTAAATTTATAAATTTTTGTTCTCTCGATAAGTCCGACATAATTGATTCACCTCTACGTAAGCGGTGTCTGGAAACATTTCTTGTAACACCTCAGCTTCATCCAGAAAATAATCACAATTTGAACTGGAGCTATCGGTGGATCCCCCGTCGCTAGTTTCGGACAAATGTTGGGAACGTTTACCGCTGCCGCTACTACCACTGCTGCTGCTATTCGACGACAGCTCATCCTTCTCGGAAATGGAAGAGTTACGGGCACGCAATTTCGATTCGGGTATGATGCTGGACAGGCTCAAGGAACTGCAATTGCACGAACATTGGTTAAGAGTTACTACAAATCGCGAAATCTATTTGACTCACTTAAGCGACAAATTCACAGCACTTCGGTTGCCCTGATTCTTCTCCATTTCATTCAGTTCGCCGGCCAGCTTGTAAATCCATTCGCAAATAACACCGTGGTCAATCGTGGAGAACTCCTCGAAATACGCGCTCATCATTTCCACAAAGCCCTCCACATCAAAACAAGGATCTTGAGAGGCCTCCTCCAATATGGATATTATATAGGAGAGCACAATCTCGTCCACAACGCTAAAATCGGCACCTAGAATGAACTTATTAATATTAAATAACTTTTTACAATGCATCCTAGTTAGCGGCGAATTCGAACAAAACTTCGCTGCAAACTCGAGATGAATTTCGGTTTGAATTCGCCCTTACCACTAATATTTTCGTCCAGAAACTTCACCAGGCTGCGCTTCACCATTTCATGTTGCTTCTCCAGATTAGTCATGATATTTAGTTTCGATTCTGCCTAGTTCTCGTTTTTTTTTATCACAAATGTCTGCACAAAGCCAGGAGAAGTAAAAATTAAATATTTGAGTTTTTTGGCCTGAGCTGCGCCTTTCTTTCGCTTCCAGGTTCAATCAATAATACCCTTTTGCAGGGCTGCGAAAATAATTAAAGGGCTGCAGAGTCGTTATTGAGGTGTCATCGACAACGAGGTATTGCCAGCCCTATTAATCGATAGAAATACAACTGAAACCGTCGATATTAACGTTAGGCCATCCATAGTGTTTATAGCGCTTTTCATGTGAATTACAGTTTTGTACAAAATTGGGCTACCATCCAGCAAAAAGGTATTTGAAATTTTAATAATCATACTTACGTTTAATAAGTGAGTGTACAAAAAGTGTACAATATTTAAAAACCACCTGGGTATTATAAACAAGTTATATATAAAACATTGAAAAGCATTTAAAATTAGTCATTCCAACCTGACCACTTCGGCCACTGATAAGAAAGTAAACACTGGGGAAGTGAAACGAATGCAGATGCATAGATATGCAACTTAAAATCTGCAACATCATGTAATACATACATACATATTTTTAATTACATTTATCACATTGTATTTCATCATTTTTTGAAAAGTTTAGCGCAGCTCTTCTACGCTAAGCATGGAGTTCTGTATAAGGAAACTTTCTTGAGATTCAAAAATTAGTTATTTGAAATAACAAAAAACGGTATTTTCATCTTTCAGATCAACCGTAATCATGACTTTTAATGAAACTAGTAAATGGAAACCACTGTCGGAAAATCCTTGCAATTTAGTAAGTAACCTGTGTGTTATTATAGCACACTGTATATAAGGATATATCTATATTTTATTAGGATTTTCATTTGCCATATTTAATCTTGTTTCTGTATTGTTTTTTGTGTCTATTTTTTCAAGAATAATGATCATTTTTATTGCCGATACTGGTGGGAAATATGTGCCTTTATTATCATCATTTTCTTGTCTATGCTTATTTACTTATTTACTTATTTGTGCCGGAACAACCGCAGACAAGGAGACAATTCGAATGATGATGCAGACACTTTAATGGAAACCTCGACAAATAATCTGACAACAAGACCCACAACTACCTCAACTTGGAATCAAACTATAAAATATAAATACAAAGTTTGTAGTTTTGGAGCAAGCCGTTTGAACCTTGCCAATCCCATACGGCTACCCAAACATTCTCCAAACTTTCTAAGAGAAATTATGAAAACTGAAAAACAAAAAAAAACAAGCGAATGCTGAGTATGCTTAAATAATTGCATTTAGTTAGGTCGTTAAGGCGTTCTAAATTGATGAGGAAAGGGGTGAGCAAGGAAGTGGTTGCGTATTCGAGATCTCCCCGAAAATTCTCTCTAGGTCTATGTATATGTATATTTACATATGTGTTTACACAAAATGGATTTTAACTGCCTAAAAATATCGGCATTTACTTTTCAAATAATACTCTCCACAAGCTCCGAAAGGCACTGAATTTTATATAACAATAAATATAAGATAACAATTTGTGTTAACAATTTTTTAAATTACTTGACCATTCCTGAAATAGTTTAGTATTAATTACTTCGAAGATAAATGTGATAAATGTGCAATTTAATCGACTTGTAAAGTGACTGCTTATTTATAAGATGTTTTAAAATTTTGTAAAAACCATCTCAGTTTTTCTATATTTGTGCCAATAGTTGCCATTATTAAAAAAGGTGTTTTTTTTACATTCGTGTGTTTTCTTCGCATGCCTTTGCAAGCGATGATCTTTCAATTCAACTTTGCAGGTCAGTGAAATGGAAACGAAAAGATCGAAAATTTGTTATCAAACATTGGCTTGTTTATTATGAATCCATTATTATCAAAGATTTCATCAAAATTCATTAACACGGCTTGCATACATCATTTCATATATAGATTATATGTACGTATGGGTATGTATGGGTTTTTATAAAACTTTTGATGTTTGCAAGAATGGTATGAGAAATGCTTCTTTTAAACGATTTGTTTTGCTTATAAATAAGTATTATTTGTATGTATGTTTTATGTATTTTTCGGTTTGAATTCAGATAAGAAATGCATAAAAAATATACAATTTATGTTTATCAATTGCCGTCGACAACCCTTTGTAAGTGGGCTCGGACATATTTTAAATTATATGTATTTATATAACCTTATAAAATTGTTGTTAGAAATGTATAGTATTAATATGTATGTATGCATAACACATGTATATCTATGCATTAACGTGTATGTGAAATTTTTGTTTTGATATGTAACAAACTACTTTGTGTGAATTATCATATTATTTTTGTTTCCTTTCTAAATCCTGAACCCATTTCATTTTAAGATTGCAATTTTAATCTGCCTTTTATGAGCCCAACAAAAAGAAAAACAAATTAAAGTCGAAAAATCAAAAGACACAATTTTATTTCTAATATGTCTTTGTGTTTTAGAAATATTTTTTTTTTGCTAAAAATAAAATCAGGTAATCAAGCATTTCAACAAAACGTAAATAGTTTATGCTTAGTTTCTTGGGTTAATTTTTGAAAATTTCCCTACTAAGATGAAGTGTGATGCTCCTTGATTGTTATATCGTTAATCATAAATGATTTTATAATAATTCGGTTGTCCCGCATTTTGCGTTCAAAGTTATTGCACTATTTTCTATTATTTTTAGTCCGTTGTTGGTTGTAAAACTGAGAGTTAATTACACTTTTAAGCAGACAGACGCTAATTCCTCTTACTGCGACTTTTTGTCAGAATATAAATGAAAAGAAAAAGAAATTTACATCGATATGTCGGGTTATAACATTGGTTTCATTGCAACAGCCATCTATAACAATTTGAAATCATTTTGACACATTCTGAACATTAATAACAACTAATTACAATTCCATACACTCCATATATTAAAATTTTAGAAACACCAATACAAGCGAAACTGTTGAATTCAATCGACATATCGATAAAACAAGTATACAAATGTTTGCCCATGACATTATCTTACCATATGCTAGACCTAACGCTAGGGAGTATTGGGGAGTGTAGGCGTAACAATAATTAACATACTTACATAGTATGGATTACTACTTGTTGCATGTGTATGAATGGATTCTTATATGATTTATGTTTATAAATTTGTGTCATGTCCTCATTATGTACATAATATATATTTCTAAATCGTATATGTGCTTATGTTATGTTCCTATTAAAAAGAAACTCTCATTTGAAAACATCAGGTGTTGCTTGTACTGTTCAGTAGAATTATAATTACATATACATATATCTATAGATATATATAATTACATCATTTCTATGCTGAGGGAATTATTGGCACTACAACGCTCTTTCGACACCAGACAACATAGGTGAAGTAAATTAAAATATAAATCAAAGGTAAAAAGTAATTTATTTCATATACAACATAAAACACACAAATAATTGTGCGGGGTAAATGAAAAACAGTAAGACTACATGATTGAATTCTCGAAAATTAAAATATAATTAAACTTTAGGCTTATAATATATGTAACTAGCATTATCGAGACGTTTCATTTACGCCTAAAAGAACAAAAAATAAGAGACATAAGGAAAGAACTGGCTTGACATTATTTTCAACAGTTGACATTTGCGAAAATTTACAAGATATACAAAAAAAAGCACGTTCAAAATAAAACATATATGCAAAGAACAAACTAGTTCTTTAATTAGTATTAATGCGTACGGTTATCAGTCAGTGAAGTAAATGTCGGATGAGTTAACACTAACACATTCTATTTGTATATGCTTACAATTGGGCGGGACCCATATTCAAGCACTTCCCGCAACGTTAAACGTTTTGTTCTGTTTAGCTTATAATTGTATTTATCAATTCTAAGGGACTCAACATTTTGGCTCCATTGAAATCCCAAAGATAATATATATAAAACTATTGCAGATAATCACGACTTGTCTCTTATTGTCTCTCTCGGACCATAAGAGACCAGCTGCGCATATCTTCTATACACTTTCAAGTGGTAGAATATGTTTAAAAGCTGCCTACAATCCATAGAACATTGGCTCTTTTAGGCCAACTGATGACGGTGTATTGAGCAAATCACAGCCCTTTCTCACTACTCCTTGGCTGTGATTTAGTACCGCTTCTATAAGCAATTCGTAGACTCTTTGGCGTCATCGATATTGGTATGATTTTTAATGAGCAACTGTGTCGTTGGGTATTTGTTCATTTGGGAGAATCGCTCCATAACGCACGATGAACTGAGACGGGCCTCGGCATCGTGATCCCAGCACTCCTCCATGGTGTCGCAGAATATGTTCAACCCCTATATTAAAACAGTTAACCAATGTTTAGAAAAAATATAATATAAATGTTCACAATGATTTTTGACTTACATCATGCGCACGCCATGAGCTAAGCAAATGTGGACGTAGTTTTTTCGTGACTACGCTCTCCTGCACTTCATCGAGAGTGGGACGCTGACCTAGTTCAGCCTCGAAAGGAAGCTGGAATTCTCCTACAGGGCCAACCACATCACAACGCGAAACCATCTCCCACAGGACTAAGCCGCAAGCATAGACATCAATGCGCAGAAAGGCGTCTCTATTGAAGTTGATGGCACCCTCGAGAACCTCCGGTGCCATATAACGACGTGTGCCCACTTGACCGTGAGTATCGCCACAGGGCTTGCCTGGCTGGAAGATCATGGCCAGGCCAAAATCAGCTATGCAGGCCGTCAAGTCGCCCTTAAGAAGCACATTCTTTGATTTAAAATCTCTATGTGCTATCGAAGGCTTTAGTCCTTCGGCCTTTGTGGCCGGTATCTCCTCATGCAAATGGGCTAGTCCGTTGGCCATGGACTCGGCGATGCGACACAGTTCCAGCCAGCTAATTGTATGGGACTTAAGATAGTCACAAAGTGAACCATTGTGCTGGTAAGTTGAAATCAACCAATATTCCGGCTTATCCAGATGCTTCTCCACACCTAAGAATTCTAAAATGTTGGGATGCCGCATGCGTGGTAGTTTGTAAATCTCGTTCTCCGTGGTCCAAGATTCCTTTTCTTGCATTCGAAAGATTTTCACAGCAACATCCTGGCCATGCAGCTTAGCTTGCCAAACGTCACCGAAGCGACCGCTAGCCTTCTGCTCCAGCAATTGGATGGGACGGTTAGTAAGCAGCGGTGATGTGTTTGTGATTTCCGCCTCGTGCTGTAGCAAATAGAAAAGTGTTAAGTGAATTAAGAGCACGTGACTGTATTGTTGAATATTTCAATCTCTTACCGTGGGTATCTCATTAAAATGGGCTTGCTTTCGACGACGATAGAAGAAAAGACCCGCTACCAAAAGACCCATCAGAAGTACAAATAAAGATGTTCCAATATAAATGTACACCAAATTGTTATTATCTTGGGTTTTCTCTTTGGGCACTGAAAAGACAAATGTTGAGATGTGTACACCGCTCATAAGTATTCGTCTTAAATTGAAGGAACAAGCTTTAAACGCTTGCTACAGGTGAACAACATCTCAAGTGGCACCTGTAGTTAAGCCATCCAACTCTTGGGGTTGTAAAAAAGGCAGAAAACGAAAAGGAATACAAGGAAAAAAGAAAAAAAAATGAAAGTTCGCCCCCAATTTCGCATCTTCCTCAGTACGTTTTTTTTTAGTTAAGATAAAAGCAAAGCTAAACCAAAGAACAAAACAACAAAGTGCAGAGCACAAAAGATGCAGAGGCAAATAGCAAAAGGCAGGCAGGCAGGCAGCAACACCCTAAAATAAAATAAAAACATGGAGTAGAAAAACAAATGGGAAAAAAAGGAATAAACGAACGTGCACAGGAGGGCAAAATTTGCAACACATGGTGGAGGCGCATAGTAGGCTCCATTTTCGCCTTCCCCCTTTAATAGCGGCGCCACTTCGCGTTGAGAGTTCGTTAACACGAAAAACGTTCGGTTGTATGTGGGATAGTCCATCCCCATTGCCCCTGCATTTCCCTTTGCCAAGCCCCATCGCTCTCGAAGTTGCCACAGCAAATTGTAATTCAACAAAATTGGGGTAAACTCTCGCAAAGGAAATATGTGATGGAAAAACCACACAAAACTGATCCCAAACAAAATTTACCTTGTGTAGTTGCCTCTGTTGTGGTCGGTATGTATTTATGGTTCTTATTGCATAGGGAACCCTTGCAGCAACAATAATATAGAGAATTCTTCCTGGGTGCGGCACTGGTTATGCATTCCGTCTGATTGCATTCATGGTTATCGGAGAAGCATCCTTTCATTTTGAGTGTCGTGACGCCTGCAGAGAAAAAGGCAGCATACATGAGTAATTAGCAAAACAGGACAAATGATTGACAGAATGTGCTATCTTACCTGTGGATTCATTATACATCCAGAGCGCATAACAGCTTGGCGACTTATCAGCCTCCACCTGACACTCCCCAATGGTGACGCTGCAATCCTTGCAATTCTTTTCATCGTACTGCTCGCAATAAATGTGATGACCATCGGTTAAAATAGCCGCGTGGCTCATGTGACAGACTACATACAAAAATAAAATCAATTAATTAGAAATGTTTAAAAAAATAAAAGGGGTTTAATGGCTTTCAGCTCTTGCGAATTTGCTGCAAACCTAATTAAGAGTATGTTAAATGATTTAGTTAAAAATGCTTAACTTTTAAGAAACAAGACAAAATGGTAATAATGATTTTCGCTTTGCCAGTTGGAATAATATTGGATTAGCGTTAAGAAGGTAAGGTAAGTAAGGTAAGCGGTATCCTTTTGTACTCATATCACATTCGCTCACCCTGGAGTCCCTGCAGACTAACGACCGACTATGGCAGACCCCATTGGGGCGTCATTGAATGCAACCCCAGTTTGTGCACAAAATTACCTTCGCTGGCCGATTGGCCAGGCTACACAGCAGCTTTTGCTTTGAGTGGGCCATAACCTCAATGGAAGGCAAACACTTCTCCTCCAGCTCCATGCGGATAAGTTTGGGTGTGTGTGTCTGTGTGTGCGTGTTTATGCAGGTATCCAATGAATGCATAGTGGTGGCAATATTATTAGCCATGTGCATTGTCGAATTACATCAACATTCCCATAGTCAACCTGACTCTAATCACAAACACACTAACATGAATTAGCACCAATCAAACAAACTCTGCCCCACGGTCCTTGTGGGTAATCGGATCGCCATGTATGTATGCACTTATGTATGTACATACATATGTACACGTTCACACACGCTCACTCGAGATTTTCAGTAAAGTAGATACATACATAAGCATGAACTTTATGCACAGGAGAAAGGAGGACGAGAGGATGAGTTTAAAGTGGCGCTTGTTGGATAAAAGGGAAACAGCAACAACATAGTGATGTCAGAGAAAGAGAGAGGGTCAGCAAGAGAGCGTGGAGCATGCCAGAGATTCAAACTCCCGCCTCCGCCTCCGCACATCACAAACCAGATTCTGAGAGAGTCATACAACAAGTTTCTAATGCAGCGCACACATTTATCCCATTCAAAGAAATACTCACTCACACACACACACACACAAACACTATGCAGGAAGTTGTAAAAATTAACATGGGGTCGATTAATTGACACTCTATAATAAGTGAGAAAATCGTTTCACTTGTCATTCTCATGTGTTTATGCAATTTTGCACGTTTTGTTGTTTAATTAGGATTAATCTATCTATCCATCTCTCACTTTATGAGCTTTCTATAATAAAGATTCCAAATTACTACTCAAAAAAACTGCCACTCACGAAGTTCTTTCTGGGTTCCCAAAAGTGTTAATGTAATTTTTGATGCTATTAAATTTTAAATAAGATTTCTTAAAGGGTTTCTAGCTTTTAATACCCTTTATGCGATATAACTTTCGTTGAGGTTGACAGGATTAGAAAATAGTACAAGAGATATAGTGAGGGCAAATCTAGATGCACAGATTGCGAGTTGTAAAATTTAATGTAAATAATATTGAAGGCAATTAAGGCGCCCAGTATTAGAGTCTACAAATAGAACTAAAAACACACACACACACCCACACACTATACTACACTTACATTGTTTTTACACATACATACATATACGGACAAATACGTACCCAGAATGAGCTGCACTGTTAGATAAAGTAAAAAATCGTAGTTGGACATGGTTATGCGTTATCACTTGTGTAAAACTTGTTTACTATTAACAGCTCGTGCAATACGTAACAACGGCGCGAAGGTGGGAGCAACCGATTCCTTGGAGTTTAATTTCAGTTGGTTTTGTTTTTCACGGTACACATGGGGTATGTATTTTTTGCTTTGGCACAGAGTTTTCGTTTAAGGTTACATTTAGAAAAGGACAATACACATTATGTAGAGACTATATGTATGTATATGTATATGCACATACATATATATACTTGATGCAGCAAATTCGCTGCTCACGTGCGTTTCCCACGGTCTTTGGTTGGGTAGTTTTGCTATTTTGATTACATTATATTAATGTACACCCTAATTGCACACTTGTGTGCCGTTTTATCAGTTTAATTCGAGTTAATATTAACGTGCGTTTTTTCAGCGTTTTGTTCACTCTTTAGGACACAGCGTTAGAGGTGAGTAAAACGTTGATAATGGCTGAACCGATGAATCGATTTTTTTGCCCCTATTTTTTATTTCGTTTCATTGCATAGTGGGCTAAATATCCAGTTGAAGTATCTGATTTGAAATTTGATACACGTTCCTAGACCATGCTAAGGAGTGTGACACAGGAAACATTTTGTGCAAGGCTATTTTTTGGAACTGTAGGAACAATCTATAGTACTTTAGGGTAAATTTATTTGCGAATACAGGGTGCGTTTAAAAAAGTTGTTCCTTGTCAGGTATTTTGCTGCTGTCAGTTGATGGTCACACCGTTGGTAATACATTGGCTAATTTCATTTGGCCTAAAAATAAACAAACAATGACAACAATTCGGGCTAAAATCATTCAACCACGACGGAAGAATTTAATATGGCCGGATGAGGTGATTATATTCCTAATAACGCGAGTTCGAGATGCTCCCTATGTGTGGGATCGTACTCATTTCCATTTCAACACAAACAATTTAAAAATTGAATTCTGGTTGCATTTGGCCAAAACTATGCACAAGCGGTTCCGATTTCTAGTCTCGCCAGGTATAAGATAACCGTTATGTTGTCATTATCGACATTAATAGCAGGTGTCGTTAACAGGTGATTTGATTGCAAAGTGGAGGAGTTTGACACAATCACATGCCACAACTAAAATCTCCAAAAACGATCAGGCAGAGGCAATAAAAAATAGGAAATTTTTTAAATTGCTTGAATTTCTTCAAAGTTCTAAACAGAAACTTAATGAAGTAGATGGATTAATGAATGATTTTGATGCATTGGATGCGAACCCTAAACAGGAATCGCAACAAAATGAGAATACTTCAGAAAAACTATTGACCAAAGTAAAAGTGCAGTCCAGTGCTGCACCAAGACGAATATCAAACACTTCCAAAAATAATGAGGTTCAAGAAAATAGTAGTATTTTGGACGATGATGACGACGATGTGGAAATGATTGAGCCAATACCCATAAACAATACCCGGAGAGAGGATGCAAATACACCCAGCTATCACTATGGTATGGCAATTGCCAAAGATGTATTCGAACTAAGCGAAGATCTAAAAATTGATGCCAAAATAGAGATAATGCAAATCATTGGTAAATATCAGAAGCGACAGCTTCACAGAAACACATGACGTTAAGTTAGCTATAGTTTATATAAAATGCCATTTTAATTAAAATTAAATTTTGCATTAATAAAAAAAAAAATGAAACTAAAACGGCGGTCTTGTATTCTTGTTGATTTTCGGGATTTAGTTACTTCCGGCAAACGGTCTCACTAAAAGTAGCATTTTCAGATTTTTCAAGGTACGAAGACGACGCAAAAGAGAAAATTTTCAAAACATTTTAGAAATCAAATTCTAAAACAAGTTAAATGGTGAAATAGTTGCCATTAGCTATTTAAAATAATGTTTTCAATTACAAGTGGATACAAGAAATGCTTACATTTCTCAACTCCAATAACACGAACGCAAACATACATACACACACACACACACATACAGTCAAAACAAAATCAGTCACCACAGTAAAATTTTTTGGTTTTCGCAGTTAATTTTGTAAAGTACTGAATAAAACAACATGACCGGACGTGGTAAGGGAGGAAAAGGATTGGGAAAAGGAGGCGCTAAACGCCATCGTAAGGTGCTGCGTGATAACATCCAAGGTATCACCAAGCCCGCTATTCGCCGTTTGGCTCGTCGTGGTGGAGTGAAGCGTATTTCTGGATTGATCTATGAGGAGACTCGCGGTGTCCTTAAAGTAAGCCCTTTGTTAAGATTTTGGCGTATGCAATTAAAATATTTGGTTATCTCGTAGGTGTTCTTGGAAAACGTTATTCGCGACGCTGTCACTTACACTGAGCACGCCAAGCGTAAGACTGTCACTGCTATGGACGTTGTCTACGCTTTGAAGCGACAGGGTCGCACTCTTTACGGTTTCGGCGGTTAAAAAACTTGTACGAATCCTCGGCCAATGAAGCAACATATTCATTAATAAGCACAACAGTTTCTCTAAATTAAATCTAGTAATTCACAGAAATATGTATTGGCTTAAACACACATGATTCCATTAATTGTAAACCATCCATGGCTGAAAGACAGTAAAAATAAACCATTCTTGCAAGGCCGAATTTGAATTTCTTTTGATATTCTTTATGTTTTTTTTAAACTTTTTGCATTAACAGCTATTTTGTGTTCAACGAACAAGAGTAACCAGTGAATTGAATGTGTAGAATGCACAACTTTGTTCCAACATATACATATTATACAGAAATGCATCTTTCGTCTAAACGAAACTAAACTCCGCATGAACTACAACTGAAAATTTGGTTCTCCATATTTTGTTTTCGGAGTTGCAAGTTTTGTCTGGTTTATATAGATTTGGTCGTCGTTCTGAAGTTGCTAAGCGGAGCAGAGTTATTCGTTCGGAAAATGCACTTAATAGCTTTACGAATTTTGATCTTGCTTTTTCCTCTGCATTTCCAAAAAAACGGAGCGCGGCGAGACTATGTCTTCATCGGTGTTCCCGCTGGCATCGTCGTCATTTGGTTGTGTGCGTCGCATAAAGACCTTCATGCCGGAAAATTTACCATTGGAAGCCAGGCCACGCAGGGTGGCATCCGTTGCGTCCGCCTCCGAGCCAGAGTTGACCAAATTCGTGTCCTGTTCGTCGTCTTCATAGTTGGTCATGTACGTTTCCACCTCAGTCATTTGCATGTAAGATTCGGTGTGGTGGCTGACTTCTTCAACTCTTGGCTTATGCCGCTTTTTGCCGGACCTGTTGGCAGTTTTACGTTCTATCTCGGCCATGTACTGGGCAACACGGCCATCTCCAGAGCCGCCAGAGCTACGATTCTTACCATCGCCAATCACTGCTTTTCGGCCATCGTGTCCTCTTTCGGATGGATTACCGCCTCGACCCATCGAATGCTTCTTAATGCCGTCCTCATAAGCATAGGGCGGATAGTCTCCATCACCGGCGCCTTCTTTACGCTTGCGATCATGTTGATTGCCACTTACCATAACACTATCGCCAATGTCCGTCTCAAATTGAACCATGGGATTGAGTTGAAACTACATCAGAGATGTTAAGTTAATATAGGAGAAATCTTTACTGTGCCTCTACTTACATCTCGCTCATTGGAGAACTCATGATCCGACTTCGATTCGTGTTTCTTTGAATTATCCTTCACAGCGGTCTCCACATACTTCATCTCGCTGCGTACTTTGCGCACCTGGAACAGTTTGCGTGGCTGCTGTTCCTCCATTTGATCGGAGGCCCTCATTTCAGCCTCGGATAGACTTTCTTCTTCCAGAACAGGTTTCAGTTGATCCTGCATAGACAGCTGCTGTTGATGTTCCTTACGCAATGTAGCTATGTCACTACGTGGCGTTCCTTCTGGACTGGTGACGACACTGTTAACCAAACGGCTGGAGTTCGTCTTGCGATAGCTCTGCGTTCTGTAGAATTCACCAGGAGTAGTTGTAAAGAGATGTCCAAATAGTGGTCGATACACTTACTCTTTGATAATATCTTGCAGCGACTCATTCCTCACTATGACATAGCCATTCGGCACACTGGGAGTCTCTGCCACTTTCTCTGATGGGGCTGAAGCACTAGCACTGGAGGACATTAGATGTTGACTAAGCTTTTCATTAAGCTTCTCGGCTTTCTTGCGAAGCGTTCGCTCGAATGACAACTGCTCCTCCAGATTCTTGATGTGATTAAGTAACTGTGCCACCGTAACCTTTTTGTTCTTTGGCAGACTCTGGAGCCCATTGACGCAACTCAAATCATACTGAGGCTCTTCAGGCTGCTCCTCAGCAGGACCCTCCAAATGCTCGCGTATGCTGCGATAGATGAACTTACTTATACCCTCATTGTTACGGACATTAAAGTCGGTGATGGCATTGTTGACCTCCAGACAACCCAATATCAAGTTAGCACCAATATCAGTAATGCCGCATCCCTCCATGTCGACGGCTGCCAAGAAAAAAATCAAAATAAACTCAATCTATTTGGTTTTCTCTGGACTTACTCTTTATCCAGGCATCCTCTTTGAGAACTTCCGCTATAAACCTAACTCCATCATCTCCAATTTCTGGATTATTGGCCATTTGAATAATACGCAAACCCGCAATGGCATTAACATCCACACTACGATATCGTAGGGATTGCTCCCAACCTTCGGAGAAGCGGGTAATCTTTTGCATCTAAGGGGAAAGACGAAGTATGTACGGGCAGTAGACATAGCTTAGTAGCAAAGCGGCTCTCACCTTTATCATATCGGCTATAGCTTCAGCACCCTTTCCGGTTAGATTGCACTCGGAGAGATCAAACACCTCGATTGTATTCAAATATTTGGCAGTGTTGCAGACCAAGGAGCAACCCTTATCCCCAATGGGGCACTTGCGGAAACTAAGGGTCACCAAGCTCTCATTAGAAGCCAAAGCCTAAGACGAAAGAGGCGAAGCATTGTACACACAATACAAAGACCGGACGAATTGCCTTCCCTTACCTTGGCAATGCACTCAATGTAGCTTTCTTGTAGTGGCAGTCCCTCCAGCTTCAGAATGGTCAGATTTTTATTGAGCTCCACACAGTTGGCAATGGCATTCACCATGGCAGCAAAGATAAAGCGCGTATATATCACTGGCCTCTGCCGATACAATCGGGCACGCTTCTCCGTATCGATGGGTTCAATGGTGCCTGCATAAAAAAGTTTAATTTAATTTCCAAAACAGTTGGACTCTGCCCACTTACTTTGCGGAAGGATGCGACGAATGCGCACATGCAGTGTCTGAAGCACCAAGTCATGATGCAACGCTTCGTTGATCAGTAACCAATCGTTTATGCCCAATCTATCGGCAAAAAGCTCTAAAAATGTGGTATTCGATTTAGCACGTATTTCCGCTACCGGTTGAATATTCTTGGCGCGGCATAGCTCCAAATAACGAAAGTGAAATGAACGGCTTTTGCTGGACTTTCTCACGACAGGAGGTACAGAAACAACAACTTTTTTTGGTGCCTCGCGTCCTGCTCCTTTCCCACCCGCCGCTGTGGCACGATTTTGAGACATCCTAGAGAAAAAAGGCATTAGTTATTGTATCGCCGCTGACAACTACTTCATCCCTTAGTATTGCCGCCCCCCCTCACGTAGACAACAGAATGTGTCCAAAAATAGTCAAAATAAATAGCCGCCTGAAATAATGTTGAACTGACGTTTTCCAATAATTATTGAACACTTCCCGTATTTAATACTCCCGCAACTTCGCACGCTAAGCTGCATGTCTGAACAAGTTGGAACTCTTCCAGTAGCGTTCCACACAGCCGGCATGCTTGCCAATTTGTAAACAAACCCCCACTGGAATTCACGCTTGGCTACGTTCTCGCATGCCTGCACTGACGATCTGCTCTCGACTCTCTCTCTTCTCTCTTTCTTTTTCATTCTCTCCCTCGTCGGGTTGCCATGAAGTTCGGTGACAACGACTCAATTCCCATACAGCACACATTGCTACTGCCATTTGAGTGGCGTGTTCAAGCCTTCTGCCAACTACCAACTAGTCGTTGCGCGGCTGTCAAGGCATCCACTACATGTTTCGGGATTTAATATTAAATTCAAAGTGGTTTAAAAATGCACTAACAAACGCTGGTCATTTCATAAGTAAAAGAAAGCTTCCTTTCATACAATCGGGTTAAATATTTATTAGGTGTGAGATGGCACGTTCCAGACTGGCGGTAATTTAAAAGCCAACTACATAGACCTCTTTTCCGCTTCGTGCATTGCCCAATTTTTTGGGTTCGTACGTGTGTGTTCTTTTGGGGTTTTTGACTTTTGTCTAATTACGCAGAACCCTTTGAAAATGTGTCAAGACAATATGAACGCAGACGCATGAGTGAACGAGTGAGTGTTGGTGGTGCAGGCAGTCCAAAGAATAAGTTTACATAAAATATCAACTTGCAAAGGATACCATATTGCATCTGGATAATATTAGCTTACACATTCTACCCTCAAAAGGAACTATCTTCAAGGGTAAGTTAATTAAAACTCACAAGGATGACTTTAGTCAGGGGATGGTTTGGGATTCACAAATGAGTTGAGGGGAAATAAAAATCCTTGAAAGCCAAGGACTTGCTTGGCCTAGCGAAGCCAAATTTAAATTCAATTGCCTAAATGAATTGTAGAAACAAAGATTCAACTTCAATTAGTTAGCTATGCAAAATAGTCTTAGAAAATGAGACCAAGTGTAACGAACAAATTATTTTCGACACTAACTTTGTGTCTCAGAGAAAAAAAATATAGAAAAAATTCAGTTCAGTGTTTTGGCATGGACTACGCATATTACCATGACAGAGGAGCGGATGCGGGCCCAGGCTCAGTCTCTAGCACTGGCTGTGACTCAAAACTCATGCTACCGCAACGAACCTAAACCGAAACTCCCGCTCCCGATTCCCCCCTGCAACAGCAACAAACAATAGTTAGCTGGCGGCGTTGAACTTGACTGTCAAGAGCCACGTTTCGGAATCGATGTGCATGACAAAAAAAAGGGGGCCCCCTAATATGGGGGAGGAAGTGTTTAAATTGGAGTAGTCGAAGCCATAAGCTATTTTGTTTGCGCACCCACACGACGCATACAATGCGATCGGGGGCCGGAAACCGAAGGCAGCTTATCGAACGGCTGGTCCAGGCGGACCAGGCTCATTCAATACTTTGTTTAATCCATCCAAAGGCAGCTTAAATGTATGCAACAATTGTCCAATCTCATATTCGTTTTGTGAGAATTTTGTTTTATTGATTTGCGGTTACTTGGTAGACCGCAATGTTGTAATGTTGCGTTGCCCAGGGACACTGTTGATGACAGCAGCAACCGCATAACGCATTGCTTTGGCTTTGGCTTTGGCTATGGTTTGAACCATTTTCACTTTTGGCAAACTCTGACCGGGAAGGCCAGAGAGAATATGCCAAGCGTGAACTCTTGATGCGAATCTTTGCAACAAGAGCAGTTAGCACCATACACCAAACCGAACCCCAAAGGTTCACTCCTCTCCTAGCATGTGTCAGAGTTGGAGCCATCGTCATGGTGAACTGACATGTCTTTCACCGCCAACCAACTTACATAAATTGAGTGAAATGGCAGAAGCAGCAGCAGCAGCAGAGGCAGTTGGCATTCAGAGACCTATGTCTGATCTTTTGTTTTTCTTATTAATTTGCTTTAATTCAGTGAGTTTTCGCTGTGTGGAAAATTGCCTGATATGAAAGTTTTGCTGCCAACAACCCCTCCTCCGCCCCTTATTACGCTTTCGTCTTTTTCTATGAGGAAGTGCCTATTACTAATGGGCTTAATTAAAACTAAATTTCATTTAAAATGGCCTAATTTGTTGACAGCGATATCAGGCTTAACTTATATAATAAAAAAGTTGATATACTTACATTATTTATAAGTTCCAAGACCCAATAAATTAAATCTATTCTGATATATACATCAATGAGTATCTGAAACAAAAAAAAAAAAACAGAGTAGAAGGAAAAACAATGAGAATTATTAATCGACAACACATCATGATTTCTATAGAAACTCAGTGCAGCATGAAATTATGTATACGTAGTGTTGTCTGAGTGTGTGCACCAACTGACCAAACAACCCAATTTAATGAAAAGCCTTGGCCATAACAAAAACACATAATTATCGAAAAGTCCAGCTCTTTAAAGAAAAGGCATAAAATTAATAACTAAAAATTGTTGCATGTACCCAATATTGAAAGCGAAATCGGTCTCCAACTTTTTCTACACGATGTTTCTTTGGGGGCCTTAAACTTATTTTAAAATTGCTTTCAAATTAAAATAAATGACCTTGTCCATGATTTTCCCGGCAAGATAAAGAGATGCTCTTGCCTATTGCCTGCCTGTTTGTGGCCAGAGGTTGATGCAACATACCAAGTGGCTGGTGAACTACTCGAAACAGGCAATGAAATACAAATCAATTGGCTAATCGTTTATGAGCCACGCCACACCACGCCAAGTGATTACATTTCACTGTCATTTTAATTGTAATTACAATTGTGAAATCAATGAACCAAAGTAAAAGGCAGACGTTGGCACGTCGTCGAGTTCAAAATCTCAAGACAATAGCATTGCCTTAGTTAATAAGCCACTGGAAACTGCAGGCTGTCTGCATATGATATAGTTATACATACATATATACAATATGCATCTGATCCACAGAGTTCACACGCAAATGCCCATATTTGATGGTGTACTACCTGATGATGCCAGAGCTGTGAAAATGCAACAAATATATGGTTTCAACTTTATTGAGCGCAAAATATTGCATTTGAACATGAAGAAATATCATTATTAGGTGGCTTTGAAGATACACTTGAAAAAATATACTATCAGTTTGTATACAATTGTTTAGGGAATCAATGTGATTTGAAAACGAGTGATTTGAGGCTTTAAATCAACCATAAAACTTTAGAAAACTGGCCAAGTTCAAAACAATTATTTAGGCAGAATAATAGATTCTACGTAGCTTTCAGTTTCAGTTTAAAATGGTTGAAACTTACTTATTCTATTTAACTTTACATTAAATTCCATTTGTTCGCAAGTTCATGCAGACAAATTTAGATCATCTTAAGCAAGTTCTTACAATAATTGCCGAGCACTTAAGAAAACGTTACGGCCATTAAACCTTGGTATAACAAAATCAAATTTCTAAAGAAACAAGCCAATAAAAAAAAAAAAGAGAGAGAAAAACAAAAGCAGATGCTTCAATTAATTTGGCGTACAAAACTTTCGCGAAGATCAGGTCTCCACTTGGCCACTTGGCCACTTCTCACGCAGCAAATGTAAGTACATAATGTGCTCTATAGTGTGTCCAGTGGAGGCATTGAGAAACATTTCCCTCCGACCCAATTCTTTCGCTGGGCTTGGAGGATGTTGCAAGCACTCGGCTGAGAACGAATACCGCTTAGAAGTAGTCCACAACATGTTTTACTCATTTGTACTGAAAGTTTCTCAAGCGAAACTGCTTAAGAGGTCATAAGGCACACACACACAACACACATCAAATGTGCGACATATGCGAGTGGCAGACACTAAATATTTGGACACATTTTAATGACGAGAGCGGGGAAAATGGGTTAACTTCTGTTGTCGTAACACTTCGTCTATTTTCTAGGTGTCTGCCTGACATGTAGAAGAGACCCCCCAACACCATCACAGTTGCCCTCATCATGCACAACGAAACACAGTCAGCAGAACTTAATGGAGAGGCATTCGCCAATAGTATGCACTACAAGAAGGTGCGCTTAAAAGGCTGGGCACCAGGTGTTTCTATAGTTTTTCTAATACTCACTACTCTAATCTGCGCTGTGTCTTCTAATCGCCCGCCTCGTTTCGCTATTGATGGACAGTCTGAGATAGTCCTGCGATTGAAAGAGAGTCCTGAAACGAAAGTGGGTAAGTTGACGTAATTCCGACAAATGCAACGATTTTATATTGATCGAACTATCTTTTAGGAAGCCTTATTTACACTTTGAAAGGCTATGATCCTGATAATGATCCCCTTACCTTTGGCAAACGCAACTCCCACGACAGCGAAATCATACGCATAGAGAATTCGGGCAGCAATGAGGCAAAAGTGTATTTGGCCAAAGAGTTGGATCGCGAGACCCAGGACGAGTATGCGATAGTGCTCACCCTGACGGACAGTCACTACTCCGATCACAACTATGTGACACAGAGCTTTCTGTTGCTGGTGGAGGACATTAACGACAATTCGCCCATTTTTCTACCCTATCAAAATGCCATAGAAATACCCGAAGGCACTGAACCAACAGTCATCAGTACTCTGGAGGCCACCGATGCCGACGAAGGGGCCTACGGTCAGGTTGTGTACTATCTGCAGGAGCTGGATGGTGACAATGATGTGTTCAGCATATCAACTAACCAGGGCAAGGGCGTTTTACGGCTACAAAGGGAACTGGACTATGAGACCAAAAGCCTGTATCAGCTGCGTGTATTGGCGGTGGATCGCGCCAATCAGGGACCGGTCAATACAGGAACAGCGGCTATATTGGTCAAGGTTAAGGATGTTGAAGACCAACCGCCAGAATTTGTTGAAGTTCAGGCCGTGGCTCGCATTGCCGAGGATGCGCCAGTGGGCACCAAAGTGTTGCGAGTTCGAGCCATTGACGGGGATCGTGGCATTAATAATCCCATAGCTTATACCCTGGAGGCCAACGATCTGTTCGATATCGATCCGCATACAGGTGTAGTCTATACCTTGACTGAGTTGGACCGGGAGGAGCAAGCCGATCAGGTCAATGGGGCTCACATCTTGAGAATCACAGCTACAGAGCTATCGAAATCACCGGAGGGAGGCCAATCTGCCCCTGCCACAGTTCGAACTGAGGTGACAGTCATTGTAAGTGACGTGAACGATGAGATTCCCACTTTTGGGGAAACCGTCTACCGTTGTGAGATCAATGAGAATGCTCAAACTAATACCCCGTTGGGATTTATTGATGAGGATGTGCAGAACTTTGTGTTCGATCACGATGAGGGCAATAATGGTACATTTCGGCTGTTTCTTGATCCACCCAATGATCTGTTTGAAATTGTCCCTGAACTGGCAGTTAATGAAGCCAATTTTATGCTGCGCGTCAAGAATTCCAAATCTCTGGACTTTGAGCAATTTGTGGAGGTGAATTTTACGATATTTGCTCGGGAAATCGATGAGCCAAGTCGTTGGAGCTCGGCCCATGTGCAAATCTTTATACGTGATCAAAATGACAACTATCCGGAGTTTACTCAAACTATATATAATGCCAGTGTACTGGAAAACAGCGAATTGGGCACCATTATTACCAAGGTGGAGGCAATGGATGTCGACTCCGGTGACTTTGGCAGCATGGGCATACGCTATACAAATTTAAGAGGCGGAATAGCTCATTTGTAAGTTAAGAAATCTTCTCATTGACTCTGTATGACGACTCATTTTCCCTGTGCAGGTTACATTTGAATCCCATAACTGGCGTAATTACTATTAAACAAACAGGTAGCACGGCCTTTGATCGAGAAATTACTTCACGGCATTACCTGACCGTGGAGGCCATCGACAATATAGGCCAGGGCAATCGCAATACTGCCCAGATTATTGTGGACATTCAAGATGTCAACGACAATGCCCCAACATTTCTCCAGCGGCAGTACGAGGCCAAGCTACTCGAGAACAAAAGCGAGTTTGAGACACCTCTCCAGGTGGAAGCACGAGATTTGGATCTGAATGGTACTGAGAATAGCCAAATCACATATGAAATCGTTGAGGGGCTGTACCGCTTAAACTTTACAATAAATCCAAGGACTGGCTTAGTGCAACCATTACATCATTTCGACTACGAGGATTTGGTGGATAATAGTCGACGGAATTTACACCAGAGGAATGCAGGCATGCGGGAGATTGACCTGCTCATACGTGCCCGTGACTCTGGCATACCCATGCTCTCCACAGTGGTGCCAGTGCTCATCTATGTGCAGGATGTCAACGACAATCCTCCCATTTTTCAGAAAAGTTTCTATGCGAAAACAGTGCCCGAAGATTTACCTGGCGGTAGCTCAATTCTACAGGTTCTGGCCATTGATCGGGATGGTTCTTCGCCAAACAATGCTGTGGTCTATCGCATACAAATGGGAGCCAGCGACAAGTTCATTATCAACTCCGAGTCGGGAGTAATATCCGTGGCTCAGGGAGCTAACTTGGATCCCGATCTGACCGACAGCAAGCGCACTCTCTACACACTTACTGTGGTAAGTACTCGAAGAGTACTGGAAAATTGGGAAATCTTAATGAGAAAACTCTGTTTTTTCCAGCTCGCTCTCGATGGTGGTTTGGGTAGTTCGCAACTTATGAATACGGCAACTGTGAATATTAGTATACAGGATGTAAATAATAAGCTTCCTGTGCTCGGTGAGATGACTCCAGTGAAAATTGTTGAAAATACTCCAGTTGGCCTAACGGTGTATCGATTGAAGGCGACAGATTTGGATGAAAATTGTATATTGCGCTACAAATTAAACATGGAACACTGCGAGGCTCGGAACGAGGAGGGTGCTCTGGTCAAATTAAGTGAATACGACTATCTGGGTGCCTTCGAGATAGATCCCATTGAGGGCAATCTCAAGGTTGTCAAATTGTTGGATCGCGAAAAGGTGGAACACATCAAACTGGCCATTACAGTGGAGGATCTGGCAGCTGCCAAGGGCAAGCAGCTGGTCGAAGGTTTCCTGAATATTCAAATTCTGGACGAGAACGACAACAATCCCAAATTTAAGCAGCCATTTTACCGCCAATCGATCACTGAGAATAGCATCAATGGCGTAATGATAGCCAATGTTCTGGCCTACGATTTAGATAAAAATCGCACCATAACGTACACTCTGGAAGGCAATCCCATTTACCGCAATCTGATTTATTTGGATGCACAGACGGGCGAAATTGTGGTGGCCAATAAGATCGATCATGAGCAACATCAGTGGTTAAATTTCAGCGTGCGAGCCACGGATTCGGGAGAACCACCTAGATCTTCGCTGGTCGAGATCTATGTAACGGTGTTAGATGAAAACGACAATAATCCTTACTTTGTAGGCGGCAGCAAGAACTACACGATCAGTGAGAATGCCCCACCAGGCACTAGAG
The DNA here is from genome assembly GCA_024703675.1 of Drosophila nebulosa. Taxonomy (NCBI): domain Eukaryota; kingdom Metazoa; phylum Arthropoda; class Insecta; order Diptera; family Drosophilidae; genus Drosophila; species Drosophila nebulosa. The sequence continues at coordinate 20,491,758 of JANFPS010000004.1, read as the reverse complement.
TGGCCACCATCCAGGCAGCCGATGCCGATGCTGGAGATTTTGGCAAGATCACGTTCCTGATGGATCGTCTAAGCTCTCAGGGCAAATTCACCATAGATGCAGATACGGGAGTGCTAACGGTGGCCGATCGTCTGGACCGCGAGACGAAGAACTCTTACAATTTGGTAATTGAGGCATGGGATAACTATCAATTTGGTTTCCTGGCCGGCGAGAGTCGGAATGCCTTTAAGCAAGTGTTGTAAGTAATCCACATGGATCTAAGCCTAGAATCAGTGCTAATTTTGTGTTCCTTTGTATAGTATTAGTATTTTGGATGAGAACGACAATGCACCAGAGGTCAGCCTGCCAACAAGTTGCGTGCTGATCACGGAATATCATGAGCTACACGAACGCATAGCCAGCATTGTGGCCAAGGATGCCGATGATCCGTCCACGCCGAATGGACGTCAAGACTTTGCCATTACTCAAGGCAACAAAGAAGGTAAGCAGGCGGCAGGTGGCAGATGGAGAAAGACTCTAATCCCCAAACAATTGTAATTTCAGGACTCTTTGAGCTCAGACAATTAGATGCCTGGAATGCCCACATCTTTGCCAGCAGAACATTGCGTAATAAGTACGGAAATTACAGTCTCACCATAACGACTAGAGATCTTGGTGTGCCCTCCAATGTGGTGCACAATACTCTGGACATTTGCGTGGCAGACTACAATGATCATGCTCCCGTTTTTGTGAGACCCTTGCACAATACCACAGTAAGGATACCAGAGAATGCCACGGTGGGTACAATGATACTGCAGGTCTATGCCAGTGATGCGGATATGGGACAAAATGCTCTAGTCCGTTATCGATTGAAGCCCGATCCTTTGGGCAGCTACAAAATGTTCGATTTGGATAGCAATACCGGAGAACTATTACTAAAGGAACCTCTTAATCGGGAGAAACAAAAAATCCACGAGGTAAGTCCAAGTCGAGTTCATTAGAGAAAAATCTTCAACCCGTTTCTATTCATGGCAGATACGCATAGAGGCCTATGACCAGGGACTACCCACATCCTTAAGCAGTGACCTGGATCTAAGCATATACGTTCGCAATGTAAATGACTACGAGCCACAGTTCGTAACCAATGAAATCCATGTGAACTTCACTGAACACTCCGATCCTGGTGCAGAACGCATTAAGCTACCCGACACCATTGATAAGGATCAATTGGATCTGGATGACCCAGATGAGACGCCCAGTCAAGTTTGTTACTTTATAGTGCAGGGCAATGAGGAGGGTTACTTTAATCTTGATCCAGAGACGCATATCCTGACCCTGGATCGTGAATTGGATAGGGAAGTGATAGCCAATTTTACGCTTCACGTCAAGGCGACTGAGAACTGTGCCAATGATACTCTACCTAGTGGCCAACGTCGCCGCATGGGAATAGAAATCAGCAATGGCCTCAATGGATATTTACATCATCCTCAGGTCAACTATAATCGATACCAACATGCACGGCAACTGCGCGAAATCGCAACCGAAGAGGATTATGATCCAGAAGTTCTGACCTCCTATGAGAACTATGAAAACAGTGGGGAAAGGGAACCTCAACCTGTCGTTGGTCATACCTCAGATGCGGACAGCACAATTGTTAGAGTTCACGTGCGTGTCCTGGACATTAATGATAATCCTCCAAGATTTCGCTCCAAAATCTTTACTGGCGGCATCACAACTAATGCGGATTTTGGCCTTAAGTTCATGCGAGTCGAAGCCTTCGATGCAGATGAAGGACTCAATGGCAAGATTGGTTACTACCAGGTGGGCGACATTAGGCAAACTCTTTCCGAGGGTCTGGAGAACGTGCGCAAAGCCCCATTCCTAGTCGATGCCGAGACGGGGGATGTGCAACTTAATTTCGATCCACAAAAGGGAATGAAAGGATACTTTGACTTTATGGTACTGGCCAATGATACGCTTGGAATGAGGGATGTGGCTCATGTATTTATCTATCTACTGCGAGAGGATCAAAAAGTGCGCTTTGTATTCCGCCTGCAGCCGGACGAATTGCGTTCTCGGGTGGGCCTATTCAGGGAGTAAGTATATACTAATAATTCCTTCTATATGCCACTCATTGGCCAATTATTAACATTGCAGTACACTGGGAAACATAACCGAATCCATTGTGAACATTGATGAGATCAAAGTGCATGAAAACAAAGACGGTTCGGTGGACAAGACGAAAACAGATCTTTACATGCATCTAGTCGAGCGCGAGGATAACTCCATTTACGAAGTTTCCGATGTGCTAAAACTCATAGATACCCACATTGAGAGTCTGGATGAGCTGTTCAAAGATCTTAATGTACTGGACACGCAGCCAGCTGAGGCCCAACTTCTGACAGCTGGCCCAACCAAGGGCCCAGTATTTGTGTGGCTCGTGTTTACCAATTTATTCCTGGCCACTCTCTTGGTAGTCACTCTGGCTCTATGCGCCTCTCAACGAAATGGCTATAGAAGACAATTGCGAGCTGCCAAAGTGAATATTCTGCGTAAGCTTGAAGTTTCTTTAGCTATAAGAACTCGCCTTAAGCCCTTTTCAATCCTCTTTCAGGTGGACACTCTTCGATGTCGATGCAGCAGAGCCATGAACCTGCCACTCGAGTTCCCAACACTAATAAGCATAGTGTTCAGGGCTCTAATCCCATTTGGTTGAAAGGTTACGAGAACGAATGGTTCAAAACCGTCGAGGAGACGGTAAGGTGAGTACAGGACACCGTTGAAAGTCAAACATAATTTCTGTATACCCATCTTCTTATCCATTCATAGCGTAAGTGGTCATGATTCCTTGGATGACAACTTTCTGGCAGTGACCAGCGGCGCCACTCAGGACATACACGAAACGCTCAAGGGCACCGCCAAGCTCTTCAACAACACCAACGACCTAAACCGGCACTTTAATTTGTACAATCAAATCGATAAGCTAACGAATAATGCCCAAATATTGGCTCGCAAACTGGAGACCACAGAGCTATGACGCATGGGACACGAACTCACTATTATTTATTACAGAATAGACTCTCTATTTGGCATAAGACTAGCGTGTAAGCAACTCATGTAAATATATGTATTGAGAAAGGAGACCCTCTTTTGGATGTGAATTTTCATTAATTAGCATTTGACTTACCGCGTTTAGAGGCCTACAGAGAGTCACCCTTTAAATAGAAAAATATATATTGACCCACACGGCCCAACTGTCACAAAGGGAGGAGGAGGAGGATTGGTAAGAGAAGGTGAGATATAGTGGGTGTCCACATTAATGCTAAGCACACTCACCAGCTGGAGTTCACTATCACTGTGCGGCCACAATTCCAATTGACGTCTGATTACAAATGTAAAAAAAAATTTACGAGTCCCGAAACCGGCTGCTATAATAGACATTTGTATGCATCACAATTGAAGGCAAGTGTCACGCCTACTCAGCCTGATTACAAAATCATCAACTCATCAGGCTCGAGGGAAGGCGGAGTTAATGTGATTCAAAATGCATTACTTTTTACTTACCGAGAGCATGCAACACGGCAACAAAAGATAGTGGCGGACTAGTAGGATTGATGGGGATCCTCCACAACAGGCCACAGTAATACCAATATTGGCTCAGTTGATGATTGAAAGATTAATAAAAACGATAATTTGAAATATCCAAACTGCAGAATTTAAAAATCTTGTCCGCAAAATCTATCACTTTAAGAAGGAACACACACTAAACGGAATCCAATGAGTCAATATTTTTTTTTGTTGTTGTGCGAGACCGTCGGTGTTATATTGTCTTGTATGAGGATATGTATTAATAGCGTCGAAGAACCACCTCTAAATAGTATGTGTCTGTGCAAACGAACTGTATTTTGTATTTCTTGGGAATATGATGTTTTGGAATATAATGTATTTTTGTCGTGTTGAATTTATGATTCGATCAACGTGAATAACGAGGCCTGCCTAGATATCACATTCAGAGATAGTTCAGCTGTGAGCAGCCTCAATTAAACAAAAACAACAAAGGCAGGTTTGGTTTTTCTTTTTTTTGTTTTTTTTTTGTTTGTATTTTTTTTTTAGTTTTTTTTTTTACTAAAAATATTGTATTCTATTTTTCGGGTAAAATATTCAGTTGCCATAAAATCAATCAATATTATTTTTTTTTTTTTGTGTTTTAAATTTTTCCGTTTTTAATTTCTTAAAATATTTATTTTTTTTTTGTTTTTGTTTGTTTTCGTTTACAATAGTTACACAAATTAGATCACAAAAATGCACGTAAATTACAAAAAATGAAATGTACCTCATACCGAGAGAGAAAAAACTTAAACAGAATTTCAAATTATGGAAACTTGAAGGAGGCGACATTACTGAAGTGAAGGATGGATATATTCAGCTCCAAAGCTCTTAGCGAAATAAATTATAATAATCATATTATAATTACATACGAAAAAAAAAAAAAAACAAAACCGAAGAAACATCGTCAAAAAAAATAATAATAATAATAACAGAGTTCGTTTCAATACAAATTGTAAATAGTTATAAAAATACATAGTTTGAAATTTTGTTCGCGTCACTTTCACAGCGAAAGTAAAAAGAGTAAGAGTAAGAGAGAGTAAGGCTAAAATTAGTTTTAAACCATTAATTCAGAAACAAATACATAGAAATTGTATGTCTATAGTTAAGATTTAGAGAGATAGCTATAGATATAGATAGAGAGAAGGGGAAAGTGATAGGGATCGCAGGAGATATACATGTATATTACAGAGTTTCCATTAATTTTAAAGTAGTTTTCTTTTTTTCGAACGTCCAAAATAATGAGATGAGTTCGAATTCGCATAATCGACTGCGACTGCGAGTTCGAATGGTTGCGAGCGATAGATGCGAATGCCTCTTCGAAAACACATAATGTCTTAAACTGTTTGCCATTTAGTTTAATACTTTTTGCATAGATGATAAATGAGGAAAATTACAATGGATGATGAGTGATCTTAATGGATGGCATATAATGGGATTGGTTGTGCAAGGAATGGAATTATATGGGTTGGTATGGTTGGCTTATATGGATGTGATTTGGGCGTAAAGTGAGTTTTATATATATTTTTTGTTGTTGTTTTTTAAAGCGTAACAGTTTTCTTGCATGTTCTTGTGTGTATGTGTATTTGTTTATATATATATAAATATATATATACTCGTAGGTCATTAGACTAAAGAATATTACATTCATTAAAGTTCTATTTAATAATTCTGTTATAAATCTTTTTGTTAATTTACATAATCTAGAAAGATGAACGCAAATGTGAAGAATTGAAACTTGATTGGCAGCCTAATTTTTTCATTAAAATTTATTTAGGCTTAAATCAAACAAATTTGAACAGCGTTCAAAGCTAATCGAAAAACTTAAAAGCGAATATAGTTGCATTATACAAGTATATATTGATATTTGTATATGCATATATAAATTTTTTCTTTAATGTTTGTTGGTTTAAATTAAAGCTTAATACGTATGTGTATATATATATATATATATAGATATATAATCATATATACTTATATATAATTTTTATATATAGGTAATTATTTATAGATGTATGTATATATTTAGTAATACGATTCGCGGTTTCAAACTAGTCCCTTGTACGTTGTATGTGAACAAATAAGAAAAACTTAAAATCATCTTGCTGTGTTATTATTTGTTTGTTGTTGTTGTTGCTGGTTGATGGTTGTTGGTTGTTGTTTGTTGTTAATATTGTTGCTGTAAATGCTCTCACAAAAAAAAAATTGTTTTAACAACATCTAGGCTTACTTAGAAAATAAACATAATATATGCCTAAGTGCATTCCATTTAAAATTCAAATTTGTTGCTAAGATTTCCTAATAACGGTTTTTTTACGGGGTTGTTTTTAATTATTTTTTTCTTTAGTTTCGTATTTTATAAATTTTTTTCTTGCCACATTTTTCTTGTTTGTTTTTTGTTTTTTTTTTTTTTCTTTTTGTTGTCGTTTGATTTATGTATAATAATAAAGCTGCACACTATAATCCGTTCTTCATCACTAAGAAAAATTGTTTGTTAATAATTATTGTGTATCATGCTTCAATTTCACGCGAATTTTACATAAATTTTGGTTGCCGTATATATATATCTATAATATAAGTATTTAGGTATTGTATATTGGATACATATACACCATTTTTTTAATTTATGTATAGCTTTTTAAGTGGCATTTAACATTTTATAATTTTGTTTTTTTTTCGTGTGTAATAATTCTTTTTCTCAAATTTATGTGTTTAGTTTTCACATCGAACGCATTTCTTTGAAAGTATATATAGATATACATAATTATATATATACGCTATATATGTGCTGGCATACACATACACATACATATAAGCAGCATATAGAAGAAGTTTGTTTGCAAAACCAGAATTCGGGATCGGCCGAAATATTTAGATTAAAAAAAGAACGAAAGATTTCCAAAACGATATTTTGAGAATTGGCCAGAAATCAAGCGGGCTCTACGGGAAAGCCATACTTCTTTAGAATAAAAGAGAAACAAGAAAGTAAAGATCAGATCAGTTTTTGTCCTTTAACGAATTTTTGAAAGTGGAGCAAGTGGATGTAAGGCCGCCGATTCAGGTCTGCACCAGGCCGCGTATGTCCAACACTGTGCCAGCGGGAGCACAATTATTGGGGCCATTGCTGCTGTTACTGTTGTCGACAATTGTGGAGGCATCAATGCCGGATGTATTCGGTGAGTTCATCACGGACAACAGATCATCACTGACATCGAGAAAATCGTTAAGGAAGGCGCTGTCCCCCGAGCCGCCAATGGTCTGTTGCAGACACTTGAGGTTCTTATCGGCAATTTCGAGCGCCCGATCCATGGCCTCACACTCAGCTTGTTGCACTGCAGCATCAAGCAACATCGAGGATGGCGGCGAAGGCACACATAAATTAGTACAATAAAAAGCAGAAGAAGATATATTGTTGTTAAATACACACCGGATTGAAACAATTCGTTGAAGGCATCGTCCGGCAGAGTGTCGAACACATTTACCAGATCGTGCTCCTCCAGCAAATGAGCACCATTCAATGCCATGTCATCTGAAAGAGAATGGATTAGATTAGATTAGAGAATGCCAATCGCTCAGTATAATTTAATTTTCAACTTACCAGCATCGTTAGCGCCCATCAGTTCCGATTCACTTAGCCCGCCCAGGCCTGTGTCTTCGGAACTGGCATAGGCTGAACTATTATCGCAGACACCAAACAAATCCTGACCCAACAGACTCGCTGTATTGCCCAATTGTTCAACATTTCGATTTACCCCGTTGTGCGTGATTGTTTGATGGTTGCCCATGGCATTGCCAAAGGCTGTGTTGAAAGAGGGGAAACTGATGCTGTCACCTTGGGAGCTAATGCTATTGTTGTTGCTGTAGCTTAGGCTGTTGTTGTTGTGGTTGCTATTGGTGTTGTGGTTAAAGTGCAAACTGTTGTTATTGTGATGAAGATCGCTATCGGCTGCCGCCAGTTGGGCCACAATTTGGCTAATCTCTTCGGCCTTGATATTGGCATTGGCTAATAGATTGAAACTGTTATCCAAATGCTGCTGTTCCGCTTCGAATTTAATCAAGGGCATATGTTGCTCTTCCGATTCAAACTTGGGCACCAGCAGTTGCTGTTGTAGTTGTTGGGGTTGCTGATGATGTTGGTGATGGTAATCGCCACTAAGTGGAGCTAACGCTGGCGGTAGGGACAGGTGTGGAACACTCAAAGATGCAGGTGCAGGTGCATTTATAATAGCGGATGCAGATGTGGATGTGGGCGTGGTCTGATGTGGTGTGTACGGCAGCTGGGAATGCGAATTGCCCGAGGACTGCGAATTGCTGGCTATCGATTCCAAAGATGTGGTGCTGCTTTTACGCTGCAACACAGCCGATGACATGACCAGCGGAAGCGTTGTTGTTGTGGTGACTACTTGTTCGGGTTGCTTTCTGGCCCGCTTTTGGGGACGATTTACCGGATTTGCATTCGGTTTACGCTTACGACCAGCTGCTTGAATCGTGTCGGCAGCTACTGCTGGAACCATCGATGCAGTGGCTCCTCCGGCCAAGGTCACCTGCTTAGGTGGCTGCCTAGCCACATCGAGGCCAGCGCGCAGGTGATTGTGCGTGGAGCATAAAGTGAGCGTATGCAGAACATCAAAAACAGGCGACTGACAGGCTGTACCATCCATGCGCCAGGCCATGCAGGGCCGGAAAAGCTGCTGTGTGGTATTGTTAACGATGTGACGTTCGCAATGGGCTGCCATGCTCAATGTGGGCTCCTTACAATTGGCTACCAGGCAACGATTACCAATTCCTCTGCACAAACAATTTTACAATTAGATTGAATGTCAATGAATTTTCTTTATTGTACTTACATTGGCTGTTGTTGTGCTGCATGATCCTTGTACTTAACCAACAGTGTCTGGACGCACTGCAGCCGTTGGCGGGCTGCCTGCATGGGAATCTCCTGCAGGGATCGCGTTGAGAGCAATTGCAAAGCCTGCCGCCGAAGCAAGCCCTTGCGTACTGCAATGCGCTCCTCACGTCGATTGCTAGGCGAAAGCGGTACCTCCAGACACAGTTCTTTGCCTGAGGAGGAGTGTAGCCAATGCTGTTGCAGACAATAGGGCACATCGGACAAAATGGCTTCATTCTCGCTGCTTGTTAGGCAACGCTTGGTAGTAGGTTTGCAGCGTCGCCGACGTATCGAAGTCGATCTCTCAGTTTTGATAATGGGAATTTCCTGAACCTGAGTCTGAATCGGGGAAACTGAAGGTAACGCTGGCGGCGAAGGTGACATCTTTGCTAGTGTGGAGGTGTTGTTGAGTTTGTTGTTGCCATTCTTGGCGCCAGCTGCTGCTTGCGGCGTTTGACGTTTGGGCGTAGCATTGATGGCGACATTACCATTGGCAACTTTGGAAGACTTTTGTTCAGTTTTGATGGGTAATGGTGCTGGTGTTGGTGCTGATGCTGATGACATTGGTGGGAGTAGTGGTGGCACAGCTGTTCTCATGTTGAGGGCGGGTGCAATGCCTCCAGATACCACCGTTTGTTGCGGCAAGAGATTGGCAAGCAGTGGTGGAGTAGGCGGCGTTGGCGGTGTCAATGGTGTCACAATTTTCACATCTCCCTGACAACCGCCTACAGAATCAGTTCCTGTCACAGCACCCGCTCCCGTTCCGGCCATTAGCACTGGCGGCT